>JAWPHD010000982.1:0-370618 GCA_037043455.1 Cyrtodaria siliqua
CGTGTATTTGTTTGCATGTATAAAAGCACATTTTACCAGACGGTTCCATGTAACAAAGATGGCGCCATTCGGCACCAAATAAACAAGAGGTCAATGACCTTGAAGCTCTACTGATTGATTTTGATTTCAGGAAGTAGTCGCTACAGACTTGTTCTTTGAAAAATTATTTTTAGCCGTGGCGGCCATCTTGAATTTCCGGATCAATTAGACATCAAGAGCAACATTCCTGTGAAGTTTCATGAAAATCCGTCAAGTAGTTTCAGAGGAGTAGTCGTTACAAGTTTTCATTATATAACTCTATGTAACAAGAGGTCAATGACCTTGAAGCTCTACTGATTGATTTTGATTTCAGGAAGTAGTCGCTACAGACTTGCTTTTTGAAAATCTATTTTTAACCGTGGCGGCCATCTTGAATTTCCGGCCGACCTGAAATTTTGCTAGGATCAATTAGACATTAAGAGCAACATTCCTGTGAAGTTTCATGAAAATCCGTCAAGTAGTTTCAGAGGAGTAGTCGCTACAAGTTTTCATTATATAACTCTATGTAAACAAAGATGGCCGCTGGTAGCCATGTTTAACGTCAAATCAAAACGATTTCGACAAGGACCAACATCATGTCATACTGATCATTTTAGAAAAAGTCCCATATCAATATCTCTTATAGTTTTGAAGAAGTAGTCGCTACAAACTTATTTATTTTAAATCTATTTTTAGCTGTGGCGGCCATCTTGAATTTCCGGCCGACCTGAAATTTTTCTAGGTTCAACTAGACATCACGAGCAACATTCCTGTGAAGTTTCATGAACATCCGTCAAGTAGTTTCAGAGGAGTAGTCGCTACAAGTTTTTACTATATAACTCTATGTAACCAAAGATGGCCACTGGCAGCCATGTTTGACGTCGAATCAAAATAATTGTCCACAAGGATCAACATCATGTCATGCTGATCATTTTAGAAAAAGTCCCATATCAATATCACTTATAGTTTTCAAGAAGTAGTCGCTACAAACTTGTATTTTAAAAATCTATTTTTAGCTGTGACGGCCATCTTGAATTTCCGGCCGACCTGAAATTTTGCTAGGATCAATTAGACATTAAGAGCAACATTCCTTTAAAGTTTCATGACAATCCGTCAAGTAGTTTCAGAGGAGTAGTCGCTACAAGTTTTTACTATATAACTCTATGTTAACAAAGATGGCCGCTGGCAGCCATGTTTAACGTTGAATCAAAACGATTTTTGACAAGGATCAACATCATGTCATGCTGATCATTTTAGAAAAAGTCCCATATCAATATCACTTATAGTTTTCAAGAAGTAGTCGCTACAAACTTGTATTTGAAAACTCTATTTTTAGCTTTGGCGGCCATCTTGGATTTCACATCAACATGAATTTTTGCTAAGATCAACTAGACTTTATGGGCAACATTTCTGTAAAGTTTAATGAATATCCATCCAGTAGTTTCAGAGGAGTTGTCGCTACAAATAAAAGTTTACGGACAGACGGACGACGGACGCCGCACCACGGCATAAGCTCTGCTGATCTCTGATCAGTAGAGCTAAAAAAAAAAAGATGGCCACTGGCAGCCATGTTTAACGTCGAATCAAAATAATGTTTGACTCTGATAACCATCATGTCATGCTGATCATTTTACAAAAAGTCCCATATCAATATCACTTATAGTTTTCAAGATGTATTCGCTACAAACTTCTTTTTTAAAAATCTATTTTTAGCTGTGGCGGCCATCTTGAATTTCTGGCCGATCTGAAATTTTGCTAGGATCAATTAGACATTCAGAGCAACATTCCTGTAAAGTGTCATGAAAATCCGCCAAGTAGTTTCAAAGGAGTAGTCGCTACAAGTTTTTACTATATAACTCTATGTAAACAAAGATGGCCGCTGGCAGCAATGTTTAACGTTGAATCAAAACAATTTTTGACAAGGACCAAAATCATGTCATGCTGATCATTTTAGAAAAAGTCCCATATCAATATCACTTATAGTTTTCAAGAAGAAGTCGCTACAAACTTGTATTTTGAACATTTATTTTTAGTCGTGGCGGCCATCTTGAATTTCCGGCCGACCTAAAATTTTGCTAGGATCAATTAGACATCAAAAGCAACATTCCTGTGAAGTTTCATGAAAATCCGTCAAGTAGTTTCAGAGGAGTAGTCGCTACAAGTTTTCATTATATAACTCTATGTAAACAAAGATGGCCGCTGGCAGCCATGTTTAAAGTCGAATCAAAACGATTTTCGACAAGGACCAACATCATGTCATGCTGATCATTTTAGAAAAGTCCCATATCAATATCACTTAGAGTTTTCAAGAAGTAGTTGCTACAAACTTGTTTTTTAAAAACCTATTTTTAGACTTGGCGGCCATCTTGGATTTCACATCAACATGAATTTTTGCTAGAATCAACTAGACTTAATGGGCAACATTTCTGTAAAGTTTCATGAAAATCCATTCAGTAGTTTCAGAGGAGTAGTCGCTACAAAAAAAAGTTTACGGACGGACGACGGACACCGCACCAGGGCATAAGCTCTGCTATCCCTGATCTGTAGAGCTAAAAATGAGGCAATCATATACAGTCAACTGAGGTTAAGTTACCTAATCAAGGTTAAGTTTTGGAAAAATAACGCAAAATATGACCTTGACCTTAGTAATTTTGGCATAACATGATGTCCCCAACAAAGCATCTGACAAAGTTTCAGAACAATTCGAGCAGCAGTTGTTGAGATATAGTTGATTTAAAATTTCCGCCAGAAAAATGACTGCTATGTCTCGCTAAAGAACGCAAAATATGATCTTGGCCTTTGTAATTTTGGCGTTACGTGATGTCCCTTGACCCAACAAAGCATCTGACAAAGTTTCAGAAAAAATCAAGCAGCAGTTGTCGAGATATAGTTGATTTAAAATGCGTCCGCCGCCGGAAAAGTGACTGCTATGTCTCGCTACCCACTATCGTGGTCGAGACAATAAGGATCATTCATGTGAAGTTTGCTCAAAATTTACACAGTGGTTTCTTAGCAGAAGTTGTTAAACTACGTCCAAACATTCAACAGACTACAGAGAAGAGTAATCCCAATAGATCATCTTTAAGCCAAAAGCTCAGGTGACCTGAAAAGATAAAGAGCAAGCAAAAAATAATTACCTATAAAGGTCAGGTCTTCCGTTCCTTTACTCTTCTTCTTAATCTTCTTGCTTTTGCCGGTGGAGTTCTTGCCCTGAATTTATTATTTTCATACATTATATATGAATGTTTTCTAAATTTCTTCTAGTTTTCAAATATTTTCTGCATTGGTTCAATATTCAAATTGTGTATTGTAGAAGCATAAACAAGCGGATTGTTATGCCTCGTCTAAAAGGGAATGGAGGTTGGTTAAATGGTGGTTAACATAATTTTCAGCATTTTTAAGGCTATATATGACTGTCGATTTTTAGTGGCGGAGGCAGACAACCCACTCTTTCCTGGGTAGAACCAGTACTGTATAAAGGGAATGGAAAAACAAGAGGCCAAGGAGGGCCTGTACACGCTACTGGCTAACATCTGCTCCCCTATTAAATATATTAAACTAGCTTCAAATAAACAGGGAGCATCTATACAAATGAAAATCCTCTAAAATGATAGTGCAAATTATGTTATTTGACCTTTCAAGCCTACCGGTAGTTATACATTTATTGTGAATTGTATTTGTAAAGTTTGATCAGAACAAGAAATATCACTGTAAGTGATAAATGCCCCCGAAGTGTCCTTTGACCTCTAAGTATGACCTTGACCTTGGAGCCATGGACCTGGATTTTGTGCACGACACCTCGTTTGGTTGTGGTGAGCACTTGTGCCAAGTTATTTGAAAATCCGTCCAGGCATGCAAAAGTTATTGACCGGACATGATTTGACCTTTGACCTCTAAATGTGACCTTGACCTTGGGGCCACAGACCTGGATTTTGTGCCAGACACATCGTCTTGTTGTGGTGAGCACTAGGGCCAAGTTATTTGAAAATCCGTCCATGAATGCCAGAGTTATTGACCGGACACAATTTGACTTTTGACCTCCAAGTGTGACTTTGACCTTGAAGACCTGGGTTTTGCGCGCGACACATCGTCTTGTTATGGTGATCACTTGTGCCAAGTTATTTAAAAATCCCTGCAGGGGTTGTGACGTTACGGTCCGGACACGAAATTGCGTACCTGTTTTTGACCTATGAACTGCAAGTGTGACCTTGACCTTTGAGGTACGGACTTGGGTTTTGCGCGTGACACATCGTCTTGTTATGGTGATCACTTGTGCTAAGTAATTTAAAAATCCCTGCAGGGGTTGTGACGTTACGGTCCAGACACGAAATTACGTACCTGTTTTTGACCTATAAACTTCAAGTGTAATCTTGACCTTTGAGGTACGGATCTGGGTTTTGCACGCGACACATCATCTTGTTATGGTGATCACTTGTGCCAAGTTATTTAAAAATCCCTGCAGGGGTTGTGACGTTACGGTCCGGACACGAAATTGCGTACCTGTTTTTGACCTATGAACTTCAAGTGTGACCTTGACCTTTGAGATACGGACCTGGGTTTTGCGCGCGACACATCGTCTTGTTATGGTGATCACTTGTGCCAAGTTATTTAAAAATCCTTGCAGGGGTTGTGACGAAACGGTCCGAACACTCAATTGCATACCTGTTTTTGACCTATGAACTTCAAGTGTGACCTTGACCTTTGAGGTACGGACCTGAGTTTTGCGCGCGACACTTTGTCTTGTTATGGTGATCACTTGTGCCAAGTTATTTAAAAATCCTTGCAGGGGTTGTGACGTTACGGTCCGGACACGCAATTGCATACCTGTTTTTGACCTATGAACTTCAAGTGTGACCTTGACCTTTGAGGTACGGACCTGGATTTTGCGCGCGCCACTTTGTCTTGTTATGGTGATCACTTGTGCCAAGTTATTTAAAAATCCCTGCAGGGGTTGTGAAGTTACGGTCCGGACACGAACTTCGGAATGACAGACAGGCATAAAAAAACACTTAATAGTAATTTAATTTATTTGACATTTGACCTACTAAAACCTTGATGGCCTTGAAATGCTCTACTTTTAAGTTTTTGATAGCCATATTAATTATAGCTATGGTCATTTTGTTAATGAATGCTGAATTAGGTTAAATATATATTAAGACCCCCTAGGCAGTCGCATTTTACCAACATAACAAACAAAAAAAACTTATGCTTCGGACAAGAACTACTAGTAAAACTACAAAGGGCAATAACTCTAATTTGAATGAAGATAGGTTGTAGAACTCTGCACTTCCTCTCATTGCCCTCTATCAGTGTGTGAAGTTTCATTGCAGTCCCATCAGTAGTTTTGAAGTTATGCTCTGGACAATAATTCTAAGTATAAAATTACAAAGGGCAGTAACTCTAAACTAAATGAAGACAGAGTTATGGTTATTCCAATCATTGCCCTCTATCACTGAGTGAAATTTCATCGGAATCCAATTAGTAGTTTTCCAGTTATGGAACGAACACAAATTATAAGTATAAAACTACAAAGGGCAATAACTCTAAATTTAAATGAAAGCAGAGTTATGGTTCTTGCACTCTGCACATCCTCTCATGGCCCTCTATCATTGTTTTTTAAATTTCACTGCAGTCCAATCAGTACTTTTCAAGTTATGAAGCGGACACAAATTATAAGTATAAAATTAAAAAGGGCAATAACTCTTAATTTAAAAGAAGGCAGAGTTATGGTTCTTGCGCTCTGCACATCCTCTCATCGCCCTCTATCATTGTGTGAAATTTGATTGCAGTCCAAGTTTTCGAGTTATTGAGTGGACACGAAATGGGACAGACCGATGGACTATGGCGGAGGATAAAAAGATTAATTTTGATAAAAGGCAGGAGAGTTATGCACTGATGATGTATGCCAGGTTTCAACGTTTCTATCACTAGGTTTATGGAATATGACTGTAAATACAACATTTTAACAAACAAGAGGCCCAAAAAGGGGCTGAGAATGCTCTACTTGTTGACATGGTTAAGTTCCAGATTAAACCTTTTTCAAAGGCAAATAATTTGAAACAAGAGGCCCAAGAGGGCCTGTGGACGCTCTACTGGCTAACATGGCTCTTATAACATCAATGAAGCGAGTGACTGCCATTTACGTTTTTTTGAAAGTTTCGGGCAAAAAACAGTTTAGACTAAATCAACGGCCATAATTAATGAATCTGGTAAAGTTTGGTAAATCAGATGAAAAATCAAGGCCCTACCGTATTAACGAGGCAAAATAAAGCATTTTTAACTAAATCAAGAGCCATAACTCCTCTGTTACTGGTCCGAGTGGTCCAACATAGAGCTAAAAAAATACAAAAAAAAAATTAAAAAAAGAATAAAATTCAAACAAAATCAAACAAAAAAAAAATACAAAAAAAATCAAAAAAATAAAAGAAAAGAAAATCATAAAATCTGGTAAAATTTGGCAAAGAACAGATGCAAAATGAAGGCCCTATCATATGACGAGGTAAATTATAGCATTTTTAACAAAATCAAGGGCCATAACTCCGTTGTTACTGGTCCGATCTGGCTTGTTTTCAAACTTGGCCGAGCTTTCATTGACATTACCAATCTGATAAAGTTTGGTAAAGATCGGATGAAAAATGAAGGCCCTATCGTCTTAACGAGGCAAAATATAGCATTTTGAACTAAATCAAGGGCCATTACTCCGCTGTTACTAGTCCGATATCAATGGTTTTCAAACTTATCCGAGCTTGCATTGATATTAACAATCTGATGAAGTTTGGTAAAGATCGGCTGAAAAATGAAGGCCCTATCGTCTTAACGAGGCAAAATATAGCATTTTGAACTAAATCAAGGGCCATAACTCCGCTGTTACTAGTCAGATATAAATGGTTTTCGATCTTGTCAGAGCTTTCATTGATATTAACAATCAGATAAAGTTTGGTAAAGATAGGATGAAAAATGAAGGCCCTATCGTCTCAACGAGGCAAAATATAGCATTTTTAACTCAATCAATGGCCGTAACTCCGCTGTTACTGGTCCGATCTGGCTGGTTTTCGAACTTGTCCAAGCTTGCATTGATATTAACAATCTGATAAAGTTTGGTAAATATCGGCTGAACAAGAGGGCCATAATGGCCCTGAATCGTTCAGTGCAGGTATTGTGCTAAGGCTAGCTAGGAATTGTAACCCAAGAGGATTATCGGCAATGTTGGTATTATTCAATCAATTTTCCATTATAATCGATCAAGGGCAGGTTTTAAGGGCTGGTCATGATCAGGTCAAAATTGTGGCCTCTGGAGTGCCCACAAGCAAATTCCAATATTGACCTAGTGACACAGTTTTTTGATCCCATGTGACCCATTTCGAAAATTGATCAAGATATAATTCAGATAAACAATCTGAGAAAGTTTCATCAAGATCTGGTCAAAAATATGGCGTCTAGAGTGTACACAAGGTTTTTCAAGTATTTGACCTAGTGACCTAGTTTTTGACCCCATGGGACCCATTTTCGAACTTGACCAAATATAGTTAAGACAACATTTCGACAAAGTTTCATCAAGATCGGGTCAGAAATATGGCCTCTAGAGTTTACACAAGGTTTTTCAAGTATTTGACCTAGTGACCTAGTTTTTGACCCTGTGTGACCCATTTTCGAACTTTAGCAAGCTATAATTGAGACAAATATTCTGACAAAATTGCATCAAGATCGGGTCAAAAATATGGCCTCTAGAGTGTACACACGTTTTTTCCAAAGTTTGACCTAGTGGCCTAGTTTTTAACACCATGTGACCCATTTTTGAACTTGACCAAGATATAATTAAGACAAACATTTTGACAAAGTTTCATCAAGATTGGGTCAGAAATACGGCTTCTAGAGTGTACACAAGGTTTTTCAAGTATTGACCTAGTGACCTAGTTTTTTAACCCCATGTGACCCATTTTCAAACTTGACCAAGATATAATTAAGACAAACATTCTGACAAAGTTGCATCAAGCTCGGGTCAAAAACATGGCCTCTTGAGTGTACACAAGGTTTTTCCAATATTTGACCTAGTGACCTAGTTTTTAACTTCATGTGACCCATTTCCGAACTTGATCAAGATATAATTAAGATAAACAATTTGACAAAGTTTCATCAAGATTGGGTAACAAATATGACCTCTAGAGTGTACACAAGTTTTTTCAAGTATTTGACCTAGTGACCTAGTTTTTGACCCCACATGACCCGTTTTTGAACTTGACCGAGATTTCATTGAGACAAGCATTCTGACAAAGTTTCATGATGATTGCATCAGAAATGTGGCCTCTAGAGTGTACACAAGCAAAAGTTAACGGACGACGGACGGACGGACGACGGACAACACACCATCCCATAAGCTCTGCTGGCCCTTGGCCAGTAGAGCTAAAAATATGAACCAGGGGGTTACGCTTTATGGGCCTTTATCAGCTGTATTCATTGGATTGTACAAAACTTCATTGTTGTAGACCTTATACTTCGAAATCAGTTGTCAGGTATTAGTTAATGGACAGACAGACGGACGGACGATGCTGTGACATAATACATCCCAATGGGCGTTTAAAATGGGAAAAACGTCCAAAAGGTAATCTCATAATGCATTTAGTAAGCTCAAAAGGCTCAGCTGAGCTAATAATGCTTAGTAAGATGAATAATATATCTCAAACTGAACTGAGGAACACTGGTTTACCTGGTCAGAGGGAGGGGAGTCTTCTGGTCTGCCCAGATCCTGTCTTTTCTGGGGAAGTGGTGTTGATGCCATATCTCCATTTCGTGCTTGACCTTGGGGAGTCTGTCTCACTTGACCTTTACTTGGACTTTGCTGGGTGCCACCATTTTGCATAACATGACTGTTGGTGTTGGGCAACTGACGAGACTGAGGAGTGACCATGTGATTCTGCTGTACCAGTTGTGGTTGTAAGACGATGTCTCCAGCTTTCTTGCCACTTTTTTTCCCTTGAGATTGTATCTGCTCTGGACTTGGCAATGTACTACTGGAGATGACAGACCTGGCTGTGGGCTGTGAGCTGAAAGTATTGTTCTGCTGTATGACCTTGATGTCTTGCTTTGTATTATTGTTCTGCTCCTTCAATCTTGGAGACTGCGCGGGACTCAAGTTTGGGTTAATGACAGAGCCATTACTTGAGCTCTTCACTGTGATCTTGATGTTGTTATTTAACTGATTTGGAGTTATTGCTGGTTCAACATTTGTAGAAACAGGCAGATTTTGGGGAGTTTGTGTTGAGTTCATACCTTGCTGTGCGGATTTAATTTGATTCATTTTCTGTATCCTTCTACCTTTATCATTTTGGAACACTTGCTGTTGCTGCTGCTGCTGCTGTTGAGCTATCTGAATCTGTTTCTTTGCCTCCTGCTGCAGTTTGAGCTGTATCAACTGCTGTGTTTGCTTCTTCAGTAGCTCCTGTTGTTGGCGTGTAATCTGGGCAATCTGCTCTGGCTTTAGTGATGTACCCTTTGTAAAATCACTGCCGCCAAAATTAGCAATCTTTACAGGATCCATGTTCTTATTTATGGGAGTATTGATAAGGATTCGATTGTCAATGTCAGATGGAACAACAACTGGATCTGATGATCCCTGTGGATTGGGGCGAGGTGTCACAGACTGATGACTTGGTAGTAACGTCTTCTCTTTTCTGTTATTTTCACTGGCAGAGATGTTGGTATCATTTGTGGAAGGTTTGTTACTATGGTCGCTGTTAGACTTGTTGGCAGGGTCTGTGTTGTGCTCTATCTCACATGTGATATTCACCTGTAGCATCTGTAGATCTCTGTCTTTATGCTTACCCTTCACTTTTTGGTTCTGAATAATAGTAGAAAGAGTCCTTAAATACATCTCAAGAGGGCCTGTATCGCTCTACTGGCTGTATAGAGTCTGTGGTGGGACTCGAAAATGTATTATGCATCTACACATCCTTATCTAAGAAATATACCACACGCGAACTTGGTCAATATGACAAACCTGATTAGAGATAATTAGTTATAAAATTTCTGACTGATTTATTTCATGATTTTAAATATGTGATTCGGCCATTCATTTACCGTTGCACTTTTTGAATTAACAATGTCGAAGCATAGAATGCTTACATTAGATCTTCGTGTAATAAAGGGAATCAAAGAAACAAGAGATCCAACATTCAATAGATGAAATTAGGTATCTCATGCTTAATACACAAGTGTCATCTGTTTTTATAAATTTCCATCCCGTTTCCACTCACAAAACAAAATATAGCATATTTAAATTAATCAAGGGCCATAACTCTGGTATTACTAATCTGATCTAGCTGGTTTTTGAACCTGTTTAAGCTTTTATTGATATCAACAATCTGGCCAAGTTTGGCAACAAGAGCCTATTGGGGCATCATATGCCTGTTTCCTTCAGATTATTATGTTAGTTTAGGTTAAACGTATTTATTTTATAACAATTGTGAAACATGCCTATGGCTTATACCAATCACTCTCGTTGGGTTATGTGAAAAGCATCTCCTAGGTGTTAGGTCAACCTTGACCTTTGATAGGTATCCTCCTCCCCCTAGGGCAATGTATCTATAAAGTTTCATGAGTGTAGGTGTTATGGTTTCGAAGTTACCTTCCGGAATGCATATTTCCATACAAGGTCATGGATACTTCGATTGCTGACCTATTGACCCCAACAACAATAGGGTTCCTCCTACCAAGGGCAATGTACCTTTGAAGTTTCATGAGTGTAGGTGTCAAACTTTTAGTCCGGAATGCAGATTTCCGTATCAGGTCGTGGCGACCTAAACCTTTTACCTACTGACAGCAAAAACAGTAGTGATCATCATCTAACATAGGGCAAAAATGTACCTACGAAGTTTCACGAGTGTGGGTGTTATGGTTTCAAAGTTATTGTCCAGAATGTGTATTTCTGTATAGTCATGATGACCTTGACCTTTGACCTACTGACCCCAAACACAACAGAGTTCCTCTTCTCACCTAAGGCAATGTACTTATGCAGTTTTATGAGTGTAGGTGTTATGGTTTTTGAAGTTATTGTGTGGAATGCATATTTCCATATAAGGTCACTGTGACCTTGACCTCTGACTTACTGGCCCCAAAAACAACAGGGTTTCTCCTCTCACCTAGGGTAATGTACGTATAAATTTCATGAGGGAGGGTCTCATACTTTTTGAGTTATCCTGTGGAATGCAAATCGTTTATGGACGAATGTATCGACGTACAACCCCATACCATAATACGTCCGCTTTTCAAACGGGCATATAAACAAGAGGTCAATGGCCTTGAAGCTCTACTGATTGACTTTGATTTAAGGAAGTAGTCGCTACAGACTTGTTTTTTGAAAATCTATTTTTAACCGTGGCGGCCATCTTGAATTTCCGGCCGACCTGAAATTTTGCTAGGATCAATTAGACATTAAGAGCAACATTCCTGTGAAGTTTCATGAAAATCCGTCAAGTAGTTTCAGAGAAGTAGTCGCTACAAGTTTTCATTATATAACTATGTAAACAAAGATGGCCGCTGGCAGCCATGTTTAAAGTTAAATCAAAACGATTTTCGACAAGGACCAACATCATGTCATACTGATCATTTTAGAAAAAGTCCCATATCAATATCTCTTATTGTTTTGAAGAAGTAGTCGCTACAAACTTATTTATTTTAAATCTATTTTTAGCTGTGGTGGCCATCTTGAATTTCCGGCCGACCTGAAATTTTTCTAGGATCAACTAGACATCAAGAGCAACATTCCTGTGAAGTTTCATGAACATCCATCAAGTAGTTTCAGAGGAGTAGTCGCTACAAGTTTTTTCTATATAACTCTATGTAACCAAAGATGGCCACTGGCAGCCATGTTTAATGTCGAATCAAAATAATTTTCCACAAGGATCTACATCATGTCATGCTGATCATTTTAGAAAAAGTCCCATATCAATATCACTTATAGTTTTCAAGAAGTAGTCGCTACAAACTTATTTTTTAAAAATCTATTTTTAGCTGTGACGGCCATCTTGAATTTCCGGCCGACCTGAAATTTTTCTAGGATCAATTAGACATCAAGAGCAACATTCCTGTAACGTTTCATGACAATCTGCCAAGTAGTTTCAGAGAAGTAGTCGCTACAAGTTTTTAATATATAACTCTATGTAAACAATGATGGCCGCTGGCAGCCATGTTTAACGTTGAATCAAAACGATTTTTGACTAGGATCAACATCATGTCATGCTGATCATTTTAGAAAAAGTCCCATATCATTCAATATCACTTATAGTTTTCAAGAAGTAGTCGCTACAAACGTGTATTTTAAAACTCTATTTTTAGCTTTGGCGGCCATCTTGGATTTCACATCAACATGAATTTTTGCTAGGATCAACTAGACTTTATGGGCAACATTTCTGTAAAGTTTCATGAATATCCATCCAGTAGTTTCAGAGGAGTTGTCGCTACAAATAAAAGTTTACGGACAGACGGACGGACGACGGACGCCGCACCACGGCATAAGCTCTGCTGATCTCTGATCAGTAGAGCTAAAAATAGATGAAAGGAATGAAGGTACCATCGTCTTGGTAGATGACTATTTTCCAATAATACATCCTATTTTCCAAACGTGCGCATAAGAATGTTCAGCACATAAACCAGTAAGAGAAATGGATAAGAAGCAAAAAGGTTGATTACCTTTGAGCCTGAGGTTGTTGCTAATTCAGAACTGGCTGACTGGCTACTTGAATGAATCCTGTTGGAAGACTTTGCCAATCTGGTTGCTTGTTTCCTTTGCTTCTTTGTCATTCCTTCTAACCTGACCCTCTCTGCTTCTACAGCCAACTTCCTGTGCACCTCTTCCAGGTGTTTCCTCTCCCTCTCCTGTTGCTCTTGCTCTGCTCTCAGCCGTTCTGCTTCCTGCCTCACTTTCTCTTCTGCCTTAAAAACATAATGTTATTGTTAGATTTTTATCATATCATATTCAACAAGTTTGGTTATTTATAATGTGTCGGGCGACTACTAATGGAGATAAAGATGAGAACTAGAATTAGGACAAAGTCATGAAAGGCAATGGAATGTGTTAAATAATATGCAATCACCCACATGCATCTAAAACAAGAGAGCAAATCCTGAATCACTCATTTGATGACCTTGGTGAAGACAAAAACAAGAGCAAAACCTAGTCTCGATCATACAGATCTCTCCCAAAGAAGTCCACACGATGGTCTGGAGTAAAGCTTCTTTAAAAATTTTGACATGAAAACGAGGTCTGTACAAAAACAAGAGGTCAATGACCTTGAAGCTCTACTAATTGATTTTGATTTCAGGAAGTAGTCGCTACAAACTTGTTTTTTGAAAAATTATTTTTAGCCGTGGCGGCCATTTTGAATTTCCGGCCGACCTGATCAATTAGACATCAAGAGCAACATTCCTGTGAAGTTTCATGAAAATCCGTCAAGTAGTTTCAGAGGAATAGTCGCTACAAGTTTTCATTATATAACTCTATGTAAACAAATATGGCCGACAGCCATGTTAAACATCGAATCAAAACGATTTTTGACAAGGACCAACATCATGTCATGCTGATCATTTTAGAAAAAGTCCCATATCAATATCACTTATAGTTTTCAGGAAGTAGTCGCTACAAACTTGTATTTTGAAAATCTATTTTTAGCCATGGCGGCCATCTTGAATTTCCGGTCGACCTGAAATTTTGCTAGGATCAATTAGACATCAACAGCAACATTCGTGTGAAGTTTCATGAAAATCCGTCAAGTAGTTTCAGAGGAGTAGTCGCTACAATTTTTTATTATATAACTCTATGTAAACAAAGATGGCCACTGGCAGCCATGTTTAACGTTGAATCAAAATAATGTTCGACTCGGATAACCATCATGTCATGCTGATCATTTAAGAAAAAGTCCCATATCAATATCACTTATAGTTTTCAAGAAGTAGTCCCTACAAACTTATTTTTAAAAAATCTATTTTTAGCTGTGGCGGCCATCTTGAATTTCTGGCCGATCTGAAATTTTGCTAGGATCAATTAGACATTAAGAGCAACATTCCTGTAAAGTTTCATGAAAATTCGCCAAGTAGTATCAGAGGAGTAGTCGCTACAAGTTTTTACTCTATGTAAACAAAGATGGCCTCTGGCAGCCATGTTTAATGTTGAATCAAAACGATTTTTGACAAGGACCAACATCATGTCATGCTGATCATTTTAGAAAAAGGTTTCATATCAATATCACTTATAGTTTTCAAGAAGTAGTCGCTACAAACTTATTTTTTAAAAATCTATTTTTAGCCGTGGCGGCCATCTTGTATTTCCGGCTGACCTGAAATTTTGCTAGGATCAATAAGATATCAAGAGCAACATTCGTGTGAAGTTTCATGAAAATCCGTCAAGTAGTTTCAGAGGAGTAGTCGCTACAAGTTTTCATTATATAACTCTATGTAAACAAAGATGGCCACTGGCAGCCATGTTTAACGTTGAATCAAAATAATGTTCGACTCGGATAACCATCATGTCATGCTGATCATTTTAGAAAAAGTCCCATATCAATATCACTTATAGTTTTCAAGAAGTAGTCGCTACAAACTTATTTTTTAAAAATCTATTTTTAGCTGTGGCGGCCATCTTGAATTTCTGGCCGATCTGAAATTTTGCTAGGATCAATTAGACATTAAGAGCAACATTCCTGTAAAGTTTCATGAAAATTCGCCAAGTAGTATCAGAGGAGTAGTCGCTACAAGTTTTTATTCTATGTAAACAAAGATGGCCTCTGGCAGCCATGTTTAATGTTGAATCAAAACGATTTTTGACAAGGTACAACATCATGTCATGCTGATCATTTTAGAAAAAGGTTTCATATCAATATCACTTATAGTTTTCAAGAAGTAGTCGCTACAAACATATTTTTTAAAAATCTATTTTTAGCCGTGGCGGCCATCTTGAATTTCCGGCTGACCTGAAATTTTGCTAGGATCAATAAGATATCAAGAGCAACATTCCTGTGAAGTTTCATGAAAATCCGTCAAGTAGTTTCAGAGGAGTAGTCGCTACAAGTTTTCATTATATAAATCTATGTAAACAAAGTAGCCGCTGGCAGCCATGTTTAACGTCGAATCAAAACGATTTTCGACAAGGACCAACATCATGTCATGCTGATCATTTTAGAAAAAGTTCCATATCAATATAACTTAGAGTTTTCAAGAAGTAGTCGCTACAAACTTGTTTTTTAACAAGAGGTCAATGACCTTGAAGCTCTACTGATCGATTTTGATTTCAGGAAGTAGTCGCTACAAACTGTTTTTTTGAAAATCTATTTTTAGCTGTGGTGGCCATCTTGAATTTCCGGCCGACCTGAAATTTTGCTAGGATCAATAAGACATCAAGAGCAACATTCCTGTGAAGTTTCATGACAATCCGTCAAGTAGTTTCAGAGGAGTAGTCGCTACAAGTTTTCATTATATAACTCTATGTAAACAAAGATGGCCACTGACAGCCATGTTTAACATTGAATCAAAATAATGTTCAACTCGGATAACCATCATGTCATGCTGATCATTTTAGAAAAAGTCCCATATCAATATCTCTTATAGTTTTCAAGAAGTAGTCGCTACAAACTTATTTTTTAAAAATCTATTTTTAGCTGTGGCGGCCATCTTGAATTTCCGGCCGACCTGAATTTTTTCTAGGATCAACTAGACATCAAGAGCAACATTCCTGTGAAGTTTCATGAACATCCGTCAAGTAGTTTCAGAGGAGTAGTCGCTACAAGTTTTTACTATATAACTCTATGTAACCAAAGATGGCCACTGGCAGCCATGTTTAACGTCGAATCAAAATAATTTTCCACAAGGATCTACATTTTGTCATGCTGATCATTTTAGAAAAAGTCCCATATCAATATCACTTATAGTTTTCAAGAAGTAGTCGCTACAAACTTATTTTTTAAAAATCTATTTTTAGCTGTGACGGCCATCTTGAATTTCCGGCCGACCTGAACTTTTTCTAGGATCAATAAGACATCAAGAGCAACATTCCTGTAACGTTTCATGACAATCCGCCAAGTAGTTTTAGAGGAGTAGTCGCTACAAGTTTTTACTATATAACTCTATGTAAACAAAGATGGCCGCTGGCAGCCATGTTTAACGTCGAATCAAAACAATTTTCGACAAGGATCAACATCATGTCATGCTGATCATTTTAGAAAAAGTCCCATATCAATATCACTTATAGTTTTCAAGAAGTAGTCGCTACAAACTTGTATTTTGAAAATCTATAATTTAGCCATGGCGGCCATCTTGAATTTCCGGCCGACCTGAAATTTTGCTAGGATCAATTAGACATCAAGAGCAACATTTTTGTGAAGTTTCATGAAAATCCGTCAAGTGGTTTCAGAGGAGTAGTCGCTACAAGTTTTCATTATATAACTCTATGTAAACAAAGATGGCCGCTGGCAGCCACGTTTAACGTCGAATCAAAACGATTTTTGATAAGGACCAACATCATGTCATGCTGATCATTTTAGAAAAAGTCCCATATCAATATCACTTATAGTTTTTAAGAGGTAGTCGCTACAAACTTGCATGAAAATCTATTTTTAGCCATGGCGGCCATCTTGAATTTCCGGCCGACCTGAAATTTTGCTAGGATCAATAAGACATCAAGAGCAACATTTCTGTGAAGTTTCATGAAAATCCGTCAAGTAGTTTCAGAGGAGTAGTCGCTACAAGTTTTCATTATATAACTCTATGTAAACAAAGATGGCCACTGGCAGCCATGTTTAATGTCGAATCAAAATAATGTTCGACTCGGATAACCATCATGTCATGCTGATCATTTTAGAAAAAGTCCCATATCAATATCACTTATAGTTTTCAAGAAGTAGTCCCAACAAACTTGTATTTTGAAAATCTATTTTTAGCCATGGCGGCCATCTTGAATTTCCCGCCGACCTGAAATTTTGCTAGGATCAATTAGACATCAAGAGCAACATTTTTGTGAAGTTTCATGAAAATCCGTCAAGTAGTTTCAGAGAAGTAGTCACTACAAGTTTTCATTATATAACTCTATGTAAACAAAGATGGCCACTGGCAGCCATGTTTAATGTCGAATCAAAATAATGTTCGACTCGGATAACCATCATGTCATGCTGATCATTTTAGAAAAAGTCCCATATCAATATCACTTATAGTTTTCAAGAAGTAGTCGCTACAAACTTATTTTTTAAAAATCTATTTTTAACTGTGGCAGCCATCTTGAATTTATGGCCGATCTGAAATTTTGCTAGGATTAATTGGACATTAAGAGCAACATTCCTGTAAAGTTTCATGAAAATCCGCCAAGTAGTTTTAGAGGAGTAGTCGCTACAAGTTTTTACTATATGACTCTATGTAAACAAAGATGGCCGCTGGCAGCCACGTTTAACGTCGAATCAAAACAATTTTTGATAAGGTTCAACATCATATCATGCTGATAATTTTAGAAAATGTCAAATATCAATATCACTTATAGTTTTCAAGAAGTAGTCGCTACAAACTTGCATTTTGAAAACTTATTTTTAGCCGTGGCGGCCATCTTGAATTTCCGGCCGACCTGAAATTTTGCTAGGATCAATTAGACATCAAGAGCAACATTCCTGTGAAGTTTCATGAAAATCCGTCAAGTAGTTTCAGAGGAGTAGTCGCTACAAGTTTTCATTATATAACTCTATGTAAACAAAGATGGCCGCTGGCAGCCATGTTTATCGTCAAATCAAAACAATTTTCGACAAGGACCAACATCATGTCATGCTGATCATTTTAGAAAAAGTCCCATATCAATATCACTTATAGTTTTCAAGAAGTAGTCGCTACAAACTTGTATTTAAAAAATCTATTTTTAGCTTTGGCGGCCATCTTGGATTTCACATAAACATGAATTTTTGCTAGGATCAACTAGACTTCATGGGCAACATTTTTGTAAAGTTTTATGAATATCCATCCAGTAGTTTCAGAGGAGTAGTCGCTACAAATAAAAGTTAACGGACGGACAGACGGACGGACAGACAGACGGACGGACGACGGACGCCGCACCACGGCATAAGCTCTGCTGATCTCTGATCAGTAGAGCTAAAAATCATCGTTCGCTGATTGGTCAACTTCAGTTTGTTATGGGAATCTATGGGAATCACCCCCTATGTCATGACGGCGTCAAAAATTATGTGACGTTACACGCAATGTTACGTAATAAAAGTGCCACCAAACAAAGTCAGCGGATCACGATTAATACTAAAAAATAAATTGTAAACATCATTTTGTAATATAGATTATATATGTTTTTAAAAACTACAAAAAACAAAGTTTATTGTATATTTAATAAGAATGTGCACACATCCCATTGGAATTAATGTTGCGCGTAATACAATGTGCACTTTGATGTTGCAGTCAAAATGACATCACGTCGCAGTCAGTTTTGACGTTTGGCGCCGTCTATCGGTCAAACATTTTAATGAACCAAGAGTCCAGACGCTCGCTAGCGCTCACAGTCAGCTTGAGTGTGTCTGGATGATAAAGACTAGAGCAAAACCCTGTTAAAATTAAATTATTAAGAAAAAGGTATGCAACAATCTGAGTTGCAGTGCAGAGTGTTTTCCAGGATTGGATAATATTGATGTTTGATCTACTCCACACAAGCCATATTTTGAGAATCCAAGCTATATAGACGCAATATAAACGCTTTAACCAGAGAGGCCAAACACCAAAACAGGAGCATCGAATTAAGAGTTACCAACTCGTTTGTTTGTTTGTATGTTTTTTTATGTTATTTTGGTTGAGGCAAATCACCCAGATCTGGGTAGAACCAGTACTGTACATCTCCCGCCATCGTTGTTAACCATTCGGCCATGGAGACGCTACCAACTCATAAGAACCCATGAGTAAACCTTGCTTTTAATCGGCACAAATACATTACTATATGACCTGAACACCTGGATATGTTTTTCTGATAAATTATTTTGTAACTTGTAATGTTGCTGTTATTTGGCAGGTTAGGTTCTTTAATAAATAAAAATCTGTAGAAATCTGTTTAGTGGTTCTCAAGAAGACATTAAGAAGATTTAAGATTTTAAACTTTTATGGTAATGGCGTCCATTTTGGATGTCGCTTTGACCTAATTTTAACAAATCTGAACAAGAAATCGGTAGAACCGATGGATAAAGGTACATAAAGGTACCCGAATAAAGGTACACGTGAAATACAATCGAATGGAAAATGTAGGATGAGTTGAGCTTACAATCTTTCTTTTTTTTTTAAATTGCAAAGTCCCGTAACTCCATCCAATTTTTTGTTAACCAAAACATCCTGACAATATGCATTACTAGAAATACTGATAATTCCTATAAAGTTTCATGGATATCAGATGAAAAACTTAGGAGTTGAGCGGCAAGCTTTAGAATTGAAAAACTTCAATGTCCCGTAACTCCGTTACAAATCATGAATTCCTGAAATTATGCACTACTAGGCACCATACTGATACTTCATGTGAAGTTTCATAATAATTGGATGAAAAACATAGGAGTTGAGCGGACAAGCTTTAGAATTGAAAAATTTCAAAGTCCCGTAACTCTGCCAAAAATCAGTCAACTGGAACGTCCTGACAATGTGTGCTATTAGACATCATACTGATACATCCTGTGAAGTTTCGTGAAAAAAAGGATGGAAAACGTAGGAGTCAAGCAGACAAGGTTTACATTCGAAAAACAGTCCCGCAACTCCGCCAAAACTCATTCAACCGGAACTTCACGACAATATGCTCTACTAGACATCATACTGATACTTCCTATAAAGATTCGTGAAAAACGTAGGAGTTAAGTGGACAAGGTTTATATTAAAAAAACGTCAAAGTCCCGTAACTCCGCCATAAATCATTCAACCAGAACCTCCCGAAAATATGCGCTACTAGACATCATACTGGTACTTCCTATAAAGTTTCACAAAAATCGGATGAAAAATTTCAGGGAGTTAAGCGGACAAGAAAATGGGACATACGGACGGACATGACGGCAACTATTCGGGCAGCATAAAAACAGTCACCTTAGGTTCATCCATGCCAATTTAGTCAAAAATGATCAAGATGTTTCCAAGGAGATGTCGTTTTAAGCAATTGTTGACGGACAATGGACGAAAAGTGATCACAATAGCTCACTTGAGCCTCTGACTCAGGTGAGCTAAAATATGAATCCGGGAGTTATTGGCCTTTTTCAGATGTATTCATTGGATCATGATGAAGATGTGTACAAAGTTTCATCGTTGCAGACCTAATACTTTGAAAGCTACTTTGTAAAAGGCTAGATTAAGTAATGGAGAGAACTGTAACTAATGTTTTAATAACTTGTTGTTCAATCCATTTGTAAATGTTGCTAGTAATATGTGATGTTTAATTCATATACTGTTAACATATATGCAATAAATTATTAAAGTATCATCTTAACGAGGCAAAATATAGCATATGTAAGAAAAGCAAGGGCTATAACTTGTATGTTACTAGTCCGATTGAGCTGGTTTTCGAATATGTTTGAGCTTTTTTTTATATCAACATTCTGGCCAAATTTGGAAAAGGGATGAAAAAAAGAAAGCCCCATCGTCTTGAGGCAAATTATAGCATATTAAAAAAAATCATGGGCCATAACTCTAGAGTGGTTGTACTGGTCTGATTTAGCTGATTTTCGAACTTGTATGAACTTTCATTGATTCAATCTGGCCAAGTTTGAAAATGGACACAACGGATGACGACCATGAACAACTTGCCATTCCTTAAGCTTTACTAACCGAAGAAGCTAGCTTTTTAACCGAACAGCCACATCTAAAAAAGCCTGAAAATGTTTAGTGACGATTCAATGAACAAGAGTTGCGTGCAACATGGTGTCTCGCCTAAAGTGACGTGTCCACCAAACAAGTTTCAAATGACCTTCATCTTGATAAAATCGAGGGTTTATGCAACATCAAGTACCTTTGTCTACATTCAAAAGGGTTGCGTTCATAGTTTTCCATGAAAGGAGCTAAATATTGGCTTTATAGGCTTTACTTATAGACAGTGTTCCTTTAAAAAGTTAATTTCATACTGAAAATGCTGAAAATGGCAGGCAAAATGTCCACTATTATTCACCATTATAATTGGGAAGTATCATGTTACAAAGAGACTGGATTTTATTTTACTCTCACAAATTGGAATTTTAATTCAAGCATATATCATGTTTTATCATGAACATGTCATCCCAAATTAATACTGGTATCTGCTTGTGATGCAGGAAATAGTTTTAAAGGCCAGGTTTGAGTATAAAAATGCCAACATTGCCCTTTTTCAAATCATTCTTCTATCACAGGTTTAATCACAAATTTCTAAATCATATTTAGCCTTTTTAAAGCATTTGTAAACTCAAAATTTGGCATGTAAATACATTAACAAGAGATCAATGACCTTGAAGCTCTACTGTTACGTTTTTGATAGCTAGATCAATATTCCTGTGAAGTTTCATGAAAATCTGTCAAGTAGTTTCAGAGGAGTAGTCGCTACAAGTTTTTACTATATAACTCTATGTAAACAAAGATGGCCATGGCAGCCATGTTTAATGTTGAATCAAAATAATTTTCCACAGGGACCAACATCATATTCATGCTGATCATTTTAGAAAAAGTCCCACATAAATATCACTTACAGTTTTCAAGAAGTAGTCGATACACATTTGTTTTTAAAAATCTATTTTTAGCCATGGTGGCCATGTTGAATTCCCAGCCGACCTGAAATTTTGCTAGGATCAATTAGACATTAAGAGCAACATTCCTGTTAAGTTTCATGAAAATCTGCCAAGTAGTTTCAGAGGAGTAGTCACTACAAGTTTTTACTATGTAACTATGTAAACAAAGATGGCCGCTTGCAGCCATGTTTAACGTTGAATTAAAAATGATTTTCGAAAATGACCATGCTGATTGTTTTAGAAAAAGTCCCATATGAATATCACTTATAGTTTTTAGGAAGTTGTCACTACAATTTTTGTTTTGTTTTAAATCTATTTTTAGCCCTGGTGGCCATCTTGAATTTCTGCCCTGACTGAAATTTTGCTAGGATCAATTAGAAATCAGGAGCAACATTCCTGTGAAGTTTCATGAAAATCTGTCAAATAGTTTCAGAGGAGTAGTTGCTACAATTTTTTTTATTATAGAACTATGTAAACAAAGATGGCGACTGGCGGCCATGTTTAAATTGAAATCAAAATAATTTTTGACAAGGATCAACATCATGCCATGCTGATATTTTAGAAAAAGTCCCATATCAATATCACTTAGTTTTCAAGAAGTAGTTGCTACAAACTTGTTTTTTAAAAATCTATTTTTGGCTGTGGCGGCCATCTTGAATTTCTGGCCGACCTAAATTTTGGCTAGGATCAACTAGTCATCAAGAGAAACATTCCTGTCAAGTTTCATGAAAATCCGTCAAGTAGTTTCAGATGAGTAGTCGCCATAACAACTATTTGTCGTGCCAGTCATTTTGGTAAAAGTTCCAACCTGAATTTTTGCTGGGATCAACTAGACATCAAGAGCAACATTCCTGTGAAGTTTCATTAAAATCCGTCAAGTAGTTTCAGAGGAGCAGTTGCCACATGTTTTTCCTATGTAACTCTATGTAAACAACAAGAGGTCAATGACCTTGAAGCTCTACTGATTGATTTTGATTTCAGGAAGTAGTCGCTACAGACTTGTTTTTTGAAAATCTATTTTTAGCCGTGGCGGCCATCTTGAATTTCCGGCCGACCTGAAATTTTGCTAAGATCAATAAGACATTAAGAGCAACATTCCTGTGAAGTTTCATGAAAATCCGTCGGGTAGTTTCAAAGAAGTAGTCGCTACAAGTTTTCATTATATAACTCTATGTAAACAAAGCAGCCATGTTTAAGGTCAAATCAAAACGATTTTCGACAAGGACCAAAACATGTCATACTGATCATTTTAGAAAAAGTCCCATATCAATATCTCTTATTGTTTTGAAGAAGTAGTCGCTACAAACTTATTTATTTTAAATCTATTTTTAGCTGTGGCGGCCATCTTGAATTTCCGGCCGACCTGAAATTTTTCTAGGATCAACTAGACATCAAGAGCAACATTCCTGTGAAGTTTCATGAAAATCTGCCAAGTAGTTTCAGAGGAGTAGTCACTACAAGTTTTTACTATGTAACTATGTAAACAAAGATGGCCGCTTGCAGCCATGTTTAACGTTGAATTAAAAATGATTTTCGAAAATGACCATGCTGATTGTTTTAGAAAAAGTCCCATATGAATATCACTTATAGTTTTTAGGAAGTTGTCACTACAATTTTTGTTTTGTTTTAAATCTATTTTTAGCCCTGGTGGCCATCTTGAAATTCTGCCCTGACTGAAATTTTGCTAGGATCAATTAGAAATCAGGAGCAACATTCCTGTGAAGTTTCATGAAAATCTGTCAAATAGTTTCAGAGGAGTAGTTGCTACAATTTTTTTTATTATAGAACTATGTAAACAAAGATGGCGACTGGCGGCCATGTTTAAATTGAAATCAAAATAATTTTTGACAAGGATCAACATCATGCCATGCTGATATTTTAGAAAAAGTCCCATATCAATATCACTTAGTTTTCAAGAAGTAGTTGCTACAAACTTGTTTTTTAAAAATCTATTTTTGGCTGTGGCGGCCATCTTGAATTTCTGGCCGACCTAAATTTTGGCTAGGATCAACTAGTCATCAAGAGAAACATTCCTGTCAAGTTTCATGAAAATCCGTCAAGTAGTTTCAGATGAGTAGTCGCCATAACAACTATTTGTCGTGCCAGTCATTTTGGTAAAAGTTCCAACCTGAATTTTTGCTGGGATCAACTAGACATCAAGAGCAACATTCCTGTGAAGTTTCATTAAAATCCGTCAAGTAGTTTCAGAGGAGCAGTTGCCACATGTTTTTCCTATGTAACTCTATGTAAACAACAAGAGGTCAATGACCTTGAAGCTCTACTGATTGATTTTGATTTCAGGAAGTAGTCGCTACAGACTTGTTTTTTGAAAATCTATTTTTAGCCGTGGCGGCCATCTTGAATTTCCGGCCGACCTGAAATTTTGCTAAGATCAATAAGACATTAAGAGCAACATTCCTGTGAAGTTTCATGAAAATCCGTCGGGTAGTTTCAAAGAAGTAGTCGCTACAAGTTTTCATTATATAACTCTATGTAAACAAAGCAGCCATGTTTAAGGTCAAATCAAAACGATTTTCGACAAGGACCAAAACATGTCATACTGATCATTTTAGAAAAAGTCCCATATCAATATCTCTTATTGTTTTGAAGAAGTAGTCGCTACAAACTTATTTATTTTAAATCTATTTTTAGCTGTGGCGGCCATCTTGAAATTCCGGCCGACCTGAAATTTTTCTAGGATCAACTAGACATCAAGAGCAACATTCCTGTGAAGTTTCATGAACATCAGTCAAGTAGTTTCAGAGGAGTAGTCGCTACAAGTTTTTACTATATAACTCTATGTAACCAAAGATGGCCACTGGCAGCCATGTTAAACGTCGAATCAAAATAATTTTCCACAAGGATCTACATCATGTCATGCTGATCATTTTAGAAAAAGTCCCATATCAATATCACTTATAGTTTTCAAGAAGTAGTCGCTACAAACTTATTTTTTAAAAATCTATTTTTAGCTGTGACGGCCATCTTGAATTTCCGGCCAACCTGAAATTTTGATAGGATCAATAAGACATCAAGAGCAACATTCCTGTTAAGTTTCATGACAATCCGCCAAGTAGTTTCAGAGGAGTAGTCGCTACAAGTTTTTACTATATAACTCTATGTAAACAAAGATGGCCGCTGGCAGCCATGTTTAACGTTGAATCAAAACGATTTTTGACTAGGATCAACATCATGTTATGCTGATCATTTTAGAAAAAGTCCCATATCAATATCACTTATAGTTTTCAAGAAGTAGTCGCTATAAACTTATTTTTTAAAAATCTATTTTTAGCTGTGACGGCCATCTTGAATTTCCGGCCAACCTGAAATTTTGATAGGATCAATTAGACATCAAGAGCAACATTCCTGTAAAGTTTCATGACAATCCGCCAAGTAGTTTCAGAGGAGTAGTCGCTACAAGTTTTTACTATATAACTCTATGTAAACAAAGATGGCCGCTGGCAGCCATGTTTAACTTTGAATCAAAACGATTTTTGACTAGGATCAACATCATGTTATGCTGATCATTTTAGAAAAAGTCCCATATCAATATCACTTATAGTTTTCAAGAAGTAGTCGCTACAAACTTATTTTTTAAAAATCTATTTTTAGCTGTGACGGCCATCTTGAATTTCCGGCCGACCTGAAATTTTTCTAGGATCAATTAGACATCAAGAGCAACATTCCTGTAAAGTTTCATGACAATCCGCCAAGTAGTTTCAGAGAAGTAGTCGCTACAAGTTTTTACTATATAACTCTATGTAAACAAAGATGGCCGCTGGCAGCCATGTTTAACGTTGAATCAAAACGATTTTTGACTAGGATCAACATCATGTCATGCTGATCATTTTAGAAAAAGTCCCATATCAATATCACTTATAGTTTTCAAGAAGAAGTCGCTACAAACTTGTATTTTAAAACTCTATTTTTAGCTTTGGCGGCCATCTTGGATTTCACATCAACATGAATTTTTGCTAGGATCAACTAGACTTTATGGGCAACATTTCTGTAAAGTTTCATGAATATCCATCCAGTAGTTTCAGCTGTGAAGTCGCTACAAATAAAAGTTTACGGACAGACGGACAGACGGACAGACAGACGGACAGACGGACGACGGACGCCGCACCACGGCATAAGCTCTGCTGATCTCTGATCAGTAGAGCTAAAAATGGCTGCTGGCGGCCATGTTTGACATGCAATCAAAATGAACTTTGGTTAGGACCAACTGCATGTAAAGGTTTCAAATCAATATCACTTTTGGTTTTTGAGAAGTAGTTGCCACAAAATCACATTTTTAAAATCTATTTTTAGCCGTGGTGGCCATCTTGAATTTCCGGCCTGAATTTTTGCTAGGATCACAGGGGTCTGGAAATAGTTTGAAAATCCACTTGCAAAAGGGCAAGTAGATTTTCAAAATCCACTTGCCCTGCCCAAAATGTCACTTGCCCCAATTTCAAAAGTCACTTGCCCCAAAATTAAGCTACGTCGAGACCGCACGCTAAGTTAAATCCTTTTCTCTGTTGTTTTTTTTGTCATAATTTTTTACATAATTTCATTGTAAATTTAATGACTTAAATTTATATGAAGGATCAGAGCTATAGGTTGTTACCATTATGCACATATCAGTGTTTTCCTCCACCGGTGGGAGAGGGGGAGTGGGGTGTCAGTGGGGATCACCCGAGGATATAACATCACTGATGAACCTGGTACCAAATTGGTAGACTCTAATGCCTATGGAATTAAGATGTACAAGATCCTTGCTCCTAGTGCAGTAATTACAAAAGGGCAGGCAGATAACAAAATAAAGATGCATTAGGTTGAACAAAACTTTTTTCTACTTTTACTTTTGTTATAGACTACACCAGATAAAAAGAATGATGCATTAGGTCAAACAGAACTTTTTTCCTACTTTCACTTTCGTTATATAATTCATGTAGATAGATATTATGTGTTGGAAATTATTAGCACGGTTTATGCCTAAATCTGACTGGTACTGTAGTTGTTTTTCTGTTAATATCTTTTGAGATGCCAAATTGAAATTCTTCGAATAATTATCGAAATTAGCCAAGGTCGAAGCACATCTAGGATACAATGGCAAACTTGAAGTACATTGATCTCGGATTCATTCGAAACAAACATGGCATTTTGAAATAAAAACAGATGCACACCTATTCGTTAAGACATGCATCGATAGCGACATGCGTCGATAGTCTCTTTGCTCATCAAACAACGCCGTCAAATTGACATAATCGCTTAATTGCCCTACTTGTTTACAAATTGGTTTGATGATTGAATCGCCATTGTTTCACTTTACCACGTGGTAGTGAACGGGAGTTGTTTCATTGGCTGATAAAAATACATTGGTTATTTGATTGGATAATATGGATACAGTACTAGGTCAAGTGTTGCGTCATGATTTTTAATTATTGAACAGAATATTACCTACGACACTCCGACCAACATACAAAGCGACAACACCATCTACACACTGATGTGCATTTCACACTAATCTGGCGCGTGACTTACTTCCTGCATAGAGGGGCTCGTTACGGGGGTATGTTTCACACGGTACAAGAATTCTAAAGACCGCGTGTCTTCAATTGAAGATTGGCACCCCAAGCGTTCCTCGGCCAATCAAATTCTGATAAACTGTCAAGTGGCAGGGATTAAACAATAACGAATAAAACAGGACAGTTTTAACAGGTCAGTTTTATGACAATTATCAGTAATTGCTCGCGGCGAAAGCGACGGGTTGTTTATTACTACGCAATTATCTGCAAACTTCACAGTCCAGGCAAATTTCCCTTGATTTTTATCTAATAATGAAACATCCATCGGGCAAGTGACGGACAACCAAATTTACGAAGGTCACCTGCCCGCACTCAAAATCCATTTGCCCGGGGCGTCGGGCAACCATATTTCCGGAGCCCTGGATCAACTAGACATCAAGAGCAACATTCCTGTCAAGTTTCATCTAATTCCATCAAGTAGTTTCAAAGGAGTAGTCGCCACAAGATTTTCCTGTATAACTCTATGTAAACAAAGATGGCCACTGGTGCCATGTTTGACAAACTTTCCTAGGACCAACTACATGTCGTGCCAGTCATTTTGGTAAAGGTTCCAAATCAATATCTCTTATGGTTTTTCAGAATTAGTCGCCACAAAATCGCATTTTTAAAATCTATTTTTAGCGTGGCGGCCATCTTGATTTTCTGGCCAACCTGAATTTTTCTAGGATTAACTAGACATCAAGAACAACATTCCTGTAAAGTTTCAGAGGAGTAGTCGCCACAATTTTTTCCCAAATAACTATGTAAACAAAGATGGCCACTGGCGGCCATGTTTAAAATCAAATCAAAATGAACTTTGGTTAGGACCAACTACATGTTGTGCCAGTCATTTTGGTAAAGGTTTGAAATCAATATCACTTATGGCTTTTGAGAAGTAGTTGCCACAAAATCGCATTTTTAAAATCTACTTTTAGCACTGGCGGCCTTCTTGAATTTCTGGCCGACCTGATTTTTGCTAGGATCATCTAGACATCAAGAGCAAGATTCCTGTGAAGTTTCATGACAATCCGCCAAGTAGTTTCAGAGGAGTAGTCGCTACAAGTTTTTACTATATAACTCTATGTAACCAAAGATGGCCACTGGCAGCCATGTTTAACGTTGAATCAAAATAATTTTCCACAAGGATCTACATCATGTCATGCTGATCATTTTAGAAAAAGTCCCATATCAATATCACTTATAGTTTTCAAGAAGTAGTCGCTACAAACTTATTTTTTAAAAATCTATTTTTAGCTGTGACGGCCATCTTGAATTTCTGGCAGATCTGAAATTTTGCTAGGATCAATTAGACATCAAGAGCAACATTCCTGTAAAGTTTCATGACAATCCGCCAAGTAGTTTCAGAGGAGTAGTCGCTACAAGTTTTTACTATATAACTCTATGTAAACAAAGATGGCCGCTGGCAGCCATGTTTAACGTTGAATCAAAACGATTTTTGACAAGGATCAACATCATGTCATGCTGATCATTTTAGAAAAGGTCCCATATCAATATCACTTATAGTTTTCAAGAAGTAGTCGCTACAAACTTGTATTTTAAAACTCTATATTTAGCTTTGGCGGCCATCTTGGATTTCACATCAACATGAATTTTTGCTAGGATCAACTAGACTTTATGGGCAACATTTCTGTAAAGTTTCATGAATATCCATCTAGTAGTTTCAGAGGAGTTGTCGCTACAAATAAAAGTTTACGGACAGACGGACGGACGACGGACGCCGCACCACGGCATATATGTGTAAGAATTGACAACAGTAACACAGAAATATGTAAAAAAAAAAATAGTTCAAGTGGGGGTGGTGTGTGGGGGGGAGCTGGGGGAGAGCAGGGGGAGAGGCGGAAGTAGTTTCAGAGGAGTAGTCGCCACAAAAAAAGTTAATGGACGGATAGCAATATTGTCGACAATCAACAAACCTTCCTCTGTTTCTGCCTTGCTCGTTTTGCAGCTTTGGCACTCAGCTTCTTCCCGCACCCATCATCAGAACCATTGATAAAGCGTATCAACTCATCTAGCCCCTTTGTTTCAAGAGCTTCCTCCCCAGCAGACATCTCATCTGACTGAATACTACCCGAACTGGCAGCAATACTTTTGGTAAATATGGGTGCCAAGCATTTTGGATTGGAGTGATGGTGTTGCGGCGCTGGTGGAGGTGGTTGTTGTTGTTGTTGTTCCTCTTGTTTTGTTTCATTCTGTAAAACAGATTGGTATATTCTGATGTTACGTTGATTAAGCGGAATCGTACTGGGTGAGATACTCCCAGACTGATGCTTTTCAAACGACGGATCAGTTGTCTTCTGCTCATTCTGCAATAAAGGAAGCATGTCTATGGTTAGTTGAACAAAAGTCGATATAACAGACCAACAGGAAATGTATCACTGACCACAGTCAACCAAAAACACGCATGAAAACAAACAACAATTACAAGGATAAATAACAGGCAATGTATAAGACATCACAAACATACAACGGTCGACAATAGGGCTACCGCACATGGAAATGTCATTGGCAAAAATGTGGCGGGGGGTTTAAACAAGGTTCCAGGTTACATGAAACCTCACTTTTACCCCTTGACTGTAAATAAATTCCTGCCAGACTATATCCTTTAACAAACTAGGCATATAAGTATAAACAAAGATCGTCATGTATATATGAATATAATAAACAAAAGCATAGAAAGTCACAAAACAAGTACTCAATGACTTGGAAGAAGCCAAAGCACAGGGCTCGCACTGGGATGCGCAAATGGCGCCAAATGCGCATAAGAATGAAATGTGGCGCAAGAAAAAACAAATTTGCGAAAGTGATTTGCACAAAAGAATCAAAATCCTTTTTTTTTAATTACACAAGCATTTTCGACCCAGATAGACGGGTACAGCGTTAATTATTTCTATAGAGGACACTCAAAGCGAGTAAAAAAAAGCCAGTCTAACACGCATCTTACGCATGACCAATTACTGTAAAATTGACTATTGGACCACAGTGACCAGTGACTCAATAAACATCCTGTCTCAAGCCCCCAGCTGTGAAATACCTACATGTTTGCTAATTAGTGTTTGTTAGTTCGATAATTGGCATGACCATTGGCACCTCGAGTACACAGCCAAGATTGCAAGATCTAATTACAAATGCAGCCAATCAGAAACGGTGTTATTTATCCACATATGCGGTAAGCCAATCAGAGAATTCGTTGCATTTACTATACGGAATTCTATTTTCACTTTTTAAACACCTAATTAATCGAACAAGTTTACTGTACTGATCAGTTGACCATTGTCAGTATATTTGTTTGATAACTGTTTCAATTAAAAGTATAACTAACTGAATTATTGTTGTTGTTTTTTTTACTATTCTTTCTTGATCACATGCTAGTCACATGACCAACACAGAAATTCAAAATGGCTGCCGACAGAGTAAACAAGATCGTTTTTCATAGTTGTAAGTTTATAACAAGAGGTCAATGACCTTGAAGCTCTACTGATTGATTTTGATTTCAGGAAGTAGTCGCTACAAACTCGTTTTTTGAAAATTTATTCTTAGCCGTGGCGGCCATGAATTTCCGGCCAACCTGAAATTTAGCTAGGATCAATAAGACATCAAGAGCAACATTCCTGTGAAGTTTCATGAAAATCCGTCAAGTAGTTTCAGAGGAGTAGTCGCTACAAATTTTCATTATATAACTCTATGTAAACAAAGATGGCCGCTGACAGCCATGTTTAACATTGAATCAAAACGATTTTTGACAAGGACCAACATCATGTCAAGCTGATCATTTTAGAAAAAGTCCCATATCAGTATCACTTATTGTTTTCAAGAAGTAGTCGCTACAAACTTGTATTTTGAAAATCTATTTTTAGCCATGGCGGCCATCTTGAATTTCCGGCCGACCTGAAATTTTGCTAGGATAAATTAGACATTAAGAGCAACATTCCTGTAAAGTTTCATGAAAATCTGCCAAGTAGTTTCAGAGGAGTAGTCGCTACAAGTTTTTAGTATATAATTCTATGTAAACATAGATGGCCGCTGGCAGCCATGTTTAACGTCGAATCAAAACAATTTTCGACAAGGACCAACATCATGACATGCTGATCATTTTAGAAAAAGTCCCATATCAATATCACTTATAGTTTTCAAGAAGTAGTCGCTACAAACTTGTATTTTGAAAAATTATTTTTAGCCGTGGCGGCCATCTTGAATTTCCAGCCGACCTGAAATTTTGCTAGGATCAATTAGACATCAAGAGCAACATTCCTGTGAAGTTTCGTGAAAATTCGTCAAGTAGTTTCAGAGGAGTAGTCGCTACACGTTTTCATTATATAACTCTATGTAAACAAAGATGGCCGCTGGCAGCAATGTTTAACGCCGGATCAAAACGATTTTCGACAAGGACCAACATCATGTCATGCTGATCATTTTAGAAAAGTCCCATATCAATATCACTTAGAGTTTTCAAAAAAGTAGTCGCTACAAACTTGTATTTTAAAAATCTATTTTTAGCTTTGGCGGCCATCTTGGATTGCACATCAACATGAATTTTTGCTAGGATCAACTAGACTTCATGGGCAACATTTCTGTAAAGTTTCATGAATATTCATCTAATTGTTTCAGAGGAGTAGTCGCTACAAATAAAAGTTTACGGACAGACCACGGCATAAGCTCTGCTGATCTCTGATCAGTCGAGCTAAAAACGGATTAAAACATCGCACATGTATTGTCTTATATTTTTATAATAATATGACGATGTATACACACTTTGCTGGATGATTTTCTTCCTGTAATTACGAGGTTTTGTAAGAATAATTTGTCCTATAACAGTTCAACCCCCCAGACCAAAATTTAAATTATTTGTTTTTGTTTTGCTGTTTCTCTTTTTTTGTTATTACATAATAACTCAGTCACACATAAAAACTCTGCTATCTATCTATGACTCAATCATACACTAGATGCTTGATTTACCTGATTATAAACTTCCTTACAGTGTACTGAACATAATTTGCATGGGAAATAAAACAATACTGTTAAAATGAAAGAAGTATTAAAAACTTCAGTATTCTTTTTGTCTATTTTCGAAGTGTAATCATTTATTTATCTAGAAAAAGGGTTACCTAAAGTGATCTAAAAAATCAAACATTTGAGAAGGCACTCACTCCTTTTTAATTGAAACTGTCCAGTGTGAGCACTGACAAGTTTGTGCCAATATGAAAATATTTGGCCCCAATGGTTTCAATTTGGCTCTAATTTTTTTCATTTGGCGAAAGTAGTTGCGCAAAGAAAAAAATAGCCAGTGCAAGCCCTGCAAAGCAACAAGAGAATAAACCACTAAGGGACTGAAGGCAATCTAGAAGACTAATTGGTGTCCATCCAAATACAAATAACAAGAAGGCCACGGCCTAATGTCGAGCCCTATTATAAAGGTACAGATTTTTGATTTCAACAACACCAATGTCAATCCCAAGAGATATTAATGTCATTAACTGTGGGGGATGCATGTCATAGCAGAGACAAGCTGTGACCTATATTTCGTCGAAAATAGGTCCAGTCGCCACAAAAACCGTTGGTCCGTCGGACATGACAGGCATATTTTTGAAATATCCGACAGAAAATTCTCGTCGGTCAAAGTGTTCAGCCGTTTTTAAAACTAAAATCCTATCATAAATCTCATTGTAGATCCATCGCTTGTAAATTTCCTTTTTCTCTGTCCGAATGTCATTTTAACTAAAATCCAATCAGAAATCGTGTTTTTATCGCTTGTAATTTGAAACCTTAGGCTATTTGTTTATATATAGAATGTTTTCTCTCTTGAGTAAAACTGATCGATTTATAACCCCACATTTCATTGGTGGATTACTAAATTTGAACCAATCGCAATTCAGCTTTCATATTGACATTGAAAGGTCACATGAATTTGTCACGTTGATTTGAAAAAGAAAGATCGAATATTAACAGGTTAAATCGTGTCTTTTTCATATTCTTATTTTTCGATGAATTGTCGTATCTTTTTCTATTTTTAGATGATAGCAAATCAAATTATTTATAGCTGGCTCAAAATTTAAAATGGATGGCGAATACAGCGAAGAATTCTGCACACCATGTCTTGTCCAAAACCGCTTGTCTGGAAAGAACTCGCCAGATTCACAGTTTAATTTATCTCCCCTAAAGTTGTTCTTTCCACATTTTGCAATATTTTCTAACCAATGGTCGATAATGCAAAACCTAAATGCCATGTACTGACTTGATTTGTTTTAACCTGATTGACAGAATCCTTTGACTGCAAACTTTAAACAAGAGGCCCAAGTGAGCCTGTAGACGCTCTACTGGTATGACGCGATTCAAAAACATAAACATGATAGCGGCCAACCCAAGAAACATGTTTCCTATATGTAACTCATGTAAACTTTGGGTTATCCTGGCGGCCATTTTTTTTTGAATATTTGACACACAGCTTGATAGAGGCCAACAACAGGAAAATGTATATGATATTTAACTAGAATGGAATAAGTGTGGTAATATGTCGTTTGATAAATGTCCTTAAATCTGACCTAATTTTAGCCATGGTGGCCATTCTGGATGACTGGCAGCAGCGAAAAATATAATTAAGATCATTGTAATGAAGTTTCATCAAAATCCTTCAAGCGGTTTCAGAGAAGATGTTATTTTCAGCCTTTTCCTATATAACTCTATGTAAACTTTGGATTGCCGTGTCGGCCATTCTGATTATTCGACGATAACGAAAAACACAAACTTGATAGAGGCTAACCCAAGGAACATGTTTATAATATTTCACAAGAATGGAATAAGTGTTTTTTCAGATGTCGTTTCCTTAAATTTGACCTAGTTTTTGACATGGTGGCAATCTTCAATGACTAGCAGCCGCCGCAAAAAACATAAATCTGAGAGGGACTATCCCAAAGATCATTGTGATTTAAGTTTCATCAAAATCCTTCAAGCGGTTTCAGAGAAGATGTAGTTTTTAATGTTTTCCTATATAACTCTATGTAAACTTTGGGTCGCTGTGGCGGCCATTTTGATTATTCGACGATAACGAAAAATACAAACTTGATAGAGGCCAACCCAAGGAACATGTTTATAATATTTCACAAGAATGGAATAAGTGTTTTTTCAGATGTCGTTCGAAATTTCCTTAAATTTGACCTAGTTTTTGACATGGTGGAAATCTTCAATGACTGGCAGCCGCCGCAAAAAACATAAATCTGAGAGGGACTATCCCAAAGATCATTGTGATTTAAGTTTCATGAAAATCCTTCAAGCGGTTTCAGAGAAGATGTAGTTTTTAATGTTTTCCTATATAACTCTATGTAAACTTTGGGTCGCTGTGGCGGCCATTTTGATTATTCGACGATAACGAAAAATACAAACTTGATAGAGGCCAACCCAAGGAACATGTTTATGGTATTTCAGAAGAATGGAATAAGTGGTTTCGGAGGAGATGTCGTTTGAAATTTCCTTAAATTTGACCTAGTTTTAGCCATGGCGGCCATCTTGGATGACTGGCGGCCATGAAAAATCTGAGAGCGGCCTTCCCAAGTAACATTGTGATGAAGTTTCATCAACATCCTTCAAGTGGTTTCAGAGGAGATGTCGATTTTATAAAAAAGCTAACAGACGGACAGACAGACAGACGGACGAAAAGGGATCACATAAGCTCGCCTGGCCTTGTCCAGTAGAGCTAAAAATTAAGATGAAACAAACCTTTTTCTTTAGCCGAAGGCGTAACTTGTCCCTCATTTCTGCATAGTTTTTACTGGTAGGGGCGACAGGTGGCTGAAAGTAGAAAAGGTCAATTATCAATACATATTTTTCAGACCCCTTGTGTATGCTGTTTAACTAATTCTAACTTTTACAACAAATATATAAGATGAAAAGGGGGATAATTCTGGTAAAATGCATGACCCAATTATGGTGCTCGTCACATATGGTTGTGTATTGAATATTAACATGCCTGCCAGGTTCCAAAGCTTTCTGACAATTGTTTTCTGGAATGACAGTACATTCAAAATATTAGCCAAAAATTTAAGTAGAAGAGGGGGATAATTCCAAGTGAAATTCAAAGGTAGAGTTATGGTGCTTGTCACATATGGTTATATAATGATGATGAATATGTATGCCAAACTTAAAAGCTTTTGGTCGAATGTTATTTGGAATACGACTACATTTAACATTTTAACTGAACTAGAATTACGCAGAATTAAATGTGTCACCTGAACTTATTATTTTTACTATCAGCGTTACCAACAGAAACCTTGACCCGAGTGACCACTTATTCAATCCCAAACTTCCTTTCCATATAAGCTACATACACATCAAGTTTCGTCGTAATATCTCATTCCTAAAAGTTATTGAGCGGAAACTGTTTTTCTATTTTTAGTAACAGTGTCCTTGACCCCAGTGGCATAAATGCAATACCAAGCTTCCTTTTCCATATAAACTACCTACAGAGCAGGTTTCATTCCAATATCTCATTCTTAACTAAATATATTACCCGGAAACCACTTTTTCTATATTCAGTAAGTGATGTTGAAACCACTGGCCTTAAATGAAATCCCAAGCTTCCTTCCCATATAAGCTACATACAGAACAAGTTTTGTCGTAATATCTCATTCCTAATAAAAGTTACTAAGTGGAAACTATTTTTTCTCTATTTTGACCTTGACCCCTGTGACCTCATATGAAATAACAAGCTTCCTATCCATATAAGCTGTCAACACAGCAAGTTTTGTCGCAATATCTCATTTCAAAGAAAAATTATTGAGTAGAAACCATTTTTCTATTTTTAGTAACAGCAACCTTGACCCAAGTGAGCTCAAATGCAATCCTAAGCTTCCTTTCCATATAAGCTACCTACATTGCAAGTATTGTCACAATAGTAATATCTCATTCCTAACATTCTATATTTAGTAACAGCGACCATGACCTTGAACCCAGTGACCTCAAATGCAATCCCAAGCTTCCTTTTCATATAAGCTACAAACACAGCAAGTTTAGCAATACAGCACAGCAATACCTCATTCCAAACGAAAGTTATTAAGCGCAAACTGTTTTCTATTTTCGGTAACAGCGACCTTGACACTGATCCTGGTGACCTCAAATGCAATCTCAAGCTTCCTTTCCATATAACCTACACAGCAAGTTTTGTCAATATCTTCCCCGACAAAAGTTATTGAGCGGGAACCATTTTTCTATTTTTAGTAACAGCGAAGTCACTATCCACATTTTGGACTGCTGGGGCACGGCCATTTTGACTCACTGATGAAAAACTTCAAAATCTGTTCAATGATTCTTGAGAAGATTCTTTAAAGGGGTTGATGCACTATTATTCAAACACAGTTTATCTTAAAGGGCTCTGAAAAACTTGAAAAAAGCTGAAGGAATTATCAAAATGCCATGAAAAATAAAGGAGATATGACCTATTGAAAATTTGCAAAGAACATAAATGGTGGCGGCCATCTTTGAACGATGACGTCATCGCGCCGTTTTACCATATATGGCATATCGATAAAATGTATTTTAAAGCAAAGAAAATCACTGCAAATGAAAAATAATACTTAAATGTATACATTTTACATCTTTATATTTATTTTTAATCATTTTGCAGTGGTTTTCTTTGCTTAAAATACATTTTGTCAATATGCCATATATGGTAAAGCGGCGCGATGACGTCATCGTTCAAAGATGGCCGCCTCCATTTATGTTCATTGCAAATTTTCAATAGGTCATATCTCCTTTATTTTTCATGTCATTTAATAATTCTTTCAGATTTTTTCGAGTTTTTCAGAGCCCGTTGAAATAAACATTGTTTGAAAATAGTGCATCAACCCCTTTAAGGTTCAGCCTTTTATGGTAACATGGCCATTTTGGATATCATGTTGACCTAATTTTAACAGTAGGGTTTCTATGGGACACTATAAAGTTTGAAGACATGGAGGCAATCCTTCATGAATTATGGAGCAGATTGTTTTTAATTGTTGAAGTTTATGAAAAGGGCATAACTCTGCATTGGATAATTGATAAGGAGGAATCATAGGTCAATATTTTGACAAGTTATGAGCTAGGTTAGGTTGTAGGTTAACGCTTCATGAAAAGGCCCTAACTCTGCAAAAATGAAAGTCAAAGTTGTTGGCCAGGTCAAACAACATTCCTTGAGGTAAGATGACGACGTGTGTGAAGTTTCATGATTATAGGTCAAATACTTTTCAAGTTATGGTCAGTTATGAGCTTGGTTAGGTTGAAGGTTAGTTTTGTGAAAAGGGGCATAACGCTGCCAAAATGAAAGCCAGAGTTATTGGACATGTTTAACAACATTCCTTGAGGCAAAATGAAGACGTTTGTGAATTTTTATGAACATGTCAAATACTTTTCAAGTAATGGTCAAGGTTAGGTTGCAGGTTAATGTGTACAGACTGCGACCGATGACAAAGTGTTTCCTAAATGTCTAAAATTAAAACAAGAGGTTCAAGAGAGCCTGTATCGCACTACTGGCTATATGGAGTCTGTGGTGGGGAACAACAAAGGTGGTGTATAAGGGGCCATAACTCTGTCAAAAATCATTCAACCGGAACATGGCTATGATATGACTAGGCTTGTCACTGATAATCCCTGCAAAGTTTCGTTAAAATCCGGCCAGGGGTTCAGGAGAACTAGTCTGGACAAAGTTTGTGTACTAAAACCTTTAAAGTGCCGTAACTCCGCCAAAAATCATTCAACTGTAATACGGCAATGATATGCACAACTAGGCCTGGTAATGATCATCCCTAAAAAGTTTCGCTGAAATCTGGCCATGAGTTCAGAAGAGACTCATCTCAACCAAGTTTGTACATTAAAACCTTTAAAGGGCCATAACTCTGTCAAAAATTGTTCAACTAGAACACGGCGATGGTATGCACAACTAGGCTTGATACTTATGAACTTTGCCAAGTTTCGCTGAAACCCAGCCAAACATTTTACAGCCGAAACACGGTGATATGCACAACTAGGCTTGGTACTGATCATCCCTGCAAAGTTTTGCTGAAATTCAGCCAGGGGTAAAGTGTGTGTAGTAAAACCTTTAAACGGTCATAACTCTGCCAAAATAATTCAACCGGAAAACGGTGATGATATGCACAAATAGGCCTGGTACGGATCATCCCTGCAAAGTTTCGTTGAAATTCGGCCAGGGGTTCGAACAGGAGAACTAGTCTGGAAAAAGTTTGTGCACTAAAACCTTTAAAGGGCCATAACTCGGCCAAAATCATTCAACCGGAACGCGGTGGTGATACTGAAATAAAGTTTCATTGAAATCCGGCCAAATGAAGGCCATATCGTCTTAACGAGGCAAAATACAGCATTTTTAACTAAATCAAGACTCTGGAATTACTAATCCAATTTGGCTGGTTGTCAAACTTGTCCAAGCTTTCATTGGTATTAGCAACCTAGTAAAGTTTGGCAAAGATCGGATGTAAAATGAAAGCCCTACCATCTTAACGAGGCAAAATACTACAGTGTTCACAAGGCTTAATATTGCATTTTTCAGCAAAACAAGACAACTCCGATGAAATTAATTCGAAATTGCTGGTTTTCGAATTTGTGCGAGCTTTCATTGATATAAAGACACTGGCAAAGTTTCGTAAATATCCGATTAATAATGAAGGCCCTAGAGTATTCACAAGGCAAAAGTTACCGGACGGATGGACGGCCGACGGACAACTCGTCACTCAACAAGGCCTGGCCAGTAGAGCTAAAAATTGAAAGCCATTGACCTCAGGATCATCTACGTAAAGTTTGATCAAAATCATCCAAGCGGTTTATGCGGAGAAGTCGTTTACGCAGAAGTTAACGGATGGACAAAAAGTGGTTACAATAGCTCACTTTGAGCCTTTGGTTCAGGAGAGCTTAAAACAACAATAGTAACAATAGTATTGACTAACATTTCCATGGCCAAAGAATTCACAGTAGCAGCAATCACAATATTTTCCCTCCTTCTGGCTAGTAGAGTTGGAAGTGGACGAACTTTTTTCAGAGCAGTTGTCATCAACGCTATCATAATTATCATCATGGTTACCATCACAGTCACGCTCTGTGCACAAGGTTGAAGTGCCAACGCTCACGTTGTTAACGGACGTTGACAATTGGACAGAGTCTGCACATGTATCCTTCCCTTCATCACCAGTTGCTGAGTAATTTGTGGTTTTGTTGTTGGCATGGTTACAAGGATGACTATTGACGTTAGGTTGTTTGAGGGTGTTGGCAAACTGCTGAACCATCTGCCGACCCTCTTTTGTCTGCATGAACTCAGGGGTCATCTTCTTAGGCAGTTGACCAGAGTGAGTGTGATTTGGCAGTGTGCCTAAAGAAAAAGAAATTAGTATTAAGGGATTGGCACTAGTAGGAAGCTGATTAATAATGAACCAATAATCTTACACTCTATTACTATCCTGTCAGCTTAGCTTGGGCATTCAGATCCAACTAGAAAGTTGAATTTTACCCATATAAACTGTTGACCCATGCCTATTAAATAGGCTGGGACAAAGTTCTGCTCCAATTAATGTGTGCGTGGGGGTGTTTTATTCAGATTTATTGTCCCTCCAGCATATCAACTGAGGAATAAACCCCAAGGGTGGCCATTAGGTGTGTACTATGTTGGGTGCATGGTTTTGGGTGTATTGATTGGTTTCAAGTCTCATCCAACTGGTACTAAATAGAAAATACTTTTTAACTATTTCAATAATTGATCCAGGGAAAAAATTAAATCAAACTGTTATAATGATTAAAAAGAGGCCCAACAGGGCCTGTTTATGCTCTACTTGCTAACATGACTCTTATATTAGGAGATTTTAAAAAATTCACTTCAGTACTTCTAAAGTTATGGCTGAGACACAAGTTTGCCTCATTTTACCTTTGACCTCCAAGTGTGACTGTGACCTGACCATCGTTGTGCAGACAAGCTTTAGATTCAAAAAAACTTCCGTCGCCCAAAATCATTCATACGGAACGTCCTGAACAAGATATGCTACTGGACATCATACTGACACTTCCCGTGAAGTTTCATGAAAATTGGATGAAAAACAAAGGAGTTAAGCGGACAAGAAAGCGGGACAGCTGACCAGCTGGACATGATAGCAACTATATGCTCACACCTCCCCCACCCGCACCCCCACCCACGAGAATTTGGGGCAGCATCATAAATCAAGGGCCATGACTCGTGTGGACTCTTGTGTTACTAATCTGATCTGGGTGGTTTGAAACTTGTTCATTCTGTCACAAATATCAAGTTTGGTAAAGATCAAAAATAAAATGAAGATGTTAGAGTTTTCACAAGACAAATTATGGAATTTTTGAATAAATAAAGGGTCATAACTCTGGTGTTACTAATCCGATCTAGGTGCAGGGCTTTTTTCAACAAAATTGGGAAGAGGCCCAGGCCTGTCCATTTTGGGAAGAAAGAACGCGCTTATTTCTCATTTTGGGAAAAATACAAGGTTTCATAAATTAAGTAAATATGACCTTAATATACTTTATTTATATTGTCATCCATTATTTACCATAATTATTAACTTTTCCAAGTCGGAATTTACTTAGCAGCCAAAAACACACTGCAGAATTCATGCTTTTTCTCAAATTCTGAGAGACTGCTGTTTTCCGATTGGGAAATATTTCTGCCACAGTTGGGAAAAAACAGTCCAATTTTCTGTTGGGAAGAGGCCCTTTACAGGCCTCTGTTATATAAGGTAAAAAAGCCCTGAGGTGGATTTCAAACTTGCCCAAGATTTTAATATAACCAACAATTTCGATAAGATCAAATACAAAATGAATGTGCTAGAGTATTCACAAGGCAGAATACTGCATTTTCAATAAATCAAGGGCCATAACTCTGATGTCACTAATCTAATATAGCTGGTTTTCAAATTGTCCCCAGCGTTTATTGATATCAACAATCTGGCCAAGTTTGGTAAAGATCAGATAAAAAATGAAGGCCCTAACATGTTAACAGGCAAAATTTAGCATATTTAACTAAATCAAGGGGAACAACTCCAGTGTTACTGGTCCGCTCTGGTTGGTTTTCAAACAACCTGGCCGAGTTTGGAAGTTTGGAAATGATCATATGAAAAAGAATCGTATTAACGAGGCAAAAGTTAACGACAATGGACGACGGACAAAGCTCACAAAGATGCTGAAGCAAGAAGAATTTTGAAAAGTTTAGCTAAAAAGTGTTCACAATAGCTCATTTTGAGCACTCTATTAAGTGAACGTCAACAGATTACACATACTGACAGGGGTAACGCTATATGCCTAATCACTCATATAAAGGGCATCAAAATGACTAGATGGGCGTTCCGCGGAACACGTGTGTCAGCGCTTCGTCAGTATAACAAGGTTTTTTGGACCCAGATAAATGACCTTGACAAAGTGCGTGGACAAAGTTTGCGGGAAGAAAAAAAATAGTATTTAACCCATACAATGACCTTCAGTGTGCCCTTGACCGTTATATTTTAGTATGGCCATGTCGATGCTGTCATGACAAGTATATATTGAAAGACTGATGAAGAAATAAAAAGAATTGAAAGTTATAGCCAACGTTAAGTTTTCGTGCAGAAAACAAAGAAAATGATTTAACCCATATAATGACCTTCAGTGTGACTTTGACCTTTATATTTTAGTATGGCCATGTCGATGTCATGATTGGTATATACTGAAAGTCTGATGAAAAATATCAAGAATTGAGTTATAACCAACGTTAAGTTTTTGTGAAGAAAATGAGTATTTAACCCATATAATTACCTTCAGTGTGACCTTGACCTTTATATTTTAGTATGGTCATGTCGATGTTATCATGATGAGTATATATTAAAAGTTTGATGAAGAAATATCAAGAAATGAGTTATATCCAACGTTTAGTTTTCGTGAAGAAAAAAATGTGTATTGAACCCCTATAATGACCTTCAGTGTGACCTTAACCTTTATATTTTAGTATGGTCATGTCGAGGTTGTCATGATGAGTATATATTGAAAGTTTGATGAAGAAATTTCAAGAAATGAGAAAGTTATAACCAACGTTGTTTTCGTGAAGAAAAAATTAGTATTTAACCCATATAATGACCTTCAGTGTGACCTTCACCTTTATATTTTAGTATGGTCATGTCGATGTTGTCACGGTGAGTATATATTGAAAGTATGATGAAGGAATAACAAGAAATGAGAAGTTATAGCCAATGTTAAGTTTTCGTGACGGACAAAAAAGTGATCCTTATGTATCGCGTTTATCTTCGAAAAGGCGACACAAAAACATGCTTCAATATTTACCTGTTTTTGTATTAGCTTGAGGGTTGTGTTTACGACAGTGCTGATTATGTACTTTCTCTGCGACCTTGGGTATGTTATAACCTCCCATTGTGGCTGGCCTCGTACATGATGGGTTGTGATTCTTTACAGGACTCCCCTGACTCGTACATTTGTTAAACTTAGCTATCTGCTCACCCAGCGTGTCCTTGGTGGTCAAAACAGACAAGTTATCTGTAACTTTGGTTGACGCCTGAGCAGCAGTGGTGGCACTGTGGTTGGACATTGTGGGTATGAAAGCACTAGTTGCTGAGCTGATGGAAGAAACCTGTGAAGTAGGCGACGAAGTTAACACACCTGGACCTGATAAAGGCAATGGCTCCTTTAGCAGATTTGATGTGTAAGGCGAGGAGAATGGAGGAGGTGGAAGAAGCTCACCATCATACTTCCCTGAACCAATCAATAACCGAGGGTCATAGGTTGTGTTGTCCCAATCCCCGTAAGCATGGTATATGTGATCGTTGATTCCCTCAGGTGTGTCGAAATCTAGCTTGAGAGGCACCTTTGTTTGTTGAATGATTGACTTGTGGCGCTGACTGGAGTTAAGGTGCAGGTCATACAGATTTGGTTGTAGGATGGGTCTCACGTGACTCCTACCAAGGGAGTGCAGACCAGTTGAGCCATGTATATGGGGGTAAAGGTGGAGCTCCCCTGGACGAGGTACAATGGGTTGTACATGCTGAGGTAAGGATGTGGAGATGGCCTTGCCCTGCTGCTGGAGACATACATGACACTGACATTGGTTGTCCTCTGTCTTCATCTAAAATACAATCTCATATATTTAGTACTGTAAACTTTTCATATCTTCAAGAAAAACAATGCAATTTTTTAATCCAAAGAGAATCAGTGCATTCCTGAAAACTAAAGAACAACACTGTATCTATAAAACATGTAAATAAGGAATCCGGACCTCAAAGTACCCTTCTGCAAGACATGTCCTTTTGGGCCTGAATCGCGTACAAATTTGTGTGGAACTCAAATGAAAAAAAAAGCTTCTATGCTCTTAACGTGATGGCCAAAATGATATTAAATCGCTAACCTGGTGATCTTTGCAAAGATAATTTTTTTTGTCAAACAAGCTTATAATTTCATAACAGAATGAGAACATGCAGTCGATGACTTGTCACCTGTCAATTGCCACGCCCGCCATAAAGTGTTCAGGCCCAGTAAGTGTACATATGGTTATAGGGTGGGGATCACAACGGTTTCCAAGTTATGACCCAAGGGCTATGTCCCAAGGAGTGGGGATGGATCCCAGGGCTAATGCTGTTTGAATGGTTGTATGTCTGTTCATGCCCATATGTATATATGGTTATAGGGTGGGGAGCTCAACAGTTTCCAAGATATGACCCAAGGGTGGGGATAGACCACAGGGCAGATGCTGGTTGGATGGTTCTACACAAAATGGGCCTTACTATAGGCATGACCCCCAGAGTAACCTTGGCCTTGAAGATACAGACACAGTTTTGGGTTCTGCATATCACCTTGATGAGTAAATGTATCAAGTTATTTAAAAGTCTTCTTTGCATACAAGAGTTATGGAGCATACAAGAAATGAGTATTACTATAGGCATATAAGAATTGAATGACCTTCAAAGTGACCTTGACCTTAAGATACTGACATGAGTGTTGGGTTCAGCACATCGTCTTCATGTGATGAGTAAATGTGCCAAGTTATTCTGAAATCCCTCCATGCATGCAAGAATTATGGAGTGGACACGAAATGGGCTCCACTATAGGCATATAAGAAGTGAACAAACTTATAGTGACCTTGAACTTGAAGATACTGACAGTTTGGGTTCTGCGCATCGTCTTGACGAGATGAGTAAATGTGCCAAGTTGCTCTGAAATTGTTCCGTGCAAGCAAGAGTTATGAAGCCGACATGAAATGGGACGGACAGACGGATAGGGACGGTCGAAAGCATCCCCTTCCACCTGTGGTGGTGGGGTATAACAACAGGGCTGCCTAATGGGGCATTATATGCCTGTTTGTAAAGGTTTTTATACTAAAGTGTTTCCTATGAGTCAGGTCATATTTGTCAGGTCAATATGACCTTGACCTTTGACAACTAGTGACTGAAAAAACAATAGGGATCATCCTTGTCCCATGAGTAGTCTATGAAATGTCATGATGCTAGGTTGAAAGGTACTCGACTTATAGCTTGGAAGCCGTTTTTCTATGTCGGGTCACAACAACCTTGGCCTTTGACCAAGTGACCTCAAAAACAATAGGCATCATCCATGTCCCATGGGCAGTTTACGTATGAAGTTTCATGATCCTACTTCATGAGTTTTTGGAATTCCAATTGTAACGGACAGATGGATGGAGGACAACGCTATACCATAATATTACGTTACGTTTTTCAGCGTTAAAAAACTGTTAAAAGAATTATTGTCAATAGTCTTCATAAGATTTTTTTTTTAAGTTTTGCCTTTTTATAGTACGGCGGACATCTTGGATGTTGCAATGACCTAATTTTATGAATTTGAAAAACACTGACCTCAGGATCATTCATGTGAAGTTTGGTCAAAATTTACCAAGTGGTTTCTGAGATGTGGTTTGAAGCAATTCTTGACAGACGGACAGACATACGAGCAGACAACGGACAAAAAGTGATTACAAGTGATTACTTGAGCCTTTTACTCAGTTCAGCTTAAAACTGACGATCTTTTCAATGGTTCTTGAGAATTCTTTTAAGTTTTCGACCATTTATAGTGACGGCGGCCATTTTGGATGTTGGGGTGACCAAATTTTAACAAACATCAAAGCCATTGATCAAGGATCATCTATGTGAAGTTTAGTTGACAAAGTGGTTTCTGAGAAGTTTAAAGCAATACTACCCACCTGTTCCAGTTTAGCCTGGGAGACACAATGATCACAGTTACAGCTGTCCGTCTTGCGTGCATCACCCCTCCTAATGGCTGCCTCCTCCTCAGCAGTAAGGGCCGGAAGACTGATTTCAACCATACCCTGTGTAAAAACATAGTATTTGATGCTATACCTGTTATCCAATTTAATAAGAGCATTTAATTTAGAAAATGGGACAATATAGAATTTTAAAACCATGAAATGATCGCTATGTCCTTTACATATCAACAAAAATGTCTATTAAATAAAAGCGACCTAAGTGGACATGTGGCCACTCTTGTGGCTAAATGACTCTTACAGCAAACAAGACGGCAATGACCATGTAACACTCAACTGACAATAAAATGACAGTAGATATAAACAAGAGGCCAAAGTGGGCCTGCAGACGCTCTACTGGTATGATGTGATTCAAAAACATAAACATGATAGAGGCCAACCCAAGAAACATATTTCCTCTATGTAAACTTTGGGTTATCGTGGCGGCCGTTTTGAGTATTTGACGACAACGAAAAACACACACTTGATGGAGGCCAACAACAGGAACATGTATATGATATTTAACTAGAATGGAATAAGTGGCAATATGTCGTTGATAATGTCCTTAAAGGACTAGGTATAAGGGACAAAATTGGCCCCCAATATTGAAAGTTTTAATGCACAAGTTTTGAATATCTAGTTTAGCTCCAAATGAACTGAATCAATATTAAAACTCATTACAAGTACGTTTGAGGCTCTAAATGAGTTTAAGAGCCTCACAAACAAGGCTTTTTCTTTCAAACAAGAGGTCAATGACCTTGAAGCTCTACTGATTGATTTTGATTTCAGGAAGTAGTCGCTACAGACTTGTTTTTTTGAAAATCTATTTTTAACCGTGGCGGCCATCTTGAATTTCCGGCCGACCTGAAATTTTGCTAAGATCAATAAGACATTAAGAGCAACATTCCTGTGAAGTTTCATGAAAGTCCGTCAAGTAGTTTCAGAGAAGTAGTCGCTACATGTTTTCATTATATAACTCTATGTAAACAAAAATGGCCGCTGGCAGCCATGTTTAACGTCAAATCAAAACGATTTTCGACAAGGACCAACATCATGTCATACTGATCATTTTAGAAAAAGTCCCATATCAATATCTCTTATTGTTTTGAAGAAGTAGTCGCTACAAACTTATTTATTTTAAATCTATTTTTAGCTGTGGCGGCCATCTTGAATTTCCGGCCGACCTGAAATTTTTCTAGGATCAACTATACATCAAGAGCAACATTCCTGTGAAGTTTCATGAACATCCGTCAAGTAGTTTCAGAGAAGAAGTCGCTACAAGTTTTTACTATATAACTCTATGTAACCAAAGATGGCCACTGGCAGCCATGTTTAACGTCGAATCAAAATAATTTTCCACAAGGATCTACATCATGTCATGCTGATCATTTTAGAAAAAGTCCCATATCAATATCACTTATAGTTTTCAAGAAGTAGTCTACAAACTTATTTTTTACAAATCTATTTTTAGCTGTGACGGCCATCTTGAATTTCCGGCCGACCTGAAATTTTTCTAGAATCAATTAGACATCAAGAGCACCATTCCTGTGAGGTTTCATGACAATCCGCCAAGTAGTTTCAGAGAAGTAGTCGCTACAAGTTTTTACTATATAACTCTATGTAAACAAAGATGGCCGCTGGCAGCCATGTTTAACGTCAAATCAAAACGATTTTCGACAAGGATCAACATCATGTCATGCTGATCATTTTAGAAAAAGTCCCATATCAATATCACTTATAGTTTCCAAGAAGTAGTCGCTACAAACTTGAATTTAAAAAATCTATTTTTAGCTTTGGCGGCCATCTTGGATTTCACATCAACATGAATTTTTGCTAGGATCAACTAGACTTCATGGGCAACATTTCTGTAAAGTTTTATGAATATCCATCCAGTAGTTTCAGAGGAGTAGTCGCTACAAATAAAAGTTAACGGACAGACGGACGGACAGACAGACGGACGGACGGACGACGGACGCCGCACCACGGCATAAGCTCTGCTGATCTCTGATCAGTAGAGCTAAAAATTACATTTTTGTTCAATTTTCAGCAATTTTCGATCAGTTTTTGGTCTTAAAAATACAGAGCACACCTCGAGCACAGCTGATTTTTTGTTGAAACAGGTACTTGATAAGGATGCATCATCAGCCAAAAAACTGTGTGTGCTCGGAGGTGTGCTCTTTATTTTTAAGATGAAAATCTTGCCCAGAAAGGTCCAAAATCTACAAAATATAAAAAAATTACCAAAAATGCCATTTTTTGAGACCCTATTACAGTCCACTCTCAGTAACTCAAACTGGCTTACTTCGAATTTCCGCTTAAGTCGAATTTTTGTCACAGTCCCAATTTCATTCGTTCTATTTTTATGCAATTTGACTCCTTTTAAGTCAAATTTCGACAAGTCAAATTATTCGCTAATTCGAACTATATTTCTGGTCCCAAACAGGAATCTATACAGTAATTTACACTCGCTAAATTCGAAGTTCAACTGAAGTGCCGAATGCATAGTCGCATTGAAGTTAATTTTGAAGCAAAAGGTGATAATTGCTGAGATGATTGGATCTGTGACACAAATAATTAAATTGTGACATGTTTGTTAATTTACGTTCTTGTCTCTGATTTTCATGGTAAATTAAGGCTTGAAATCGAGGAAGTTTGTTTACGATAATTGAAAACAAAGGCTATCACGTGAGTTAAAACAATTATAAGAATTATATTAATTTGACATGGATGAAACGTATAATTTGTGAAAATATTGCGTCATTGTATGTATACATGTCTTTCTATGTTTTTAATAAAATATGAAATCATAAATATTTTGCTAATTATTTAACATTCTAGGCCCGAATATACAAACTGACAAAACGAAAGTAGCATGCTGCAATACAGGTCTCGAATTTGAGCGTGGTAATAACCATCAGTAATGTATGTAATTGCACTTTCCTGTTTGATCTGAATAAATTATAATGGTAAAGAAACATATTCATACACATATATGAAGGAAGAAAACATGTATTTCATTGAAAATCGGCTATATTGGTAATATATATGTATAATGTTAAACTAGTGGGTGGGGTAATAAAACTGAAGACAAATCTGCCAAAATCGTTTAATTCGAACTTCTGATAACTCAAACTTTTCTCCCAGTCCCTTGAAATTCGAGATACTGAGTGTGGACTGTAATTCTTCTAGATAATTAAAATAAATAAAAATATATTTTGAAGATAGAATATGATCAATTTACTTCAATATGCAAAACAGATTACAGTCCACTCTCAGTAACTTAAACTCGCTTAGCAGCAAATCAAGGGACATAACTCGGGTGAAACTAATCCGATCTGGCTGGTATTGTCTGAGCTTTCATTGATATAAAGACCCTGGCAAAGTTTGGTAAAGATCCGATTAATTATGGAGGTGCTAGAGTGTTCACAAGACAAAACTTAACCGACGACGAACGACGGACAACTCGTCATCCCATATTGAAGGCCAGTAGAGCTAAAAAAATAAAATAATAATAAGGAATAACGTATTTACCGGCGTAAACCGCGCACTTTTTTACCCCAGATTCTGTGATTGTAGAAGGGGTGCGCGGTTTAATCAACAAGTAATGTTTTACTCTTTTCTTTTTTTTTTCAGCCAAGTCGAGCAGTTTTGTGGGTTTCAAAAAGTCGCAAGACTGGCCGTTTACCAGAGATTGAATCAAACGAAAGTTGGCTTGTTTCTATTCGTCTAATAACATGTGTTTTATGTTATATGCTTAGTATCAATAAAAGTAATAAAATCAAGCTTTATTGTGTGTTTTATTGAATAATGTTGATAAAATACCATTGAAATGTTGAAAAATATCATTGTTTACATCAAACGGCAAAGTGAAATGATAATGAGGCTGTGGTTTTCGTAAACGCAGACTGGTTTACCTTGATTAGAATAGAATAGAATATTACCTTTTCTTCCTAACAACGACTATCGGGTAACCGCGGTATTGATTTACCGCACATATTTATTTGTTAAAGTCGATTCTGAATTTTGACAACGCAGAATCTTGATAATTCATAAAGGGTTCAATTAACTGGGAAAACGTGTGAAGTGTTTGGTTTTTAGTTAACCTGACTGCATATGGTGATTAATTATTAAACAAACATGAACTATTGATTAAAGTTGTCGTTTGTTTTACCTGGCCGCAAACAACTGACAATAAGACTCTGCTGGCATGTTGTGAGGTGTTAATTGGCATTGATTAGTTGTTGAGAAGTTTGAGTTGTTGTTGACACGATGAGTTACGAAAATGTGTTTAAGTAAATAATAAAAGAATAATAATAAAAAAATGTTAATAATAAAGAACACGGGTGTGGGACTTCATTTTTCTTTTCTTTTTTTAATTTATTTACAAAACGAGTGAAGAACACGTCACACTCGATTCTTCAACTCGAAGTTGTTTTTATTTTAAACTCGAGTACAAAACACAGTCTAAACAAGAAGCTAGTTTTAGCCAATCAGATTTAATTTTACAGTTGTCCTTCGGTCAATGCTTCAAAATAGCTGCCTTCTGTTATGAAATTGAAAACACAGGTTTTATATGCGCGGCTTACGCTACAATAGAAAAAATAAATAAAATTCCAAGGATTTCGGATCCAAAGTCGGGTGCGTGGTTTCTGCGCATGCGCGGTTTACGCCGGTAAATACGGTAGTAATTTTGAAAGACATACAGTATATGGTAAGTCATTGTATGGTTTTCATTTTTGCATGCACATTCTACTTTGTTTACAACAACCATGGTCACATGACATATAATGAATAATTTGCTCCTCCCAAAAAGTTCAATACAGTTATGTAAAACAAGCTGACCTTGAGTGAAGGCAGGTCAAAGATGGCAGTTCCTTCTGAGTCCTCTTTGTCTTGACATTCAGCTTCCTCTTCATTATCTGCATCCTCATCTTCTTCATCATCATCATCGTCATCTTCCTCTTCGTCCTCCTCCTCTTCCTCATCATCATCATCATCAACCTCATCCTCATCATCTTCATCATCAAAGGACTGATTAATAACCTCTTCTTGAATCTCATCTTCATTCCTAAATACAAAATTAATCTTGATTAACCAAAATTCTACATCATTTAACATAGTCCAGCAACCCACCCTCTTTAAATCAGTTTCCAAATTATGTTGCAGGTCTACCTATCTACCAGTCATAAGCTGTGCACAAAAATCTATTGAAAACATTCCCTTGTCTTGAAATATCATTAATTTGAAGCAAGATTTGCATATAACTGGAGTTCAAGACACATTTTGTATCAAACAAGAGGCCCAAGAGGACCTGTATCGCTCTACTGGCTATCCCTTGGGCGGGGCCAAATTTGACCCCAGGTTCACCATTTAAACAAACTTGGTAGAGTATCAAAAGCTGATAAAAAATAATATAACCTTTATGTCTTGTAGAATCAAAGAAGATTTTTGAAGTTCTTCCCTATAACTCTATGTAAAACTGATCCCACAAGGGCCCCTAAGCTCCCAATTAAAGAAAAAAGAACCCAGGTTTCTTATGAAACCAAGGTTTCTTATAGGTTTCTTATGAAACCAAGGTTTCTTATGAGAAAAAAACTATATTTCAAAAAAAATCAAAACAAAAAATCTATTTTTTAGAAATTGAACCTATGAACCGAGGAAAAAAATTAAATGAAATATACCTCCAGTTATATTTGAACCCACGACCCCTTGGGTTTCCAGTGTATATTACCGAATATTGAAAAAGGGCCATAACTCTGCTGTTATTGGTCCGATCTCGCTAGTTTTTGGAAGTACCTAACCAAGGTTAAGTTTTGGGAAAATAACGCAAAATAACTTGGTAATTTTGGATGTCCCTTGACCCAACAAAGCATAGATCTGACAAAGCTTAATATTTTTTCGAGCAGCGGTTGTTGAGATATCGGTGATTTACGCCGGAAAAGTGACCGCTATGTCTCGCTACCCACCATCGTGGGCGAGACAAAAACAAGGCAAACACATACAGTTAACTGAGGTTAAGTTACCTAACCAAGGTTAAGTTTTGAGAAATTAACGCAAAATATGACCGTGAACATGGTAATTTTTGCATTACGTGATGTCCCTTGACCCAACAAAGCATCTGACAAAGTTTCAGAAAAATCTGAGCAGGAGTTGTTGAGATATAGTTTATTTAAAATGCGGATGCCGAAGCACCGGAAAAGTGATTGCTACCTACTATCGTGGGCGTGACAAAAATGAGGAAAAAATATAGCTTCAACATTTTACTGAAAACAGACCTAACGCAAAACTTCCAAGTGTGTAACCTTGACATTGTGGTTGCAGGTAATCAGAAATATGATGAAATGTTTTTGTACAATCTTTTAGTAATCAACAAATAAAATATGGAAGTAATTCGTGAAAACATTTTGAGAATATGAGCAACGGATGGACGGACAAGGCCAAAACAGAATAGCCACCCCACCCCCACCAATTTTTGGCGGAGGCATAATTACAAACAGCAATAACACTATCTGAATCAAAAAATAGTTATGGTTCTTGTGCTCTGCACTTCTTTTTGCTGCCTTCTATCATTGTGTGAATTTTTATTCCAGTACTTTGCAAGTTAAGCTTCAGGTAAGAACTTACCAAGCGATTTATGAGATGTCATTTAAGCAGCAAACGTTAATGGTTAACAGACTAAAGTGCTCACAAAAACGATCACAATAGCTCACTTTTGAGGTGAGCTAAAAACATAGGGTCTGCATCCTTTAGACGGGTCATTCAGGAAAAAATCCCTTTTTTAATGTGTTTTTCCACGCATTCAAAGGATACTCTGTTATATAGCATGTTACACCATTACGCAATCGCAGATGATATTCTAACCAATGCTGTGATATAACCATACAGCTTCTTTTAAGTGTCACCTGAATCTCCATATTATTTGATTTGCTTTGTTCATTTTTATGGTCACGAACTCAAATTCTAACAAATGTCAAGATACTGGTAAACAATCTGGTTAAGTGTAATTATATCTACAAATGATATTTAGGTTTATTATATACCTATCAATAATATATACATAGTACCTTCATTTTCTTACAATGGAATACAACACCTTGTATCACACTACGGGTTATCACTATGCTACTAAAAATAGAATTAGTATCACTATCTTACTAAAAATAGAACAGCGTTTTTTCCAATGATTCAAGCAAGTTTTACGCCACTATGCGCGAGAACGTCAAGACGACGTTACGTCATACAAACAAACAAGTAGATCAGACCAATGAACACCAACACCTTAAAACTACATACATTTTCTCGCTGCATTTTATCCAGAAATAATCTGCTTTATTGAATGTGTATGTAATAGCAATGTATGTCTATGTTAATGATGTGTACGAGGTATATAATAAAAGGATCATTACTAGAGTAACGTGTTCTGGAAGTGTGTATCACCTCTCGTAGGTAAATGCCAGATCAGGATCACACTCGAGGCTCCTCCTCTCGTGTGATCCTTGATCTGGCATTTACCTACTCTTATGAAACCAAGGTTTCTTATAGGTTTCTTATGAAACCAAGGTTTCTTATGAGAAAAAAACTATATTTCAAAAAAAATCAAAAAAAAAATCAATTTTTTAGAAATTGAACCTATGAACCGAGGAAAAAAATTAAATGAAATATACCTCCAGTTATATTTGAACCCACGACCCCTTGGGTTTCCAGTGTATATTACCGAATATTGAAAAAGGGCCATAACTCTGCTGTTATTGGTCCGATCTCGCTAGTTTTTGGAAGTACCTAACCAAGGTTAAGTTTTGGGAAAATAACGCAAAATAACTTGGTAATTTTGGATGTCCCTTGACCCAACAAAGCATAGATCTGACAAAGCTTAATTTTTTTTCGAGCAGCGGTTGTTGAGATATCGGTGATTTACGCCGGAAAAGTGACCGCTATGTCTCGCTACCCACCATCGTGGGCGAGACAAAAACAAGGCAAACACATACAGTTAACTGAGGTTAAGTTACCTAACCAAGGTTAAGTTTTGGGAAATTAACGCAAAATATGACCGTGAACATGGTAATTTTTGCATTACGTGATGTCCCTTGACCCAACAAAGCATCTGACAAAGTTTCAGAAAAATCTGAGCAGGAGTTGTTGAGATATAGTTTATTTAAAATGCGGATGCCGAAGCACCGGAAAAGTGATTGCTACCTACTATCGTGGGCGTGACAAAAATGAGGAAAAAATATAGCTTCAACATTTTACTGAAAACAGACCTAACGCAAAACTTCCAAGTGTGTAACCTTGACATTGTGGTTGCAGGTAATCAGAAATATGATGAAATGTTTTTGTACAATCTTTTAGTAATCAACAAATAAAATATGGAAGTAATTCGTGAAAACATTTTGAGAATATGAGCAACGGATGGAAACAGAATAGGGCCAAAACAGAATAGCCACCCCACCCCCACCAATTTTTGGCGGAGGCATAATTACAAACAGCAATAACACTATCTGAATCAAAAAATAGTTATGGTTCTTGTGCTCTGCACTTCTTTTTGCTGCCTTCTATCATTGTGTGAATTTTTATTCCAGTACTTTGCAAGTTAAGCTTCAGGTAAGAACTTACCAAGCGATTTATGAGATGTCATTTAAGCAGCAAACGTTAATGGTTAACAGACAAAAGTGCTCACAAAAACGATCACAATAGCTCACTTTTGAGGTGAGCTAAAAACATAGGGTCTGCATCCTTTAGACGGGTCATTCAGGAAAAAATCCCTTTTTTAATGTGTTTTTCCACGCATTCAAAGGATACTCTGTTATATAGCATGTTACACCATTACGCAATCGCAGATGATATTCTAACCAATGCTGTGATATAACCATACAGCTTCTTTTAAGTGTCACCTGAATCTCCATATTATTTGATTTGCTTTGTTCATTTTTATGGTCACGAACTCAAATTCTAACAAATGTCAAGATACTGGTAAACAATCTGGTTAAGTGTAATTATATCTACAAATGATATTTAGGTTTATTATATACCTATCAATAATATATACATAGTACCTTCATTTTCTTACAATGGAATACAACACCTTGTATCACACTACGGGTTATCACTATGCTACTAAAAATAGAATTAGTATCACTATCTTACTAAAAATAGAACAGCGTTTTTTCCAATGATTCAAGCAAGTTTTACGCCACTATGCGCGAGAACGTCAAGACGACGTTACGTCATACAAACAAACAAGTAGATCAGACCAATGAACACCAACACCTTAAAACTACATACATTTTCCCGCTGCATTTTATCCAGAAATAATCTGCTTTATTGAATGTGTATGTAATAGCAATGTATGTCTATGTTAATGATGTGTACGAGGTATATAATAAAAGGATCATTACTAGAGTAACGTGTTCTGGAAGTGTGTATCACCTCTCGTAGGTAAATGCCAGATCAGGATCATACTCGAGGCTCCGCCTCTCGTGTGATCCTTGATCTGGCATTTACCTACTCGAGGTGATACCAACTTCCAGAACACGTTACTCTAGTAATAATCCTATTGTATTGAGTATTGCCACTGGAATCTGTGTTGTATTGGCCCTGCTCTGGCAGTATACAGCCCTAGAGCAGAATGAGATTTTATTTGGCCTAAAAGGTACTCACATATTGTCATCCTGGAAGGGCAGTGTCAGCCGTTCTGGGTCAACCATGATTGGACTGGATGACCCACTACTGGATGTGGTACTGGACATGGATGGGGGACTGACGTCTATCCTGTACCGATTGGGGTCGTGCATGGTAAAGTTGCCATTGTGAGAGGTGACGGGACGGGGGATGTTGGCATTATCCAGCACATCTGGGTTGATAATACCACACGTGATCATGTGCGTTATCGTGCATTCATCACATGGACACCTGAAATAATGAAGTCAAACATTACATTGTGGAATCTTGTTGATCAAACAAGCAAATTAGAGTTATAAGTCCCACACCTAACTAAAAAAGCTGTGGAAAAAAAGCGCAGCTGGATTGTTCCTTTTTCAGAGAACAACAAATTGCTACATGTAATATATGAGAGCGTTAAGCCTTGAGGTTTCAGAGAAGATTTTTTGCCCTCTATAATTGTGTGTTTTATTACAGTCCCGTTAGTCGATTCTTCCTGATGGTAGGATGTATACAGTACTGGTTCTACCCAGGAGAAGGTGGGTGGTCTGCCTCCACTATGAAAAACAAGAAGCCCAAGAGGGCCTGTATCGCTCTACTGGCTATATGGAGTCTGGTGGGGAACACGACATCAATATGTGCAACTAGGCTTGGTACTGATCATTCCTGACAAGTTTCACTGAAATCCAGCCCAGGGTTCGACACTAACGCTAGTCCACTAGTCTTGTGCCCACCTTTTTTTGAGGAGGACTACCTAAACGTGAAAGTTGGCTAGTCCGTTGGACTAGTAAATTTTCGAGCCCCCTTATAGATATTACGGCCGTAAAATACACATTCCTAATATATGGCCGGGGTTACTCGACTCAAACTTCTATTGTGTGTTTTATTGACGGCTAATTATGAAATAAAGAAACATTTTTGGTATATAAAGCGAATTTGTTTGTGATTGCTTTATAGAAGAGAAATCAACGGAAATGTATTGAATCCTATGATTAGGCATAGCCATCAATAACTTGTCTATGTCTATGGATTAGGTAATGATTTTGTGTTTCGTTACTCAATGCGGGTATGACTGAAAAATAAGTTTGGGGTAATTGTCGAATAATTAGTATTTTTCAATAAAAATGAAACGAAGACCAGAATAATATTGCATTCAATCAACATGTGTCAAGTTGGTAAGAGTTGAAAATGCATCTAAATCTGATGAAAGTCTGCCTGGGGAGAAAGCGAAAAAAAAATTTAAAAAAATTACGATTTCAGTTGGTATCTTCAAGACGAAAAGGGGTTTGGCACTGTTCACTTTGAAGATTGTCTCCTGTTATACACCCGTTTTTTTGGTTGCTAACTACACTGTTTTTTGGAAGGACCATATAGTTCTCAGGAGGACTACTATGATTTTTAAAGTCACTAGTCCTCCGGGCTACCCGTTTAAAAAAGATAGTGTTGAACCCTGCAGCCAGGGGTTCAGGAAAACTAGTATGGATAAAGTTTGTGTATAAGGGGCCATAACTCTGCCAAAAAGCATTCAACCGAAACACGGCGATGATATGCTTAACTAGGCTTGGTACTGATCAACGCTTCAATGTTTCGTTGTAATCCGGCCAGGGGTTCAGGAGAACTAGTCCGGACAAAGTTTGTACTAAAATCTTTAAAGGGCCTTAACTCTGCCAAAAATCATTCAACCGTAATGAAATCCGGCCATGAGTTCAGAAGAGATTAATCTCGACAAAGTTTTTTATATTAAAACCTTTAAAGGGCCATAACGCTGCCAAAAACATTCAACTGGAACACGGTAATGATATGCACAACTAGGCTTGATACTGATCAACCATGCAAAGTTTCGCTGAAATCCGGCCAGGGGTTCAGGAGAACTAGTCCGGACAAAGTTTGTGTATTACAACCTATAAAGGGCCCTAACTCCGCCAAAAATCTTCCAGGCGGAACACGGTGATGATATGCACAACTAGGCTTAGTACTAATCATCCCTGCAAAGTTTCCTTGAAATTCGGCCAGTGGTTCAGGAGAACTAGTCCGGACATAGTTTGAGTACTAAAACCTTTAAAGAGCCACAAGTCTGCCAAAATCATTCACTCGGAACACGGTGACGCTTGATACTGATCATCCCTACAAACTTCCGTTGAAATCCGGCCAAATGAAGGCCCTATCGTCTTAAAGCAAAATATAGCATTTTTAACTAAATCAAGGTCCATAACTCTGGTATTAATAATCCGATTTAGCTGGTTTTCGACCTTGTCCAAGCTTTCATTATATTAACAACCTGGTCAAGTTTGGCAAAGATTGGATGAAAAATGAAAGCCCTATCATCTTAGCGAGGCAAAATACAGCATTTTTAACTAAAGAGACGTTTGTAAAACATATATGCCCCCCTTCAAAGACCATGACACAAACATTCCTGCCAAGTTTTGAGTTTGTAGTGCCAGATGTTCACGAGTTATCGTGAAGACAAGCAATTTTTAGTAATTCTTTTATATTTTTTTACCATAGCAACCACATTTCTTAAGCAAATCTACCCAACAGGGGAGGTGCAAAACTACACCATGGCCCAAACATTCCAGCCAAGTTTCGAGTTTGTAGTGCCAGCTGTTCTTGAGTTATCGTAAAGACAAGCAATTTTTAGTGATTTTTTTACAAGTTCCGTTACCATGGCAACAATATTTCTATGCGAATCTACCCAAAAGGGGAGGTGCACAACTAAACCATGACACAAACATTCCTGCCAAGTTTCGAGTATGTAGTGCCAGCTGTTCTTGAGTTATCGCAAAACAAGGGCCGTAACTTTGATGTTACTAATCCAATCTGGCTGGTTTCCAAACTCATCCGAACATTTACTGATATAAAGACACTGTCAAAATTTCGTTAAGATCCGATTAATAATGACGTCCCTATCGCGTAAACAAGACGAAAGCAGACGGATGGACAACTCGCCATCGCATAGAGCTAAAAATTGATCGTCATAAAAACTGAACATCATTGGTAGTTTTCAAGATATGCTAAGGACAAGAATCCAGACAAACAGAAGGACGGCAACTATATGCTCCTTTGAAATTTTCAGGGAGTATTAAAACGTGTCAGTGGAACACCGGCGCCCAGTTCTGCATTTTGGATAGTAAGGTAGAAGATTCCTGTTATGGGTAAAATGTAACAAGAAAGGAAGTAAAACCAGCAAGAACTAGTTATAATATCAGTGCTCCGAGAAAATTAAAATTGAGGACTAGCCCAGGGCAAGTAGATTTCAAAAGTCCACTTGCCCTGACTGAAAAGTCACATGCCCTGATTTATTTTTTAGTTGCCCCGAAATTGTTAGTACCAATGAATAGTTACCGGTACATAGCTTTTGTCGATACTGAATACTTCGCTTTTTTACGTTGTTTTTTTTATAATTAATAATACACCTGTGATTAGAATCAAACAATAAGGTTCTATTTCTCTTTTTTTCTTCTTTTTTTCTCCATTGAATCAAATAACAAAAACATTACCATTTTCTTTTTTCATTTTTAGGATCGCGCCACAAATCACATAAAAACCCGTACCGGGTCCCGCAAATTAAACCATCCAAAAACAGGTGAGCGTTCCTGTAGACTGCTTCACTGCGCATGTACCGTTTCACTCATACAAGCGAAAGTCAAACACTGATTTCTTTGCCGTAAATTACAGCTAAATAAAGCGCATTCCAACCACGATCGTGGCCAAGCGTCTGATCTACGAAAAAGATATACATGTATTGGGCTTTCACTCAATATTGTTAACATAATGCAGACTCGTCACTTACATAAAGGAAGTAAGGTGGCGGGATATCTATAAACTGTGAAAATGGCTACGCCTATAAAACAAGCAGGTAAACATAATGGCGGACTTCTACAGTCGTTTATATTTAAATGAAAGCGTAGCAGTCTACACGTTCAAGGTGTTATTTAGCAGCTTGCGTTTGTGAATAAAGCGTTTGTTGTAGTGTTTTTATGATACAGACTTGCTAAAAATAGAAAATACAGCAATTCATTGAAAAATATGAATATAAAATTGAAATCACCGTTCAGACGGTTAATATTCAAGTGATCTTTCTTCTTCTGCATGTCCAACGTGAGAAATTTGTATGACCACTCAATGTTAATATGAAAGCTGTAATGCGATTGGTTCAACTTGTGTAATCAACCAATGAAATGCACGCTTTCAAATTGATGCTTTAATCAAGGGAGAGAACTCTTTATTGTTCAACAAATAACATTATGGCTTCAAATTACATGCGATTAAAACTGATTTCTGGTTGAATTTTAGTTTGCAAAGTTTGATTGTCCCGAGATTTTCTTGACTAGCCCGACGGCAATCATTTTTGAAAGAGAGACTAGCTCGGATTCAGATTAGACTTTTCCCGGGCGTCGGGCTATTCTTGGAGAACTGAATATAATCAACACATTTATTCAAATACTACAATGAAAATAAAAAATATTCCCTTACAGATAATACATAAATGCTTTAAAAATCCAATATACGAATAAAGTCCAAATATTAATTAGCAAGTGTCCCTTTAATCTAAATGGTCTAGTGTCCCTTTAATCCAATTTCGCTTCAAGTCTTTCCTGGTTTATTAATTCATTATATTTATAGTCCAAATGTCCAAATAATCCAATAATCCAATGTCACTAGATGAGCACAATATTTTTTTATCCTCTCACAATATTTTAATTCACAACATTCTCAATTAAAATAATGAACCAGATACTCTACTTTAAATACTAATACTGAACCCCCGCAAGTTTTACTATGGTCAGCTTTATTAACCAACATGGATCATTCTAGATTAAAGAATGTAACAATCTACACATCTCAGTATGTAAACAATAATTAGTAATTATTTATATGTGTGCTATCAATAGAAACCTGGGCTCTTCATTTGCCTTCGCCAGTCGCCATAGGCGAAATCAAATTGCAAATGGCAAAACTTTTGTCAAGTGCTTTCGCCAATTTGGCTAAAGTCATTTTAACCCATGTAAACTGACGGCTGGTATTGGCGAAATTGGCGAAAGTAGCGAAAGGAACAAGTTTGTGGGCGCGGCCATGTTTTTCTGAAAAATCCTTGACGGGTTCTCTGTGTTTACAGAAGAGCTAAAATCTATAGACTGTGTTACGACAATTGCGCTTTATATTACACACGGCTTATTTTACATAGCGACGTCTAACTGCAACTCACTTGGTGTGCCTACACTGGAGAAAAATTGTAAACCCAACAAGAGTTCGCCGAAAAAGTCACATTTTTCAATAACAACAACAAACGCAAAACAGCGCGTAAACGAAACGAAAACATATTATAACAAGAGGCCCAAGAGGGCCTGTGGACGCTCTACTGGCTAACATGGCTCTTATAACATCAATGAAGCGGGTGACTGCCATTTACGTTTTTTTGAAAGTTTCGGGCAAAAAACAGCTTTTTGACTAAATCAAGGGCCATAACTAAAGAATCTGGTAAAGTTTGGTAAAGATCAGATGAAAAATGAAGGCCATACCGTATTAACGAGGCAAAATATAGCATTTATTTTTAACTAAATCAAGGGCCATAAATCCTCTGTTACTGGTCCGACTGGTCCAACATAAGAGCTAAAAAAAAAAAAAAAAATGAAAAAAAAATATATATGAAAAACAAGAGGTCAATGACCTTGAAGCTCTACTGATTGATTTTGATTTCAGGAAGTAGTCGCTACAGACTTGTTTTTTGAAAAATTATTTTTAGACGTGGCGGCCATCTTGAATTTCCGGCTGACCTGAAATTTTGCTAGGATCAATTAGACATCAAGAGCAACATTCCTGTGAAGTTTCATGAAAATCCGTCAAGTAGTTTCACAGGAATAGTCGCTACAAGTTTTCATTATATAACTCTATGTAAACAAAGATGGCCGCTGACAGCCATGTTTAACGTCGAATCAAAATAATGTTTGACTCTGATAACCACCATGTCATGCTGATCATTTTTCAAAAAGTCCCATATCAATATCACTTATAGTTTTCAAGACGTAGTCGCTACAAACTTCTTTTTTAAAAAAAATCTAATTTTAGCTGTGGCGGCCATCTTGAATTTCTGGCCGATCTGAAATTTTGCTAGGATCAATTAAACATTAAGAGCAACATTCCTGTAAAGTTTCATGAAAATCTGCCAAGTAGTTTCAAAGGATTAGTCGCTACAAGTTTTTACTATATAACTCTATGTAAACAAAGATGGCTGCTGGCAGCCATGTTTAACGTTGAATCAAAACAATTTTTGACAAGGACCAACATCATGTCATGCTGATCATTTTACAAAAAGTCCAATATCAATATCACTTATAGTTTTCAAGTAGTAGTCGCTACAAACTTGTATTTTGAAAATCTATTTTTAGCCATGGCAGCCATCTTGAATTTCCGGGCGACCTGAAATTTTGCTAGGATCAATTAGACATCAAGAGCAACATTCCTGTGAAGTTTCGTGAAAATCCGTCAAGTAGTTTCAGAGGAGTAGTCGCTACAAGTTTTCATTATATAACTCTATGTAAACAAAGATGGCCACTGGCAGCCATGTTTAAAGTCGAATCAAAATAATGTTTGACTCTTATAACCATCATGTCATGCTGATCATTTTACAAAAAGTCCCATATCAATATCACTTATAGTTTTCAAGAAGTAGTCGCTACAAACTTTTTTTTTAAAAATCTATTTTTAGCTGTGGCGGCCATCTTGAATTTCTGGCCGATCTGAAATTTGGCTAGGATCAATTAGACATTAAGAGCAATATTCCTGTAAAGTTTCAGGAATAGTCGCTACAAGTTTTCATTATATAACTCTATGTAAACAAAGATGGCCGCTGACAGCCATGTTTAACGTCGAATCAAAATAATGTTTGACTCTGATAACCACCATGTCATGCTGATCATTTTACAAAAAGTCCCATATCAATATCACTTATAGTTTTTGAAGACGTAGTCGCTACAAACATCTTTTTTAAAAAAAATCTAATTTTAGCTGTGGCGGCCATCTTGAATTTCTGGCCGATCTGAAATTTTGCTAGGATCAATTAAACATTAAGAGCAACATTCCTGTAAAGTTTCATGAAAATCTGTCAAGTAGTTTCAAAGGAGTAGTCGCTACAAGTTTTTACTATATAACTGTATGTAAACAAAGATGGCCTCTGGCAGCCATGTTTAACGTTGAATCAAAACGATTTTTGACAAGGACCAACATCATGTCATGCTGATCATTTTAGAAAAAGTCCCATATCAATATCACTTATAGTTTTCAAGAAGTAGTCGCTACAAACTTGTATTTTGAAAATCTATTTCTAGCCGTGGCGGCCATCTTGAATTTCCGGCCGACCTGAAATTTTGCTAGGATCAATTAGACATCAAGAGCAACATTCCTGTGAAGTTTCATGAAAATCCGTCAAGTAGTTTCAGAGGAGTAGTTGCTACAAGTTTTCATTATATAACTCTATGTAAACAAAGATGGCCGCTGGCAGCAATGTTTAACGTCGAATCAAAACGATTTTCGACAAGGACCAACATCATGTCATGCTGATCATTTTAGAAAAAGTCCCATATCAATATCACTTATAGTCGCTACAACTTGTTTTTTAAAAACCTATTTTTAGATCTGGCGGCCATCTTGGATTTCACATCAACATGAATTTTTGCTAGGATCAACTAGATTTCATGGGCAACATTTCTGTAAAGTTTCATGAAAATCCATTCAGTTGTTTCAGAGGAGAAGTCGCTACACAAAAAAGTTTACGGACAGACGGACGGACGGACAGACGGACGACGGACGCCGCATAATAATTTAAAAAAAAAAAATATGCAAAAAAACAACAACATAATAATTAAAAAAAAAATAATAATAATAATTAAAAAAAAAAAAATAAAAAAAATTATAATAATTAAAATAAAATTAATAATAATATAAAAAAGACAGTTTGGTAAAGTTTGGCAAAGATCAGATGCAAAATGAAGGCCCTATCCTATGACGAGGCATATTATAGCATTATTAACTAAATCAAGGGCCATAACTCCGCTGTTACTTGTCCGATCTGGCTGGTTTTCGAACTCATCCGAGCTTTTATTGATATTAACAACCTGTTAAAGTTTGGTAAAGATCAGATGAAAAATGAAGGCCCTATCGTCTTAACGAGACAAAAGTTAACAACGGACGACGGACGGACGACGGACAACTCGGCATCCCATAAGCTCTGCTGGCCTTCGGCCAGTAGAGCTAAAAATGGTAATAATTAACCTTTCTCATACAAAGATTTACACCCTTTTAACTAAAATAATGACTTTGTAACTTCATTTTCAAAACTGAAAGTAGCCCATGATACGTACATGTAAACAACATGTAAACAATACATTGCCATCTGTTTTCACGCATTGAAACCAAGCCATTTCTTTCGAGTTGTATGCGTGGCCTCACAAAACAGAACGATAACTGTGTCATCTGTTTTTGCCATCATGGGTACATGCTTGGTTGCTTTCTTGATTGATTGATTGCTTGATTGATTGAAGGGTTTTCACGACGCACCAACATATAAAAAGGTCATAAAAATGAACCTGCATGTATGCTTTAAATTATGTTTTCTTACAACATTCATCATTGGAACATGTCCCCAACTGTGACAAATAATAGAGGCATTGGTGATAATAGAGGCAACATATTAAAATCAAGTTTTAACCATGTTCATGTAACCATCTAACTGTTAGAAACTGTCAAAGAATTAATATCATTCAACTTGGTTTAATATTATATGATATGAAAATTATATAATATGTAATCGGAAATTGTATTAAATTCTGCTAAAATGGCTAAAAAAGCTTAGCCAAAAATGGCTAAACAAAAATCCCATTGGCTAAAGAAAATTGAGGTGGTTTAGCCAAAATGGCTAAACATTTTTTGGACCAATGAAGAGCCCAGAAAACAATCTGACAGCTGGAACAATAAACATGCACACTTATATAGCATTATATACATGAGGGTAACATTCTGTTTTTTCTTGGTGTTAAAGAGTCCTAAAGTGTTAATGACAAAAAAAAAAGGGAACATGGCCAACGTATGAATTGCCATCTCATAAGCTCTAGTAGTCTTGGGCCAGAAGAGCTAATGGTAAATCAGTTTTCTTTAAGATCATATAGAGGTGTTTCATCTTATAGAATATTCAAGACATCATCAAAACAAGCTTAGTTGGATCGAATAGGGAAGTTTCAAGTTACCTTTTCCTGTTGCACCTGGGACAAAGCAGTTCCTCTTGAGAAGGTTTGTTTCCCTGTAACATCAATCTCATTGTCTCTGTAAACTGAGCCTCAAGGCTGAAAATAACACAAATATATGCCAAAATATGTGTATTATTGAAATTTTATAAACTATTTATTATTTATATTGGGACAAAATAGCTGAGAGGAACTACGGAACATATTTCCTGAACGGTTCAGTTCATATTAGTATTATTCATATCATTTCATTCGTATATAGTATATATATTTAAATATATGACAGGCATTGTGAAGTTTGGTCAAGTGAATTGTTGTTTATAGGCTTATCTACCCACTGTTTAGGTTATTTTGAGCCACCACAGAGACAGGGTAAGGCACATAGAAATCCAGAAACTCATTCTATCCAATAGATACCTATGGTTCTTTAACATGCTCAGAGGATAGACTTTAATACCAGGGACCAGAGGATAGACTCCAATACCAGGGACCAGAGGATAGACTCCAATACAAGGGACCAGAGGATAGACTTCAATACCAGGGACCAGAGGATAGACTCCAATACCAGGGACCAGAGGATAGACTTCAATACCAAGGACCAGAGGATAGACTTCAATACCAGGGACCAGAGGATAGACCCCAATACCAGGGACCAGAGGATAGACTCCAATACCAGGGAGTCCAGAGGATAGACTTCAATACCAGGGACTAGAGGATAGACTCCAATACCAGGGACCAGAGGATAGACTCCAATACCAGGGACCAGAGGATAGACTACAATACCAAGGACTAGAGGATAGACTCCAATACCAGGGACCAGAGGATAGACTCCAATACCAGGGACCAGAGGATAGACTTCAATACCAGGGACCAGAGGATCGACTCCAATACCAGGGACCAGAGGATAGACCAATACTAGGGACTAGAGGATAGTAGACTCCAATACCAGGGACTAGAGGATAGACTCCAATACCAGGGACCAGAGGATAGACTCCAAAACCAGGGACCAGAGGATAGACTCCAATGCCAGGGACTAGAGGATAGACCCCAATACCAGGGACCAGAGGATAGACTCCAATACCAGGGACCAGAGGATAGACTCCAATACCAGGGACCAGAGGATAGACTTCAATACCAGGGACCAGAGGATAGACTCCAATACCAGGGACCAGAGGATAGACTTCAATACCAAGGACTAGAGGATAGACTTCAATACCAGGGACCAGAGGATAGACTTCAATACCAGGGACCAGAGGATGGACCCCAATACCAGGGACCAGAGGATAGACTCCAATACCAGGGACCAGAGGATAGACTTCAATACAAGGGACTAGAGGATAGACTCCAATACCAGGGACCAGAGGATAGACTCCAATACCAGGGACCAGAGGATAGACTCCAATACCAAGGACTAGAGGATAGACTCCAATACCAGGGACCAGAGGATAGACTCCAATACCAGGGACCAGAGGATAGACTTCAATACCAGGGACCAGAGGATCGACTCCAATACCAGGGACCAGAAGATAGACCAATACTAGGGACTAGAGGATAGTAGACTCTAATACCAGGGACTAGAGGATAGACTCCAATACCAGGGACCAGAGGATAGACTCCAAAACCAGGGACCAGAGGATAGACTCCAATGCCAGGGACCAGAGGATAGACTCCAATACCAGGGACCAGAGGATAGACTCCAATACCAGGGACCAGAGGATAGACTCCAATACCAGGGAACAGAGGATAGACTCCAATATCAGGGACCAGAGGATCGAATCCAATACCAGGGACTAGAGGATAGACTCCAATACCAGGGACTAGAGGATAGACTCCAATACCAGGGACCAGAGGATAGACTCCAATACCAGGGACCAGAGGATATACCAATACTAGGGACTAGAGGATAGTAGACTCCAACACCAGGGACTAGAGGATAGACTCCAATACCAGGGACCAGAGGATAGACTCCAATACCAGGGACCAGAGGATTGACTCCAATACCAGGGACTAGAGGATAGACTCCAATACCAGGGACTAGAGGATAGACTCCAAAACCAGGGACCAGAGGATAGACTCCAATACCAGGGACTAGAGGATAGACTCCAATACCAGGGACCAGAGGATCGACTCCAATACCAGGGACCAGAGGACAGACTCCAATACCAGGGACTAGAGGATAGACCCCAATACCAGGGACCAGAGGATAGACTCCAATACTAGGGACCAGAGGATAGACTCCAATACCAGGGACCAGAGGATAGACTCCAATACCAGGGACTAGAGGATAGACTCCAATACCAAGGACTAGAGGATAGACTCCAATACCAGGGACGGCTGAGTTGATGTCCCCATGCAACGGTTGAGGCTAGGGAAGTTTCTTGCCCAAGGACAAACAGTGGCGTGGTGAGGCACAAGCCCATGTCACTTGATTTAGATTCAAACATGCTATCCACTTGGCCAATGCTGCCTCCCAAGTTTGGTCAAACGTTTTTTCTGAGCAGGTCGTTTAAGCAAAATGTGGATATCAACAACAACTGAGGGAAAGGACACAACGGCACACACATGCATCAAATTTGCTAATTTGTCATGTCAAACTCATCCATTCTTACTGAAACAAACCTTTCTGTTTGAATTTTGTCATAATCTGAACCCATGTAAGTTCACAAGCTGAAATGTTCCAATAATAAATCATTATCATTCAATGACCAAGTGCAATAACTCTGCAAGGCATGCATTTTTGTTGCTAATCGTCAAAACTCATCCGAAATCTTACTTAAAAACCCATAAACTTGCCTAAACACAACACTAAAATCGCGAGTCTTGAAAAGAGGATTATTTAAGAGTTTGGCCCCTTTTTAGTAACAATTGGCAGCCATCTTTGTATGTCGGTATGACATAGTTTTACCAAACTTTGAAGGTTCTTTCATGTTAAGGTAAGTCAAAATTTTCCTAACGTGATAATTTTAATTAGTCAAAATTGACAAAGATGTTTTTGAGGTTTTCAAAACCGTAAGGTAACAAAGTTGATACAGGTTTTTGTTTTTGTTTTTTTGTTGTTGAAATTCTCATGTCAAAATAGGTACTATGCGCCCTATTAGTGCTAAAAGCAGGGTTTCCACCCTTATTGGAAGGCCAAATTCAAGGACTTTTAAAGGACTTTCAAGGACCTTTTTTCCAAAATTCTCTGGACTAATATTCGCGCAAGCGACACGCCCAAAACAGCAACAAATATTCTAGGAACGCACAACCAATAGCCATTTTTGGGATGAACAGCAAAAATCTAGAATTTAAGGACATTCAAGTACCTTATTAGATTTTCAAGCACTTTCCAGGCCTTGAATTTATTTTTTTCAAATTCAAGTACTTTCAAGGATTTCAAGGACCCGTGGGAACCCAGTAAAAGGTGACAAGTGATGTTTTTCAAGTTTTGAGATAATCGCATTTGAGAAAGAATTGATGTCATTTTTTCATTTAAGGACCAATGAACTCAAAACGTGGAAGATATGGACTGAGTTTTAGAGCTAATCTTATCTCCGTTGTTTAGGAAAATGTATATTTTGTACTTAACCCCTTTTGGCATAAGTACTTTTTTGTAAAATAATTGTGCAAGAAAGTGCCAAGTGGCAAATAGCACCTTTCGGCACACACACGCTAGAAACAAACGATACAATTTTAACAAGAGGCCCAAGAGGGCCTGTGTACGCTCTACTGGCTCAAGATAAACTTTATGTATAAGGGGCCATAAGTCTTTCAAAAATCATTCAACCGGAACATGGTTAAGAAATATGCAACTAGGCTTGGTACTGATCATCCCTGCAAAGTTTCGTTGAAATCCAGCCAGAGGTTCAGGAGAACTAGTCTAGACAAAGTTAGTGTATTAAAACCTTTAAGGGCTCATAACTCTGCCAAAATTCATTCAACCAGAACATGGCAATGACAGTTGCAACTAGGCTTAGTACTGATCATTCTCGCCAAGCTGAAATCTGGCGAAGAGTTTAGAAGAGACTAATCTGGACAAAGTTTGTGTATTAAAACATTTAAAGGGTCACAACTCTACCAAAAATCATTCAACCGAAAAATGGCGATGATATGCACAACTAGGCTTGATACTGATCATTCTTGTCAAGTTCCGTCTATATCCAGCCAGGGGTTCAGGAAAACTAGGCCGGAAAAAAAGTGTGGTATCAAAATCCTTTAAAGGGCCATAACTCTGCCAAATATCTGTAAACCGGAACGTGATGATGACATGCACAACTAGGCTTGGTGCTGATCATCCCTGCAAAGTTTCATTGAAATCTGGCGAGGGGTTCAGGAGAAGTAGATCAGACAAAGTTTGTATAACAAGAGGTCAATAACCTTGAAGCTCTACTGATTGATTTTGATTTCAGGAAGTAGTCGCTACAGACTTGTTTTTTGAAAAATTATTTTTAACCGTGGCGGCCATCTTGAATTTCCGGATGACCTGAAATTTTGCTAGGATCAGTTAGACATCAAGAGCAACATTCCTGTGAAGTTTCATGAAAATCCGTCAAGTAGTTTCACAGGAATAGTCGCTACAAGTTTTCATTATATAACTCTATGTAAACAAAGATGGCCGCTGACAGCCATGTTTAACGTCGAATCAAAATAATGTTTGATTCTGATAACCATCATGTCATGCTGATCATTTTAGAAAAAGTCCCATATCAATATCACTTATAGTTTTCAAGAAGTAGTCGCTACAAACTTGTATTTTGAAAATTTATTTTTAGCCGTGGCGGCCATCTTGAATTTTCAGCCGACCTGAAATTTTGCTAGGATCAATTAGACATCAAGAGCAACATTCCTGTGAAGTTTCATGAAAATCCGTCAAGTAGTTTCAGAGGAGTAGTTGCTACAAGTTTTCATTATATAACTCTATGTAAACAAAGATGGCCGCTGGCAGCCATGTTTAACGTCGAATCAAAACGATTTTCGACAAGGACCAACATCATGTCATGCTGATCATTTTAGAAAAAGTCCCATATCAATATCACTTGTAGTTTTCATGAAGAAGTCGCTACAAACTTGTTTTTTAAAAACCTATTTTTAGATCTGGCGGCCATCTTGGATTTCACATCAACATGAATTTTTGCTAGGATCAACTAGACTTCATGGGCAACATTTCTGTAAAGTTTCATGAAAATCCATTCAGTATTTTCAGAGAAGTCGCTACAAAAAAAAGTTTACGGACAGACGGACAGACGGATGACGGACGCCGCACCACGGCATAAGCTCTGCTGATCTCTGATCAGTAGAGCTAAAAACCTTTAAAGGGCCATAATTCTGCCAAAAAATCATTCAACCGAAATACGGCAATGATTTGCACAACTAGACATGAAATTGATTATCCCTAAAAAGCTTCGTTTAAATCTGGCAAGGGGTTCAGAAGAACTAGTCAGAACAAAGTTTGTGTATTAAAACCTTTAAAGGGCTATAACTCTGCCAAAATCATTCAACTGGAACACGGTGACTGTACAACTAGGCTTGGTACTGATCATCCCTGCAAAGTTTCAATGAAATCCGGCCAAATGAAGACCCTTTCGTCTTAATGAGGCCAAGATATAGCATATTTCAGAAAATCAAGGGCCATGACTCCGATGTAAATGGTCCAATCTGGATGGTTTTCGAACTTGTCCAAGCTTTCATTGATATTAACAATCTGGTAAAGTTTCTTAAAGATCAAAAGATCGAAAGATGAAGGCCCTATCGAATAAACGAGACAAAATATAGCATTTTTAACTAAATCAAGGGCCATAACTCCACTGTTTCTGGTCCGATCTGGCAGGCTTTCGAACTCGTCCGAGCTTTCATTGATATTAACAATCAGGTAAAGTTTCAAAAAGATCGCACGAAAAATGAAGGCCCTATCATATTAACGAGGCAAAACATAGCATTTTTAACTAAATCAAGGGCCATAACGCCAGTGTAACTGGTCCGATCTGGCTGGTCTTCGAACTTGTCCGAGCTTTCATTTATATAAACAATCTGGTAAAGTTTGGTAAAGATCGAATGAAAGATAAAGGCCCTATCCTCTTAACGAGACAAAATAAAGCATTTTTAACTAAATCCAGGGCAATAACTCCGCTGTTAATGGTCTGCTCAAGCTGGTTTTCGAACTTGTCCGAGCTTTCATTGATATAAACAATCTGTGCAAGTTTGGTAAAGATCAAATAATAAATGAAGGTGCTAGAGTGTTCACAAGGCTTAAAATGGCATTTTTAAGCAAAACAAAGGCCATAACTCCGGTGAAATTATTTTAATCTTGCCGGTTTTCGAACTTGTCCGAGCATTCATTGATATAAAGACACTGGCAAAGTTAAGTAAAGGTCCGATTAATATTGAAGGCCCTAGAGTGTTTACAGAAAATAGCATTTTTCAGAAAAAACAAGGGCCATAACTGCGGTGTAACTGATCCGATTTAGCTGGTTTTTGAACTTGTTTGAGCTTTCATTGATATTAACAATCTGTGCAAGTTTGGTAAAGATCAAATAATAAATGAAGGTGCTAGTGTGTTCACAAAGCTTAATATGGCATTTTTCAGCAAAACAAGGGCCATAACTCCGGTGAAATTTATCCGATCCGGCTGGTTTTCGAAATTGTCCGAGCTTTCATTGATATAAAGACACTGGCAAAGTTTCGTAAAGATTCGATGCCCTAGAGTGTTCACAAGGCAAACGTTAACAGATGGACGGACAACTCGCCATCCTAAAAACCAAAAGGATTCAAATGGCATTGGGCTCCTTCTGGCATAATCAATATTAGGATTTTCAACACATATTGTGTCATATGGTACATTTACTCCATACAAAAGCTAAGTCCAGCACTTGAAAAAAAGCTGAGACTTGCAGGTTGCAGTCTTCTGAAAAATGTTTTGCTAAGAATAAAACAAATTTACACTTTCATTTTGTAATAATAATAGGTATTTATTTAAAGTACATCAACTTGCTTTTCTTCCGGAAATATTCATTTTCTGCTCAATTTAACAAGGTCATTCCTTTTTGGTACTGATAATTGCAGTTTTATTTCGTAGCAACTGTCAAGATCAACTGGCTATTAAGTTATCGGAGTTTCTGAAAAGCTGTCATATACAGAGATTTTCTTGACTGTTGTTTAACTTTGATACAGCGAACATGCAGCCAATTTACACTTTCTCCTGATGTTGACACCTTTATGTTGGGCCAGTATGTTTTGATTGACTGCTTCCAATCTAAGAAATGGTCATATCTTATTGGTACTAAATGCATTTCATTGCCAGACAAACGAGAGAATTTCAATGTCTGTCTATATGGTGACCTGATAGCAATAAAAAATTGTGATTGATCATTTTCAAGTTGTGTTGTTTGGATAATTATGAAGAGTGGGTCCAGTTCTGCTCACCACAGTTATCTGAATGATGCTATTTATTTTATCATATCTTAAGATGAACATACAGGCATTGTAATCATAAACAGGCATGTGGATCAGGGCTTCTAAAATTTTAAAATGCAAATTGGTCCATGTTTTTAACTGCCGTAAGAATCGCACTTATTTTGAAAAAATCACTAAAATCGCCGTACCCCACCCACCATGTCAGCTGCACCTTGCATTTTTTCCGTTTAGTCATTGATATAGAGAACTATTTAAAATGTATGTTTGTATTATATTTGTATTATTTATAACTTACTTTATCACAATTTGTACATTTTAATGACTGACATCATGTCTTCGCTTTACTGAATGAATAATTTTCACTCAATATTAAAATTGTTGATCATTTGAGGAATTGAACCGGAAGTGTCTAATAAACTGGGTAGGTATAAAACGCGGACTAACACGCGCGGACTAGCGGATTATATACGATTTTACATTTTGAGTAATATCGTTTTTCATCAATTAGCTTAATTAATACCAAATGTTACGACTAACGCAAACAATTTCGGTCCGACTTAAAAAAAAAACGGTGTCAGGTTTGATCACTTTCCTTAATTAATGTCATTAATATTATACTTAAAGTTATTGTAAAAAAAAAATCAAACAAACAATTAACACATCTCGGTATTTTTTTTTTTTTTAATGACGCAAACAAATTTCAGTCCCAGCTTTGGCCACTTTAAAACACAAACCGACACAAGCAAACAGGCTAACACCTTACGACTAACGGTATATCAAAGAAATTACAGACGGTAACACTCGCTTCAGTGAACCGACAGAACGCGTGATATACTTTCACTGATCACACATCAAAGGCATGCTACCTGGCTCTTCCGGAAAACTCCCATCGGTAATGGTTTAGTCCAAATTGACCTACTTTCGCACAGCGAGTGACAAGCAATCGTGTTATGGATCAAAGAATATTGCCGCAAGGCATATTTTAGGATATTAGAAGGAGTGTGAAGGGCAATTGTAGATTTTTTAACGACCGATAGATAAAATATCTGGGACCGATTTAAACAGAGATTTTGAAAAGAACAAGAGGTCAATGACCTTGAAGCTCTACTGATTGATTTTGATTTCAGGAAGTAGTCGCTACAAACTGGTTTTTTGAAAATCTATTTTTAGCCGTGGTGGCCATCTTGAATTTCTGGCCGACCTGAAATTTTGCTAGGATCAATAAGACATCAAGAGCAACATTTCTGTGAAGTTTTATGAAAATCCGTCAAGTAGTTTCAGAGGAGTAGTCGCTACAAGTTTTCATTATATAACTCTATGTAAACAAAGATGGCCACTGACAGCCATGTTTAACATTGAATCAAAATAATGTTCGACTCGGATAACCATCATGTCATGCTGATCAGTTTAGAAAAAGTCCCATATCAATATCTCTTATAGTTTTCAAGAAGTAGTCGCTACAAACTTATTTTTTAAAAATCTATTTTTAGCCATGGCGGCCATCTTGAATTTCCGGCCGACCTGAAATTTTGCTAAGATCAATTAGATATCAAGAGCAACATTCGTGTGAAGTTTCATGAAAATCCGTCAAGTAGTTTCAGAGGAGTAGTCGCTACAAGTTATCATTATATAACTCTATGTAAACATACATGGCCACTGGCAGCCATGTTTAACGTCGAATCAAAATAATGTTCGACTTGAATAACCATCATGTCATGCTGATCATTTTAGAAAAAGTCCCATATCAATATCACTTATAGTTTTCAAGAAGAAGTCGCTACAAACTTGTATTTTGAAAATCTATTTTTAGCCATGGCGGCCATCTTAAAGGCCGACCTGAAATTTTGCAAGGATCAATTAGACATCAAGAGCAACATTCGTGTTAAGTTTCATGAAAATCTGTCAAGTATTTTCAGAGGAGTAGTCGCTACAAGTTATCATTATATAACTCTATGTAAACAAAGATGGCCACTGGCAGCCATGTTTAACGTCGAATCAAAATAATGTTCGACTCGGATATCCATCATGTCATGCTGATAATTTTAGAAAAAGTCCCATATCAATATCTCTTATAGTTTTCAAGAAGTAGTCGCTACAAACTTATTTTTTAAAAATCTATTTTTAGCCGTGGCGGCCATCTTGAATTTCCGGCCGACCTGAAATTTTGCTAGGATCAATTAGACATCAAGAGCAACATTCCTGTGAAGTTTCATGAAAATCCGTCAAGTAGTTTCAGAGGAGTAGTCGCTACAAGTTTTCCTTATATAACTGTATGTAAACAAAGATGGCCGCTGGCAGCCATGTTTAACGTCGAATCAAAACGATTTTCGACAAGGACCAACATCATGTCATGCTGATCAGTTAAGAAAAAGTCCCATAGCAATATCCCTTAGAGTTTTCAAGAAGTAGTCGCTACAAACTTGTTTTTTAAATACCTATTTTTAGATTTGGCGGCCATCTTGGATTTCACATCTACATGAATTTTTGCTAGGATCAACTAGACTTCATGGGCAACATTTCTGTAAAGTTTCATGAAAATCTATTCAGTAGTTTCAGAGGAGTAGTCGCTACAAAAAAAAAGTTAACGGACGGACGGACAGACAGACAGACGGACGACGGACGCCGCACCACGGCATAAGCTCTGCTGATCTCTGATCAGTAGAGCTAAAAACAGTCCGGAGAAACAGATTTCGGTCTGGGAACCGATAAACCGGCGAATTTAGAAGCCCTGATGTGGATATTTCACAAGATCCTCTAACACCCTTAGTCTTCTCCCATAAACGAGACTTGTTTGTCACTTAATGAGTATATCATGAAGTAATGACAACACATTTGGAATAGAGCAAATTATGTATAATGAATAGAATAATATATTTTATTTGAATATACAGTTACATTATATAACCATACAATTTTTAATAATACAGTTCACATACTAGTGAACATGGTGTAGTGATCATGGCTTTTAAATTCAATGTTGCTGTGTATTTGGTGCTTAGCTTTGGCTCTCTTTTTCTCTTTTCTTACTATAGCGTTTCTTCCTGGTCATTTTCATCATATGACGGTCGATTTTTTGTGGCGGAGGCAGAACACCCACTTTTCCTGGGTAGAAACAGTACTGCACACCTCCCGCCCTCCGTAAGAATCGACACTTCCTCACTTATAGAAGTCCAGCTCGCAATGGAATTCGAACTCGCAGCATTGAGAGGCGAGAAGTTTTATAACGCAACGTTGTTAACCCCTCGGCCACGGAGATGCTTGTTTCAGTTTGAAGAATGATAAATTGTAGTTTGTTGATACACATTTCCATATTAAAGTAGATTATCTAAAAGGTGTAATCCTTGTTGTGCCTTTATGGCACTCCTCTGTTTAGGCGCCACACTTGTTTGAATTTCAGGCTTTGTGAAATGAACTACTTTGTTTATTTCTCCTTTGCATAATGGGACTCCATTCTTGGAAATGACTTTTGTTCATGTGCAATGTGCATTCTGCAAGTCTGAGGTCGCGGCCATGTTTTACCGGAAAATCCTTGACGGGTTCTCGATGTTTACGGAAGAGCTAAAATCTATAGACTGTGTTACGACCATTATTAAAAACATAAACTAGCCCATGATATGTACATGTAAACAACATGTATACATTGTCATATGTTTTCACGCATTGAAGCCTTTTATTTTGAGTTGTATTTGAGGCCACAAAAAACAGAACGATTACTGTGTCATCCGTTTTTTCCATCATGGGTAAATTTACATGCTTGGTTGCTTGCTTGATTGATTGAAGGGTTTCACGACGCACCAACACATAAAAATGTCATATGTCATAAAAAGGAAAGCTCCCTCTACATTAACATCAAGATAAAAAGTATGCAGAGTGAGCCAACAACATCCTCACCCCCATGTTCTGACTGTTCATCTGAACTAAGTGGAAGGAGACACTGAGGTCTTATTCTACCTTGGATGTAAACTTGATCTTCTACTTTGGATGGTACCACCAACATGGTACCACAGGAGGGCGTAATTAACCAATGAACAAGAAAATTGAATTGGGTTTTACAGCGCACAAACTAGTGGCACAAACACAGTATATATGAAATTACTCGATACGACTGTTCAAATCTGTTTGGCAGTATTTGAGATTTGTTTGTTTAGGCTATATTTTGTAATCATTGCCATCTTGGACGTTACCTTTACCTACTTTTTCAAAAAACTTAAAACTCAGGATCTTCCATATCAAAACTGGCCAGGCGGTCTTGGGAAAGGCATTCAAAGCAAGTTTATAACATTCTTTAGCGTATCTATTCGAAGTATGGAAGCCCCTGGCTGAGATTTGCTTTAACATCATTTGAACAAACTTGAGAGTTTAATAATAGCGATCATTTCTGAGGTCATGAACCATTGAAATCTACTGCACGTTTCTTTAAAACATTTTTTAAGGTTTAGGCTATGCCATCCAGGACGTTGCTTAGGTTTACATATATCTAATACCAAATTACCTTATACTGATTTTAAAAGTTGTATCAACACATATATTCGTAACTCTTGGCAAGCCGCTTGGGACTTGTCGGTGAACAATAAACTCCATTCCATTAAACCTATACTCGGAGAATGGCGTCCTTCTAGTAGACCCATTCGTCGAGAGGAAGTTGTCCTAGCCAGGGTCAGGATAGGGCATACACGCTATACTCATTCATATTTATTACAAGGTGAGCAGTTGCCAGAATGTATACCCTGTTTTGCACTGTTAACGGTCAAACATATCTTGTTGGAATGTGCAGACTTTGATCCTATGCGACAAAGATACTACACAGTTAATACTTTGAAAGATTTATTTGATACAATAGATTTTAGTCTTGTTTTAGATTTCCTTAAAGAAATCAGACTTTATAAATCAATATAATCTTTTCCTATTAACTTGTTAATAAGCCCGTTGGCGGGCATTTGTTGATTTACATATATACATAGTGTTTTTTTTGCTACCATATCATCCCTTGTTTGTAGATAGATTTATCTTTATACGTTTACATTATTTTTAATTACTGCTTCATTCCTCCATGCTTCACACTATGACCTATTTATGTGTCGACGTGCCGTAAAACACCGTTCATTCATTCATTCCAGGAAGTCACTATGAACTAATCGCAGCATCATCTATGTTTAGGCTATGCCATCTATGATGTCGCTATGACCTAACCTCAGCATCATCATTGTTTAGGCTATGCCATCCAGGATGTCGCTATGACCTAACCTCAGCATCATCCATGTTTAGGCTATGCCATCTATGACGTCGCTATGACCTAACCTCAGCATCATCATTGTTTAGGTTTTGCCATCTAGGTTGTCGCTATGATCTAACCTCAGCATCATCCATGTGTAGGCTATGCCATTTAGGACGTCGCTATGACCTTACCTCGGGATCATTCATGATTAGGCTATGTCAGGTTAGGTTATGCCATGTTTAGGCTATGCCATCTAGGACGTCATGTCTAGGCTATGCCATCTATGATGTCACTATGACCGTACCTCAGGATCATCCACGTTTAGGCTATGCCAGCTAGGATGTCACTATGACCTAACTCAGGATCATCCATGTTTAGGCTATGTCAATGTTTAGACTATGCCATGTCTAGGCTATGCCATCTAGGACGTCGCTATGACCTTACCTCAGGATCATCCATGTTTAGGCTACATCATGACTAGGCTATGCCATCTAGGACATCACTATGATCTTATCTCAGGATCATCCATGTTTAGGCTTTGTCATGTTTAGGCTATGCCATCTAGGACGTCACTATGACCTTACCTCAGGACCATCCATGTTTAGGCTATGTCACGATTAGGCTATGCCATCTAGGACATCCCTATGACCTTACCTCAGGATCATCCATGTTTAGGCTTTGTCATGTTTAGGCTACGCCATCTAGGACGTCACTATGACCTTACCTCAGGATCATTTACGTGAAGCTTGTTTAAAACAGAATTTAGCAACAAGGATCACTGACGTAATGGCTCACCTATGAGCCTTCAACTCGGGAAGTTTAAAAAGCAAAAAAAAGCTTTCCTAGTCTAGATTCATGAAAGATAACTGGACCTGTGTAAAGCTGTGTATATCATATATGCAAGATTTTGTAAAACTTACTTGTGTGACAAGGATGCCTTGGGATTCTTTGAGACCTGTTGTTCAAGTAGTTTTCTCTGGGTTTTAAAGAACTCCCAATCCTCACGCAGCATCTTTTGCTTCAGTTTAAGAGCAGACTGAAAACAATAAAACCCTCGTACATTACAAATTATCTATAACCAGATCACGACCACTTATTAAAGGTATAGTTGAAACGGCAAGGATATTAATTATTTGTCCTTGTGCAGAGATCTTTGAATATTCAGGTTTTAAATTTTTTAACTAGAAATGTATCCATGGGATGCGGATGCTCCCACTGAAACAATCAGTGAAAAACGTAAAATTTTACGAAAACAGAGCTCGGGTAATAAAAGGTGGATTTTGATGCAGAATCGATGCGCATCTTCATATAATAGGTAAGCATCATGTAAGGTTTTGAAACAATTAGTTGAAAACTGTGGAAGAAGACAGATATACAAGATATTTAAACGTAAAATTTGACCAAAAAAGGGCTGTAACTCCAGTAAAACATGATCATTTTTAACGTTGAATTGATATTTTGACATCTTGACATCATAGGTAAGCAGCCCATAAAATTTCGAAACAATCTGTTGAAACCCGAGACAAACACACAAACCTTTTGGGACGGACAGACATACAGATGGACATGGCTAACGCTATATGCCCCTTCACTATTTAAACATAAAAACATGAGGTCAATGACCTTGAAGCACTTTACTGATAGTTTTCTGAAACTTTGCTAGGATCAACCAGACATCAAGAGCAACATTCCTGTCGAGGTCCATGAAATTCCATCAAGTAGTTTCAGAAGAGTAGTTGCCACAAGTTTTTCCTATATAAATCTTTGTAAACAAAGATGGCCGCTGGCGGCCATGTTTGACATCCATCAAAATGAATTTTGGTTAGGATCATCTACATGTCGTGCCAGTCATTTTGGCAAAGGTTCCAATTCTATATCACTTACGTTTTTTTGCGTAGTAGTCGCCACAAAATCGCATTTTTAATATCTTTTTTTAGCAGTGGCGGCCATCTTGACTTTCCTACTGACCTGAAATTTTGCTAGAATCAACTAGACATCAAGAGCAACATTATTGTTGAGGTCCATGAAATTCAATCAAGTAGTTTCAGAGGAGTAGTTGCCACAAGTTTTTCCTATATAAATCTTTGTATACAAAGATGACCGCTGGCGGCCATGTTTGACATCCAATCAAAATGAACTTTGGATAGGATCAACTGCATGTCGTGCCAGTCATTTTGGTAAAGGTTCCAAATCAATAACACTTACGGTTTATGAGAAGAAGTCGCCACAAAATCACATTTTTTAAATCTATTTTGAGCCGTGGTGGCCATCTTGAATTTCCGGCAGACCTGAATTTTTGCTAGGATCAACTAGACATCAAGAACAACATTCCTGTGAAGTTTCATGAAAATCGTCAAGTATGTTCAGATATTAGTAGTTGCTACAAGTTTTTACTTTATAACTCTATGTAAACAAAAAAGTCCCATATCAATAACACTTATAGTTTTCAAGAAGTAGTCGCTACAAACTTGTTTTTTTAAAAATCTCTCTGTTTAGCTATGGTGGCCATCTTGGATTTCACATCAACATGATTTTTCTAGGATCAATTTAACATTATGGGCCACATTCCTGTAAATTTTTATGAAAATCCATCCAGTAGTTTCAGAGTAGTCGCTACAAACAAATTTTACGGACGGATGGATGACTGACGCAGCACCATGGCATAAGCTCTGCTGATCAGTAGAGCCAATTAATCTGAATTAAAACAGTATGTGTATTAAATGGATAAGGAAGGCAACACTAACTTTTCCACCGACCTGTTCTTCATTGTAAGACTCTATGAGCTGGTGGCAGTCCCTCCAGACTACGTTTATCACAGACATTTCATCTTCAAACTTAAGATACCGATGTAACAGATTCGGGTAAGTGTCTTCATTATACGACTCTTTGGATGCAGCACCAAGCCTGAAAAATAGAGACATGTAGAAGTAAATGAATAAGTAAATGACTTGATAAATATTGAGAATAATTTTATAGGTACAATAGCCATAACTTTTAGCTGTTAAAACACAATAATTTACTCAGTATTTATCACATAACTTACGGTGTGGGCGTGGAATAACACCATTCAATGTTTTCAATAATCCACTAGTGATATAACTATGCACACGAGGGCCGAATTATTGTTCAGTCTGTTCCATTCAGCTTGGTGTGCATCTGAACTGTGTCGTAGATTTCCATAACCGTTCAATATACCTGATTACGGAAATCAAAGAGGTACTGCTGTTGTTCAATTTTGTACGGAGAAGGCCGAGTCAACATACGTCATCATACAGACATACGACGATGTTATATATATGCAGCTACCAAATGTTCCTTTTGAGTCTTTTTTGGAGTTATCTGATAAATAGAATCTTACATTCGTGCCTATGTAATATTGAATTTATTAAACGGGTTCAATAACAAGAGGCCCAAGAGGGCCTGTGGACACTCTACTGGCTAACATGGCTCTTATAACATCAATGAAGTGAGTGACTGCCATTTACGTTTTTTTTGAAAGTTTCGGGCAAAAAACAGCTTTTTAACTAAATCAAGGACCATAACTAAAGAATCTGGTAAAGTTTGGTAAAGATCAGATGAAAAATGAAGGCCCTACCGTATTAACGAGGCAAAATATAGCATGTTTAACTAAATCAAGAACTCCTCTGTTACTGGTCCGACTGGTCGAACATAAGAGCTAAAAAAAATAAAAAAAAAGAGGTCAATGACCTTGAAGCTCTACCGATTGATTTTGATTTCAGGAAGTAGTCGCTACAGACTTGTTTTTTGAAAAATTATTTTTAGCCGTGGCGGCCATCTTGAATTTCCGGCCGACCTGAAATTTTGCTAGGATCAATAAGACATCAACAGCAACATTCCTGTGAAGTTTCATGAAAATCCGTCAAGTAGTTTCACAGGAATAGTCGCTACAAGTTTTCATTATATAACTCTATGTAAACAAAGATGGCCGCTGACAGCCATGTTTAACGTCGAATCAAAACAATTTTTGACAAGGACCAACATCATGTCATGCTGATCATTTTACAAAAAGTCCAATATCAATATCACTTATAGTTTTCAAGAAGTAGTCGCTACAAACTTGTATTTTGAAAATCTATTTTTAGCCATGGCAGCCATCTTGAATTTCCGGGCGACCTGAAATTTTGCTAGGATCAATTAGACATCAAGAGCAACATTCCTGTGAAGTTTCATGAAAATCCGTCAAGAAGTTTCAGAGGAGTAGTCGCTACAAGTTTTCATTATATAACTCTATGTAAACAAAGATGGCCACTGGCAGCCATGTTTAACGTCGAATCAAAATAATGTTTGACTCTTACAACCATCATGTCATGCTGATCATTTTACAAAAAGTCCCATATCAATATCACTTATAGTTTTCAAGACGTAGTCGCTACAAACTTCTTTTTTAAAAATCTATTTTTAGCTGTGGCGGCCATCTTGAATTTCTGGCCGATCTGAAATTTTGCTAGGATCAATTAGACATTAAGAGCAATATTCCTGTAAAGTTTCATGAAAATCAGTCCAGTAGTTTCAAAGGAGTAGTCGCTACAAGTTTTTACTATATAACTGTATGTGAACAAAGATGGCCTCTGGCAGCCATGTTTAACGTTGAATCAAAACGATTTTTGACAAGGACCAACATCATGTCATGCTGATCATTTTAGAAAAAGTCCCATATCAATATCACTTATAGTTTTCAAGAAGTAGTCGCTACAAACTTGTATTTTGAAAAATTATTTTTAGCCGTGGCGGCCATCTTGAATTTCCAGCCGACCTGAAATTTCGCTAGGATCAATAAGACATCAAGAGCAACATTCCTGTGAAGTTTCATGAAAATCCGTCAAGTAGTTTCAGAGGAGTAGTCGCTACAAGTTTTCATTATATAACTCTATGTAAACAAAGATGGCCGCTGGCAGCCATGTTTAACGTAACGTCGAATCAAAACGATTTTCAAAAAGGACCAACACCATGTCATGCTGATCATTTTAGAAAAAGTCCCATATCAATATCTCTTATAGTTTTCAAGAAGTAGTCGCTACAAACTTATTTTTTAAAAATCTATTTTTAGCCGTGGTGGCCATCTTGAATTTCCGGCCGACCTGAAATTTTGCTAGGATCAATTAGACATCAAGAGCAACATTCCTGTGAAGTTTCATGAAAATCCGTCAAGTAGTTACAGAGGAGTAGTCGCTACAAGTTTTCATTATATAACTCTATGTAAACAAAGATGGTCGCTGGCAGCCATGTTTAACGTCGAATCAAAACGATTTTCGACAAGGACCAATATCATGTCATGCTGATCATTTTAGAAAAAGTCCCATAGCAATATCCCTTAGAGTTTTCAAGAAGTAGTCGCTACAAACTTGTTTTTTAAAAACCTATTTTTAGATTTGGCGGCCATCTTGGATTTCACATCTACATGAATTTTTGCTAGGATCAACTAGACTCCATGGGCAACATTTCTGTAAAGTTTCATGAAAATCTATTCAGTAGTTTCAGAGGAGTAGTCGCTACAAAAAAAAAGTTAACGGACAGACGGACGGACAGACAGACGGACGGACGGACGACGGACGCCGCACCACGGCATAAGCTCTGCTGATCTCTGATCAGTAGAGCTAAAAATGAAATAAAAATAATAATCAAAAAAAAAAAGTTATTTAAAAAAAATTAAAAATTAAAAATTAAAAAAAAAAATTTTTAAAAAAAAACAACAACTAAAAATTAAAAAAAAAATATTAAAAAAATAAATAAAGTCCCTATACATGTCTATGTAAAACATGTGACCCTCTGGGCGGGGTCAAATATGACCCGAGGGTCACCATTTGAACAAACTTGGTAAAGGACCACAAGCTTATAGCAAATGCAAAATATTACACCTCTGGCTCTTGCAGTTCCAGAGAAGAAGATTTTTTTCAGTTTTTCCCTTTACAAGCATTTATGTAAAAGTGTGACTCCCCCGGGGCGGGGCCAGATGGGACCCCAGAGTCCCCATTTGAACAAAATTGGTAAAGGACCATAAGCTTATAGCAACAGCAAAATATTAAACCTCTGGCTCTTGCACTTTCAGAGAAGAAGATTTTTTAAGTTTTTCCCTATACATGTCTATGTAAAACATGTGACCCTTGGGGCGGGGCCAAATGTGACCCCAGGGTCACCATTTGAACAAACTTGGTAAAGGACCATAAGCTTATAATAAATGTAACATATCAAACCTCTGACTCTTGTAGTTTGCGAGAAGAAGATTTAAAAAAAAACATCCTATATAAGTCTATGTTAAACTGTGACCCTTGGGGCGGGGACAAATTTGACCCCAGGGTCACCATTTGAACAAACTTAGTAGAGGACCATAAGCTGATGCTACATGCAATACAAGAGACCTCTGTCGCATGTGGTTCCAGAGAAGAAGATTTTTTTCAGTTTTTCCCAATACAAGCCTGTGTAAAACTGTGACCCCCGGAATGGGGCCAAATGTGACCCCTGGGTCACCATTTGAACAAACTTGGTAGAGGACCACAAGCTTATAGCAAATGCAAAATATTAAACCTCTGGCTCTTGCAGTTTTTGAGAAGAAGATTTTTTAAATTTTTCCCTACAAATGTCTATGTAAACAATGTGACCCTTGGGGCAGGGCCAAAAGTGACCCGAGGGTCACCATTTGAACAAACTTGGTAAAGGACCATAAGCTTATAGTAAATGCAAAATATCAAACCTCTGGCTGTTGTAGTTTCCGAGAAGAAGATTTTTAAAAAAAAAATCCTATATACGTCTATGTAAAACTGTGACCCGCGGGGCGGGGACAAATTTGACCCCAGTGTCAGCATTTGAACAAACTTAGTAGAGGACCATAAGCTGATGCTACATGTAATACATGAGAGCTCTGTGCCTTGTGGTTTCAGAGAAGAAGATTTTTTAAAGTTTTTTCCTATATGTCTATATGAACAAGAGGTCAATGACCTTGAAGCTCTACTGATTGATTTTTATTTCAGGAAGTAGTCGCTACAAACTTGTTTTTTGAAAATCTATTTTTAGCCGTGGCGGCCACCTTGAATTTCCAGCCGACCTGAAATTTTGCTAGGATCAATAAGAAGACATCAAGAGAAACATTCCTGTGAAGTTTCATGAAAATCTGTCAAGTAGTTTCAGAGGAGTAGTCGCTACAAGTTTTCATTATATAACTCTATGTAAACAAAGATGGCCACTGACAGCCATGTTTAACATTGAATCAAAATAATGTTCGACTCGGATAACCATCATGTCATACTGATCATTTTAGAAAAAGTCCCATATCAATATCTTTTATAGTTTTGAAGAAGTAGCCGCTACAAACTTATATTTTAAAAATCTATTTTTAGCCATGGCGGCCATCTTGAATTTCCGGCTGACCTGAAATTTTGCTAAGATCAATAAGATATCAAGAGCAACATTCGTGTGAAGTTTCATGAAAATCCGTCAAGTAGTTTCAGAGGAGTAGTCGCTACAACTTTTCATTATATAACTCTATGTAAACAAAGATGGCCACTGGCAGCCATGTTTAACGTCGAATCAAAATAATGTTCGACTCGAAAAACCATCATGTCATGCCGATCATTTTAGAAAAAGACCCATATCAATATCACTTATAGTTTTCAAGAATTAGTCTCTACAAACTTTTTTTTTTTAAATCTATTTTTAGCTGTGGTGGCCATCTTGAATTTCTGGCCGATCTGAAATTTTGCTAAGATCAATTAGACATCAAGAGCAACATTCCTGTGAAGTTTCATGAAAATCCGTCAAGTAGTTTCAGTGGAGTAGTCGCTACAAGTTTTCATTATATAACTCTATGTAAACAAAGATGGCCGCTGACAGCCATGTTTAACATCGAATCAAAACGATTTTTGACAAGGACCAACATCATGTCATGCTGATCATTTTAGAAAAAGTCCCATATCAATATCACTTATAGTTTTCAAGAAGTAGTCGCTACAAACAGGTATTTTGAAAATCTATTTTTAGCCATGGCGGCCATCTTGAATTTCTGGCCGACCTGACATTTTGCTAGGATCAATTAGACATCAAGAGCAACATTCGTGTGAAGTTTCATGAAAATCCGTCAAGTATTTTCAGAGGAGTAGTCGCTACAAGTTTTCATTATATAACTCTATGTAAACAAAGATGGCCACTGGCAGCCATGTTTAACGTCGAATCAAAATAATGTTCAACTCGGATTACCATCATGTCATGCTGATCATTTTAGAAAAAGTCCCATATCAATATCTTTTATAGTTTTCAAGAAGTAGTCGCTACAAACTTATTTTTTAAAAATCTATTTTTAGCCGTGCCGGCCATCTTGAATTTCCGGCCAACCTGAAATTTTTCTAGGATCAATTAGACATCAAGAGCAACATTCCTGTGAAGTTTCATGAAAATCCGTCAAGTAGTTTCAGAGGAGTAGTCGCTACAAGTTTTCATTATATAACTCTATGTAAACAAAGATGGCCGCTGGCAGCCATGTTTAACGTAACGTCGAATCAAAACGATTTTCAAAAAGGACCAACACCATGTCATGCTGATCATTTTAGAAAAAGTCCCATATCAATATCTCTTATAGTTTTCAAGAAGTAGTCGCTACAAACTTATTTTTTAAAAATCTATTTTTAGCCGTGGCGGCCATCTTGAATTTCCGGCCGACCTGAAATTTTGCTTGGATCAATTAGACATCAAGAGCAACATTCCTGTGAAGTTTCATGAAAATCTGTCAAGTAGTTTCAGAGGAGTAGTCGCTACACGTTTTCATTATATAACTCTATGTAAACAAAGATGGCCGCTAGCCATGTTTAACGTCGAATCAAAACGATTTTCGACAAGGATCAACATCATGTCATGCTGATCATTTAGAAAAAGTCCCATAGCAATATCCCTTAGAGTTTTCAAGAAGTAGTCGCTACAAACTTGTTTTTTAAAAACCTATTTTTAGATTTGGCGGCCATCTTGGATTTCACATCTACATGAATTTTTGCTAGGATCAACTATACTTCATGGGCAACATTTCTGTAAAGAATCATGAAAATCCATTCAGTAGTTTCAGAGGAGTAGTCGCTACAAAAAAAAGTTTACAGACAGACAGACGGACGGACGGACAGACAGACAGACAGACGGACGGACGATGGATGCCGCACCACGGCATAAGCTCTGCTGATCTCTGATCAGTAGAGCTAAAAACATGCAAAACCTCAATATACAAACTTTGGACCCCCGGGGCATGGCCATTTTTTACCCCGGGGACTTTATTTGAACAAACTTGATAGTCCAGGCGTTGGCGATCATTTTAAAAGAACAAGAGGTCAATGACCTTGAAGCTCTACTGATTGATTTTGATTTCAGGAAGTAGTCGCTACAGACTTGTTTTTTGAAAATCTATTTTTAACCGTGGCGGCCATCTTGAATTTCCGGCCGACCTGAAATTTTGCTAGGATCAATAAGAAGACATCAAGAGAAACATTCCTGTGAAGTTTCATGAAAATCTGTCAAGTAGTTTCAGAGGAGTAGTCGCTACAAGTTTTCATTATATAACTCTATGTAAACAAAGATGGCCGCTGGCAGCCATGTTTAACATCAAATCAAAACGATTTTCGACAAGGACCAACATCATGTCATACTGATCATTTTAGAAAAAGTCCCATATCAATATCTCCTATAGTTTTGAAGAAGTAGTCGCTACAAACTTATTTATTTTTAAATCTATTTTTAGCTGTGGTGGCCATCTTGAATTTCCAGCCGACCTGAAATTTTTCTAGGATCAACTAGACATCAAGAGCAACATTCCTGTGAAGTTTCATGAACATCCGTCAAGTAGTTTCAGAGGAGTAGTCGCTACAAGTTTTTACTATATAACTCTTATGTAACCAAAGATGGCCACTGGCAGCCATGTTTAACGTTGAATCGAAATAATTTTCCACAAGGATCAACATCATGTCATGCTGATCATTTTAGAAAAAGTCCCATATCAATATCACTTATAGTTTTCAAGAAGTAGTCGCTACAAACTTATTTTTTAAAAATCTATTTTTAGCTGTGACAGCCATCTTGAATTTCTGGCAGATCTGAAATTTTGCTAGGATCAATTAGACATCAAGAGCAACATTCCTGTAAAGTTTCATGACAATCCGCCAAGTTGTTTCAGAGGAGTAGTCGCTACAAGTTTTTACTATATAACTCTATGTAAACAAAGATGGCCGCTGGCAGCCATGTTTAACGTTGAATCAAAACGATTTTTGACAAGGATCAACATCATGTCATGCTGATCATTTTAGAAAAAGTCCCATATCAATATCACTTATAGTTTTCAAGAAATAGTCGCTACAAACTTGTATTTTAAAACTCTATTTTTAGCTTTGGCGGCCATCTTGGATTTCACATCAACATGAATTTTTGCTAGGATCAACTAGACTTTATGGGCAATATTTCTGTAAAGTTTCATGAATATCCATCCAGTAGTTTCAGAGGAGTTGTCGCTACAAATAAAAGTTTACGGACGGACGGACGACGGACGCCGCACCACGGCATAAGCTCTGCTGATCTCTGATCAGAAGAGCTAAAAACTGTTGAAATCTTTCTAGCGGTTCTGGAGAAGAAGATTTTTTAAGGTTTCGAACATATATGGTAATTGCAGCCATCTTGGATGTAGCCCTGACCTAATTTTAACAAATCTAAAAATCATTCATCTAAGGATTATCCATGTGAAGTTTGGTCAAAATTAGCCAAGCGGTTTCTGAGGAGAAGTCGTTTGAAGAAAAATTAACGGACGACAGACGACAGACGACAGACGACAGACGGACGACGGACGACAGACAACACACCATCCCATAAACTTTGCTGGCCGTTGGCCAGTAGAGCTTAAAATTGATATGATGCTAGCCACAGCCTCGCATCATATAATTTTATCCAACTTGCTAAATATATTAAACAGGCACTCATTAAGATCCTCTTTATATATTGAGGCAATAAAAAGTCATGCATGCACCATATATACATGTATATTCACCGTCATCAGTGCTCACACTGGCCATTTTAAATTAATAGCCACATATTTTTTAGTTAAGAAAATAATAGCCAACTTTAATGCGTAAAAAAAATAAAATTATATGTAAAAAAAAAAAAATATTTAAAAAAATAAATAAAAAATAAATAAAAAAAATAAAAAAAAAATATATAAAACAAGAGGTCAATGACCTTGAAGCTCTACTGATTGATTTTGATTTCAGGAAGTAGTCGCTACCGACTTGTTTTTTGAATTTCCGGCCGACCTGAAATTTTGCTAGGATCAATTAGACATCAAGAGCAACATTCCTGTGAAGTTTCATGAAAATCCGTCAAGTAGTTTCACAGAAATAGTCGCTACAAGTTTTCATTATATAACTCTATGTAAACAAAGATGGCCGCTGACAGCCATGTTTAACGTCGAATCAAAATAATGTTTGACTCTGATAACCATCATGTCATGCTGATCATTTTACAAAAAGTCCCATATCAATATCACTTATAGTTTTCAAGACGTAGTCGCTACAAACTTCTTTTTTAAAAATCTAATTTTAGCTGTGGCTGCCATCTTGAATTTCTGGCCGATCTGAAATTTTGCTAGGATCAATTAAACATTAAGATCAACATTCCTGTAAAGTTTCATGAAAATCTGCCAAGTAGTTTCAAAGGATTAGTCGCTACAAGTTTTTACTATATAACTCTATGTAAACAAAGATGGCCGCTGGCAGCCATGTTTAACGTTGAATCAAAACAATTTTTGACAAGAACCAACATCATGTCATGCTGATCATTTTACAAAAAGTCCAATATCAATATCACTTATAGTTTTCAAGTAGTAGTCGCTACAAACTTGTATTTTGAAAATCTATTTTTAGCCATGGCAGCCATCTTGAATTTCTGGGCGACCTGAAATTTTGCTAGGATCAATTAGACATCAAGAGCAACATTCCTGTGTAGTTTCATGAAAATCCGTCAAGTAGTTTCAGAGGAGTAGTCGCTACAAGTTTTCATTATATAACTCTATGTAAACAAAGATGGCCGCTGGCAGCCATGTTTAACGTCGAATCAAAACAATTTTCGACAAGGACCAACATCATGTCATGCTGATCATTTTAGAAAAAGTCCCATATCAATATCACTTATAGTTTTCATGAAGAAGTCGCTACAAACTTGTTTTTTAACAAGAGGTCAATGACCTTGAAGCTCTACTGATTGATTTTGATTTCAGGAAGTAGTCGCTACAGACTTGTTTTTTGAAAATCTATTTTTAACCGTTGCGGCCATCTTGAATTTCCGGCCGACCTGAAATTTTGCTAAGATCAATAAGACATTAAGAGCAACATTCCTGTGAAGTTTCATGAAAATCCGTCAGGTAGTTTCAAAGAAGTAGTTGCTACAAGTTTTCATTATATAACTCTATGTAAACAAAGCAGCCTTGTTTAAGGTCAAATCAAAACGATTTTCGACAAGGACCAACATCATGTCATACTGATCATTTTAGAAAAAGTCCCATATCAATATCTCTTATTGTTTTGAAGAAGTAGTCGCTACAAACTTATTTATTTTAAATCTATTTTTAGCTGTGGCGGCCATCTTGAATTTCCGGCCGACCTGAAATTTTTCTAGGATCAACTAGACATCAAGAGCAACATTCCTGTGAAGTTTCATGAACATCCGTCAAGTAGTTTGAGAGGAGTAGTCGCTACAAGTTTTTACTATATAACTCTATGTAACCAAAGATGGCCACTGGCAGCCATGTTTAACGTCGAATCAAAATAATTTTCCACAAGGATCTACATCATGTCATGCTGATCATTTTAGAAAAAGTCCCATATCAATATCACTTATAGTTTTCAAGAAGTAGTCGCTACAAACTTATTTTTTAAAAATCTATTTTTAGCTGTGACGGCCATCTTGAATTTCCGGCCGACCTGAAATTTTGATAGGATCAATAAGACATCAAGAGCAACATTCCTGTAAAGTTTCATGACAATCCGCCAAGTAGTTTCAGAGGAGTAGTCGCTACAAGTTTTCATTATATAACTCTATGTAAACAAAGATGGCCGCTGGCAGCCATGTTTAACGTTGAATCAAAACGATTTTTGACTAGGATCAACATCATGTAATGCTGATCATTTTAGAAAAAGTCCCATATCAATATCACTTATAGTTTTCAAGAAGTAGTCGCTACAAACTTATTTTTTAAAAATCTATTTTTAGCTGCGACGGCCATCTTGAATTTCCGGCCGACCTGAAATTTTTCTTGGATCAATCAGACATCAAGAGCAACATTCCTGTAAAGTTTCATGACAATCCGCTAAGTAGTTTCAGAGAAGTAGTCGCTACAAGTTTTTACTATATAACTCTATGTAAACAAAGATGGCCGCTGGCAGCCATGTTTAACGTTGAATCAAAACGATTTTTGACTAGGATCAACATCATGTCATGCTGATCATTTTAGAAAAAGTCCCATATCAATATCACTTATAGTTTTCAAGAAGAAGTCGCTACAAACTTGTATTTTAAAACTCTATTTTTAGCTTTGGCGGCCATCTTGGATTTCACATCAACATGAATTTTTGCTAGGATCAACTAGACTTTATGGGCAACATTTCTGTAAAGTTTCATGAATATCCATCCAGTAGTTTCAGCTGTGAAGTCGCTACAAGTTTTTACTATATAACTCTATGTAAACAAAGATGGCCGCTGGCAGCCATGTTTAACGTTGAATCAAAACGATTTTTGACTAGGATCAACATCATGTCATGCTGATCATTTTAGAAAAAGTCCCATATCAATATCACTTATAGTTTTCAAGAAGAAGTCGCTACAAACTTGTATTTTAAAACTCTATTTTTAGCTTTGGCGGCCATCTTGGATTTCACATCAACATGAATTTTTGCTAGGATCAACTAGACTTTATGGGCAACATTTCTGTAAAGTTTCATGAATATCCATCCAGTAGTTTCAGCTGTGAAGTCGCTACAAGTTTTTACTATATAACTCTATGTAAACAAAGATGGCCGCTGGCAGCCATGTTTAACGTTGAATCAAAACGATTTTTGACTAGGATCAACATCATGTCATGCTGATCATTTTAGAAAAAGTCCCATATCAATATCACTTATAGTTTTCAAGAAGAAGTCGCTACAAACTTGTATTTTAAAACTCTATTTTTAGCTTTGGCGGCCATCTTGGATTTCACATCAACATGAATTTTTGCTAGGATCAACTAGACTTTATGGGCAACATTTCTGTAAAGTTTCATGAATATCCATCCAGTAGTTTCAGCTGTGAAGTCGCTACAAATAAAAGTTTACGGACAGACGGACAGACGGACAGACAGACGGACGACGGACTCCGCACCACGGCATAAGCTCTGCTGATCTCTGATCAGTAGAGCTAAAAACCAATTTTTAGATCTGGCGGCCATCTTGGATTTCACATCAACATGAATTTTTGCTAGGATCAACTAGACTTCATGGGCAACATTTCTGTAAAGTTTCATGAAAATCCATTCAGTAGTTTCAGAGGAGTAGTCGCTACAAAAAAAAGTTTACGGACAGACAGACGGACGGACGGACGACGGACGCCGCACCACGGCATAAGCTCTGCTGATCTCTGATCAGTAGAGCTAAAAAGAGTCATAAAATCTGGAAAAGTTTGGCAAAGATCAGACGCAAAATGAAGGCCCTATCGTATGACGAGGCAAATTATAGCATTTTTAACAAAATCAAGGGCCATAACTCTGCTGTTACTGGTCCGATCTGGCTGGTTTCCGCACTTGACCGAGCTTTCATTGACATTAACAATCTGATCAAGTTTGGTAAAGATCGCATGAAAAATGAAGGCCCTATCGTCTTAACGAGGCAAAATATAGCATTTTGAACTAAATCAAGGGCCACAACTCCGCTGTTACTGGTCCGATATGAATGGTTTTCGAACTTGTCCGAGCTTTCATTGATATTAACAATGTGGTAAAGTTTGGTAAAGATAGGTTGAAAAATGAAGGCCCTATCATCTTAACGAGACAAAAGTTAAAGACGGACTTTTGAAAGGGTCCATGTTTGTAATTAATATTTGGTGCAGGGCTTCTAAAATCGCCGGTTTGTCGGTCCGCAGACCGAATTCTGTTTCTCCGGACCGAATTTCTTTTCAAAATCTCTGTTAAAATCGGTCTCAGATATTTTATCTATCGGTCGTTAAAAAATCTACAATTACCTTACACACTCCTTGAAATATGCCTTGCGGCAATATTCTTTGATCCATAACACGATTGTTTGTCACTCGCTGTGCGAAAGTTGGTCAATTTGGACTAAACCATTACCGATAGTAGGGAGTTTTCCGGAAGAGTCTATAGCCATGTAGCACGCCTTTAATGTGTGATCAGTGAAAGTATATCACGCGTTCTGTCGGTTCACTGAAGCGAGTGTTACCGTCTGTGATTTCTTTGATATACCGTTAGTCGTAAGGTGTTAGCCTGTTTGCTTGTGTCGGTTTGTTTTTTTAAGTGGCCAAAGCTGGGACTGAAATTTATTTGCGTCATTAAAATACCGAGATGTGTTAATTGTTTGTTTGATTTTTTTTTTACAATAGCTTTAAGTATAATATTAAGGAAAGTGATCAAACCTGACACCGTTTTTTTTTTAAGTCGGACCGAAATTGTTTGCGTTAGTCGTAACATTTGGTATTAATTAAGCTAATTGATGAAAAACGATATTACTCAAATTTATGTAAAATCGTATATAATCCGCTAGTCCGCGCGTGTTAGTCCGCGTTTTATACCTACCCGGTTTATTAGACTTTCCGGTTCAATTCCTCAAATGATCAACAATTTAAATATTGAGTGAAAATTATTCATTCGGTTAAGCGAAGACATCATGTCAGTCATTAAAATGTACAAATTGTGATAAAGTAAGTTAGAAATAATACAAATATAATACAAACATACATTTTAAATAGTTCTCTATATCAATGACTGAACGGAAAAAATTCATGTGCAGCTGACATGGTGGGTGGGGTACGGCGATTTTAGTGATTTTTTCAAAATAAGCGTGATTCTTACGGCAGTTAAAAACCTGGACCGATTTGCATTTTAAAATTTTAGAAGCCCTGATTTGGTGTGTAGCTGTGTAATTATAAAATACATGTCAAGTTCGATTTCGGTCAACGTTGCTCATTTTATGCATGAGTTGTGGCCCCTTTTCGTTGTGGCCCCTTTTCGACTTAATTTTCTGCAACAAATTGGTTTCCGCTCCATAACTTTTGAAAGGGTCCATGTTTGTAATTAATATTTGGTGTGTAGCTGAGTAATTATAAAATACAGGTCAAGTTCGATTTCGGTCAACGTTGCTCATTTTATGCAGGTGTTGTGGCCCCTTTTCGACTTAATTTTCTGCAACAAATTGGTTTCCGCTCAATTACTTTTGAAACGATCCATGTTTTGAATTCATATTTGGTGCGTCATTTTGTAATTATAAAATACAGGTCAAGTTCGATTTCGGTCATGGTTGCTCATTTTATGCAGGAGTTGTGGCCCCTTTTCGACTTAATTTTCTGCAACACATTGGTTTCTGCTCAATAACTTTTGAAAGGGTCCATGTTTGTAATTAATATTTGGTGTGTAGCTGTGTAATTATAAAATACAGGCCAAGTTCGATTTAGGTCAACATCGGTCAATTTCTGAAGGAGTTATGGCCCCTTGTCCGCTCAATAACTTTTGAAACGGCCCATGTTTTGAATTCATTTTTTTTTTTGCGAATTCATAGTTCTAGTAACTTATACCGGGGGCATCCGTGTCCTATGGACACATTTCTTGTTATGTACTGTTTCTACCCAGGAAGATATAAAGAGTGATTAAAATAAGTTTCGAGAACTTTCGTTACAATCGATATTATAGCCATGGTTAGGCTGCATATTTAAGTGTGATGGACGACAATGGACGACGAAGACAGGCAACCGACAAAGTGATCCCTAAGTGGCTGTCATGCTACATAAAAATATAGTATTGCAGCCCAGTAGAGATACAAGTAGATGGCTATTGTAACTGTAACTGACAAGAGTTGAATAAGACAAGAAAATCGGTAGAATCGATGGATGCTCCCCGAAATGTATCCTCAACTTATCATATGGCCTTATATCACCCAGCACTTTTCAATTTGCAGTTCCATTTGTAGTTTATGGTCCAGATGTAAAATCCAAGTATAAAATTACAAAGGCCAATAACGCCTCAAAGTATAAAATTACAAAGAGCAATAACTCTAAATTGAAGAGTTACAGTTCTTGCACTCTGCACTTCCTCACTGCCATCTATCATTGTTTATCATTGAAGTTTCAGTGCAGTCCCATCAGTAATTTTGAAGACATGCTCCGGACAAGAAAGTGTGACAGACATACGGACGGACGGACGGTCAAAGCAGCAACTATATGCTCGCCCTTCGGGGAGCATAAAAATTGATACTGTTAAGAGTAAATTACCTATGAGACAAGACTGATCCATATTTTGTAGCTCACCTGAGTTGAGATATTAAAATATTCATATTGCAGCTCACCTGAGTTGAGATATGAGAAGATTTATACTGTTCTTTATTGACGGTTCAGAAAACACAATAGACTGAAAGAGGTGTTTGTTGTGCAGATCCCATGTCACTTTAAACCGCTTCAGATGGTCTTGCTGCAATACAAACAAAAATAAACAAGAGGGCTGATTGATCTTATGAATTTGTTTATTGCAGACACTTGCAATATTAGCGGTGAGATAAAAGCAGTCTGGTAGGTTCAGGTAGAAGATATTTTAATGATTTTCCAATATAACAACTCTATATGGCCATGGCCTGCATGTCGATCCTTATGGTGAAGTAGTCCAGATTTTTTATTTGACCAACACAAACGTCAATCCCATGACATTTTCTTCCCTTACATAATTAATAATTAATTTAATGTCATGAACAGTGGGGATGCATGTCTTAGTGGAGACCAGACGAGACCTTTATTTTGTTCAAAGTAGGCCAAGGCAACCGAAATGTTTCACATGATGTTAGATGCATATACATATATAAAGAACATTCTAATGGGGTTTGGTGAAAATCCGGCAAGAAAGGAGCAAGATATGGAGGTTACAGTGGCGACTGGACGTGAGCTGTATTTCGTCGAAATTAGGTCAAAGCGACCCGAAATTTTGCACATGATGTCAGATACAAATAAGGAACATTCTGGTGAAGTTTGGTGAAAATCCTGCAACAAAAGGAGCAAGATGCACGTCGCAAGACGTGACGTATATTTCATCCAAATTAGGTCGCAGCAACTCGAAATTTTGCACGATGTTAGATCTGGTGTAGTTTCGTAAAAATCCTGCAAGTAATGAAAAGATTTAAACATGAAAATTTGACTAACTGACACACATACACCTGGACGACATTGTGATTGCTAAGTAGAGATCCGTAAACAGACTCGACAATAGAAGGGTGTTCAGGGAAACATTTTTTGCCATCTGCCATGTACTTATTTCAGCAAGAAAATTCTAACTAAAGCTTGAAGACAGGAGGTGAAAACCCTTATTTTTCCAAATTGTTGAAGTTTTATGAAAAGGGGCATAAATCTGCCCAAATGAAATTCAGAGTTATTGGACATGTCAACAGCATTTGAATAATTGTTAGGAAGAACTGTATAAAGTTTCATGACCATAGGTCAATATTTTGCCAAGTTATAAACTCAGTTAAGTTGCCAGTTAAAGTTTTATGAAACAGGGAATAACTTTGCCAAAATGAAATTCAGAGTTATTGGACATGTTTATAGTGTTTCCCCTAATGCAGAATGGCAGGGCGGGTCGGCACGCTCATTTCTGCCCCACCATGCACTTTTCATATTAATTACCCGCCCTTTCTAAACTGAAGGCCCTATCGCGTTCAAAAGGCAAAAGTTAATGGATGGACAGACATCTAGATGCATGGACGGTACAGATTCTGTTCATTTCTGTTCCAATTGTTTCTATATTCCTACTTAAAATACAAGAATAAGGCATTTGTTTATTTAGGAAAAACTTCAGCTTTGACTTTACTTGTTTGTTTATTTATCATTTCCCTCAAATGTTTGAGGGTGAAAATTCATAATCTGAAAAGCCAAACCAAATTGGAAATTGTTCAATGCACATACTAATTCCTTCAATAATCCAGCCATGCGCCGCGCCACCTTGCACAGATGTGCATACTCCTCAAGTAACATGGAGATAAACTTCTTGGCCTGTGGCGGTGTTTTAAAACCTGTGCTCAACTGTTTCAGCAGTTTCACCTTCATTTCTATCACAAACTCCCGTACTTGAGACTCAAGTCGCAAAAACAGCTGGTGTGGATCTCGACTACACAACCTGCAGAATATCAAAAATGTATAGAAAGGCCATCACAATAAAACCCAAACAGCGCTTTTTTGGCAATCGAAGTAGAAAGTAAAATGTGAGTGTCTTGGTAGCACTAACTAGAATTATTACTAAACGTGATTAACACCAATCCAATGGTATTCAGTCAGAAACAAATCTTTATCTAACATGAAACCCAAGAGATCCTGTGGACGCTCTAATGGTTAAATGGCGCTTAAACAAGGGGGATGGGGTGGAAGATTAAATGACATTGAAGCTCTACTGATAGGTTTTTGATAACCAGATCAGCCATGGGTACCCTTCGTTAATGAAACCTAGGTTACTTACAAAGATCCAACAAGCCATTGATTTTTTTATCCATATAGTAAACTAGAAGGCCTACAATATTTTTGATTTGACCAGCATCAATGTCAATCCCAAGAGATATTCGTCCCTTACATACTTAATTTAATTAATGTCATTAACCGTTAGGAATGCATGTCGTAGCGGAGACCGTGTGTGACCTATACTGTGAAATCATTAACATTAGTTAGGGATTAAATTTCGAGGATTTCGTGGCTGACCTCAAGCATGAAATCAAATCCCCACGAATGTTTAATGCCCAGCAGTTTGAATAATGTGTGAGAAAACGACCTTGATTCGGAATCCATAATGTACAGTACCACATAGTAGTTTTGGGCTCATCATTTAATCAATAACTATTGAACCAGGTCGTATGTTGTCAGAAAAAAAAGTCTAGGTATTTATTAAACATTTATTTTGAAAATAAAGAACAAAAACGTTTGTTTTTGTTTTAAACTTTTCAAAGCCAGTATGACAATGTTTATGTTCACAGCTGAACTTGTGTACTACACAAACGTGATATGCACAACTAGACATCATACCGATGCTTCCTGACAAGTTTCATCAAAATCCAACCAGCGGTTTAGGAGGAGTGTCGCAGACAACAAATTTGAAGTTAAAATGTCAAAGGGCCATAACTTTGTTAGCAAGGGGGCAATACATGCCGGTGACAGGTGTCAGGTGAATAATGACTGACTTTTGACCTACTCATCCAAAAGCAATAGGGTTTCTCCTCTCACCAAGGGCAATGTACCTATGAAATTTTACGAGTGTAGGTGTTATGGTTTTGAAGTCATTGTTTGGAGATGTATATTTCCATATAAGGTCACTGTGACCTTGGCCTTTGATCTACTAACCCTAAAAGCAATAGGTTCCTTCTTTCAACAAGAGCAATGAACCTATGAAGTTTCATGCGTATAGCAGTTACAGTTAGAAGTTATCATGCTGAATTCCTATTTCCATATAAGGTCATGGAGACCTTGACCTTTGACCGACTGAACAGAATAGGATTTCTCCTCTTACCAAGGACAATATGCAGGTTGGTGTGACGGACGATGACGGACGATGAGGGACGACGGACAGACAGCAAATAAAGTGGTCCCTAAGTGTCTGCAGGCGACACAAAAATAATTCAAAAATAAGATTCAGAGAGTTTTCAGCCTTTTTTCAGATTATGTTGAAGATGTGTACAAACTTTCATTGTTGTAGATCTCAAACTTTGAAAGTTATTGGCATTTAAGTCCCAGGTCAAACCTTCTTGAAAGGGAAATAATTAAACAAGCAACAATAATGGTGCGAATTGCTAAAATACGAATCCAAGAGTTATGAATTGAATTGGGTTTTAAGGCACACCAACACAGGAAAGGTTATATGGCGCCTAACAGGAATTAACATGCTAGGCTCATCCTCCATTTACATCGAGATAAACTATGGAGAACAGGCCCAGAACCTTCTCACCTGCAGAACTGCAGAGTTGCTGCAAATTCTATTGTAGACTCTCAATTTACGCGGGAGCCAGGTTTACAGGATCTGCAGTGGCCCTATTCTTTGCCCGGGAATCACACGGGGCCAAAAGCCTTTCCCAGATGCATTCGTTGGCTCATGCTGAAGATTTATACAAACTGTCATTGTTGTAGACCTAATGCTTTAAAAGTTATTAGCCACAATCTAAAAGGCCAATTAAGGTTAAATTCCCAGTTAAACCTTTTTCAAAGGGAAGAGAGCTGTATCACGCTGAAGATGTTTAGTTTCATTGTTGTAGACCTTATACTTTGAAGGTTATTAGCCACAATCAGATGTCAGCTAAAGTTAACTGACAGACAGACGAGTAGGCAGAGAGACAGCCGATAGACAGACGGATGGACGGACAATGCCATGACATGATATGTCCCTGTGGGTGTAAAAAAAGGATGTAAACCCCATTTGTTCAAGAGTAACCAACGACCTTGTGTGTCCGGCTTATACTGAGCATCTGCAGTCAGCACAGTCCAGTGTCAAACACTACTGTCAGTCCGAAGTCTGAAGGTATAAATAAACTCCAGTCACATTTCTTTCCATAAAAGTTAACAAACTAATGTCTAGATCCCCAAAGATGAACCCATAATAGGTTAACCTCAATTCATTTATGTAAACAAGTTACCCACTGTGTATGTTTGGTCAGAGATGTAAGCTTATTATTTCTTGCATACCGGACAAGGATATCCCATGGTTCATACAGACTTTTCAAACCTAAATTTAGGGCCTCAATATTTATAGCATAATTATGCGTTTGACTAAAATTCCTGCTTACTGCTACAGTAAAACCCCTCTAAAGTGACCCCTACAAGAAGATAGGTGGCAGCTTAATGCAGCATGATAGTATTGTAGAAAGCTCCTCTAATAGCTTTCTGCAAACTATAGTGCTGCATTAAGCACTCAACTGTAAAAAAAAAAAAAACACTAAATGTGTCTATTGTAAGCGGTTGCATTAGCTGGGTTTTACTGTATTTATAGCCAATAAACCTGGACCTACCTAAGATTAAACAGTTTTCAGCTCTGTGGCCTTGTCACCTAAGATTAAACAGTTTTCAGCTCTGTGACCTTAGTCACTGATCTTACTCTCCAGCTGAGTACACAGCAAACTTTTCTCTTTTGACTTTTCCCTGAGAGCATTGGATTTGGCTATATGTGGAAAATTCCTCTCCTTTTCTGCTTTCATAGCAAACTCATCAGCGGCTTTATTGAGGGAGTATTGGGAAAGTAAGACTTTAGCCCAAAAAAAAACTTTTTTTTTTTTTTAATTATACCCCACCCACTCCACCAAATATTGGCCGCGATTTTTCAAAAACGGCCGTGCAAAAATGGCACGGATGGCTCAGTCGTTGGCTGGCTAATAACTTCCCCTCTGAAATATAACCGAGTATGAATCAAACTGAGTACGATGTACAATAGTACAAATCTAATTTCGTAGGAGTTGTCGTTCTTGAATTCATTCTATTTTTAGAAATTTCGTATGAGTTGTCGTTCTTGAATTCATTCTATTTTTAGAAGCAACAACACCTTGACAGCCCAAATAATGTGTGAAATAAAATTTAGGGCCACCAAAACTAATTTTTAGGGCCGTATAGAGTAAATTTAGGGACTTTTTAGGGCCTGACATGCAATTTAGGGCCTTTTCAAGCAACTCATCAAAATTTAGGGCCTTTTCAAGTCTGTGCGAACCATGTATCCGCCATTTTAATACTGGGGCTAGATATTTCCATCTCACCCTAGGGTCGAGATAAAATTCACGCGCGCCAACATCCGGTATGCAGGAAAACAGGCAAAACGTTAATAGCTGGCGGCGTCAACGCACAACATTTCTCTGATATGCAAGAAAAAGAATCTATCATGGGTGTTCGGTTCAGATAGGGAATTCCAATCCTCGGTATAAGTGTTTTAATCGAAACCTCGGTTCCGATAAAAGCACGTATACCTTGGGTTGGAATTCCCTATCTTCACCGGATACCCATGAAAGATTCTTATAGTCTCTGTTCCCAGCTTATATGGAGTACCTGGAGCACAACCCAAATTCAAACACCACAGACCAGTGACTTGAAATCCAACTGATTAAGACTTTACTGTAAAGTATCAGACGCACAGACTAATTGACACACATGCCCCAGGACGACATTGTGATCGCTAAGTCGAGATCCGTAAATGGGCTCGACAAAAAGCTTATAATTTTATATACTTTATGACCATAGGTCAACATTTTGCCAAGTTATGAGATTGGTCAGATTGCAGATTAAAATTGAACATTCGTAACAACATTCCATGGGGTAAGATGAAGATGTGTGTTAAGTTTCATGAACACAGCATCAAATACTTAAAGTTATGGCCAAGGTTAGGTTACAGGTTAAAGTGTGACGGACCGACGACGAAGGATGTCGACACCGACAGACGACGGAAAAAGTGATCCCGAAGTCCCTGCCATGCTAAGCATGTGACACAAAAAGTTAATTTGCAACATGTTAGGATTGAATCTGATATTTCGATCTTTCTACTGGCTATGTTCTATCTGTTTTTCAGACTTTAATAATGTAAATATGTTGTATTTGTGTTAAAAATAGTGATTATAAAGCTGTTATATGCACTGTTGGAACAACAACGTTGAAAACATTGCACGCCTTTTTAATAGCAACTTATGGCAATTAGCACGAGGATGTCAAGACAAAACAAGTTCATCAGACGAATTAACTGTACCATGTTTGTTTTAGCTTCGCCCCAAAAGTAAATGTTGTTCACTGAGGACAACAAGAGGCAACAAGAGGCAATAGTCTATTGCACGTACAGTAGAAATGTAAATACTTACGTATATATGAGTGACATACTGGTATACTAGTCTATTGCAGGCACGTACAGTAGAAATGTAAATACTTAAGTATATAAAAGAGTGACATACTGGTGTACAAGCTGCTTGATGGATTCGTCATCTAACAACATACTCCCTGTGTCTGCACTGCCATCACTCCTACTGCCATATTGACAGCGGACGACCATTCGTAGCTCCATCCAACTCTGCTGTAACTCGGCAGTCTCTTGTTCATGCTCAGACTCTATCATTCTGTCAACAAAACAGAGTGTATTTATCTCAGTCATGAAATCAGTTGTCAATGCTCAGGTAACTTGCTGTATTTTTAAAGTGAGTGCAACAAATGAGACAAATAAGGTCAACATGAATGGCAAAAATTTCAAAGCCTCAATGAAACAAGGGGCCAAGGTGAGCCTGTATATTGCTCTATGGTATAAAGATACCACTATAAAATTTCTTAAATGTTGGTCTATTTTTGGAAACCTGTAATGGGGAACTTTTCTTAATATAACTTGACATAAAATATGCGTTGCAATGGTAGCCACCTCGACTCACCTTGATAGAAGAAAAACGTAAATGCCTAGTAAAGCGGTCAATGCCATGATTCTACAGGTGCCAGAAAGTTACACAGGTGAACTTTCATCGACACCCTACAATCTGTCTGGAGTTGTTTAAAGTTTTCCTTTGATTTGTCCGAGTTTTTTGATAGACTGACCTGATTTGTACAAAATTAGGCCCATAGGTATGAGAGATGTTTTTCGAAATGAACAGCTGGCGCACAACTTGACATTTACTTAGGACCAACTAGACATCAAGAATAATATTCCTAAAATATTTTCACGAAAATATTTTAGGAATAGATATAGAGGACAACCAAGGCAACATTCCAGTGAAGTTTCATGAAAATACCTCAAGCTGTTTCAGAGGATAGTCACCACAAGTTTTGCCTATATAACTCTATGCAAACAATGATGGTCACTGGTAGCCATGTTTGAAGTTGAATCAAACTGATAAAAATCTATGTATAAAATTACAAAGGGCAATCAAGTAAGCAAAGTACAGAGATGCCAACTTTGAGCTCCAACATATTCTCTGTGCCCTGCACTCTGTACTTTCTCTCACTGCCCTCTATTATTGTGTGAAGTTAAAATTACAAAAGACAGTAACTCTAATTTGAATGAGGACAGAGTTACAGTTCTTGCACTCTGCACTTCCTCCTATTGCCCTCTATCATTGTGTAAAGTTTCATTGTAGTCCCATCAGTAGTTTTGAAGTTATGCTTCGGACAAAAATTCTAAGTATAAAATTACAAAGGGCAATAACTCTATTTGAATGATGCCAGAGTTACGGTTCTTGCACGCTGCTCCGGACAAAGTGACGGACGGCCGGAATGACGGACGGACAAAGCAGCAACTATATGCTCCCCCGAAAATTTCGGGGCGCATAATTCAGATCAACCTGATAATTTACTAAGGACCAACAAGACATCAAAGGCAACATTCCTGTGGTTTCCTCAAAATCCATCAAGTAATTTCAGACGTGTAGTCGCCACAAGTTTTTCCTTTATAACTCTATTTTAACAAAGATGTCCGCTGGACGGACGGTCGACGGGCCATGGCATAATCTCTGCTGATCTTTGATCAGTAAAGCTGGAAAAAAACACTAAAATAAATACTATAACTACTACCTTCGTTCATTGCAGGCCTCACAAGTACAAATGCTACCATTGGGCGTTGTAGGTTCCGAGCCAGACTTGATACTGATATCAGGTAAGAAATTCTCATCAAAATCATGCTCCTGTCAAAGAGAAGGAATGCACCTTTAAACTTGTGCAATGTTGTCTGCCTTGCAACTAACGGGTTGTTCGTGCCTAAAGTCACTTTATAATGGATTTGATAATGCAGCATATTTGTTGTTTATATCGCGTGACGTAATATCACGTGACTTCCAGCTCTTTAGACTGGTACATGGAGTATTTTTACAGTTCTATTCTATTCTAATATTTATAGGATTTTATTTAATATTTTATAAACAAGAGGTCAATGACCTTGAAGCTCTACTGATTGATTTTGATTTCAGGAAGTAGTCGCTACAAACTGGTTTTTTGAAAATCTATTTTTAGCCGTGGTGGCCATCTTGAATTTCCGGCCGACCTGAAATTTTGCTAGGATCAATAAGACATCAAGAGCAACATTCCTGTGAAGTTTCATGAAAATCCGTCAAGTAGTTTCAGAGGAGTAGTCGCTACAAGTTTTCATTATATAACTCTATGTAAACAAAGATGGCCACGTACAGCCATGTTTAACATTGAATCAAAATAATGTTCGACTCGGATAACCATCATGTCATGCTGATCATTTTAGAAAAAGTCCCATATCAATATCTCTTATAGTTTTCAAGAAGTAGTCGCTACAAACTTATTTTTTAAAAATCTAATTTTAGCCATGGTGGCCATCTTGAATTTCCGGCCGACCTGAAATTTTGCTAAGATCAATTAGACATCAAGAGCAACATTCGTGTGAAGTTTCATGAAAATCCGTCAAGTAGTTTCAGAGGAGTAGTCGCTACAAGTTATCATTATATAACTCTTATGTAAACATACATGGCCACTGGCAGCCATGTTTAACGTCGAATCAAAATAATGTTCGACTTGAATAACCATCATGTCCTGCTGATCATTTTAGAAAAAGTCCCATATCAATATCACTTATAGTTTTCAAGGAGTAGTCACTACAAACTTGTATTTTGAAAATCTATTTTTAGCCATGGCGGCCATCTTGAATTTCCGGCCGACCTGAAATTTTACAAGGATCAATTAGACATCAAGAGCAACATTCGTGTGAAGTTTCATGAAAATCTGTCAAGTATTTTCAGAGGAGTAGTCGCTACAAGTTATCATTATATAACTCTATGTAAACAAAGATGGCCACTGGCAGCCATGTTTAACGTCGAATCAAAATAATGTTCGACTCGGATAACCATCATGTCATGCTGATAATTTTAGAAAAAGTCCCATATCAATATCTCTTATAGTTTTCAAGAAGTAGTCACTACAAACTTATTTTTTAAAAATCTATTTTTAGCCGTGGCGGCCATCTTGAATTTCCGGGCGACCTGAAATTTTGCTAGGATCAATTAGACATCAAGAGCAACATTCTTGTGAAGTTTCATGAAAATCCGTCAAGTAGTTTCAGAGGAGTAGTCGCTACAAGTTTTCATTATGTAACTCTATGTAAACAAAGATGGCCGCTGCAGCCATGTTTAACGTCGAATCAAAACGATTTTCGACAAGGACCAACATCATGTCATGCTGATTATTTTAGAAAAAGTCCCATATCAATATCTCTTATAGTTTTCAAGAAGTAGTCGCTACAAACTTATTTTTTAAAAATCTATTTTTAGCCGTGGCGGCCATCTTGAATTTCCGGCCGACCTGAAATTTTGCTAGGATTAATTAGACATCAAGAGCAACATTCCTGTGAAGTTTCATGAAAATCCGTCAAGTAGTTTCAGAGGAGTAGTCGCTACAAGTTTTCATTATATAACTCTATGTAAACAAAGATGGCCGCTGGCAGCCATGTTTAACGACAAATCAAAACGATTTTCGACAAGGACCAACATCATGTCATGCTGATCATTTTAGAAAAAGTCCCATAGCAATATCCCTTAGAGTTTTCAAGAAGTAGTCGCTATAAACTTGTTTTTTAAAAACCTATTTTTAGATTTGGCGGCCATCTTGGATTTCACATCTACATGAATTTTTGCTAGGATCAACTAGACTTCATGGGCAACATTTCTGTAAAGTTTCATGAAAATCTATTCAGTAGTTTCAGAGGAGTAGTCGCTACAAAAAAAAAGTTAACAGACGGACGGACGGACGGACAGACAGACGGACGCCGCACCACGGCATAAGCTCTGCTGATCTCTGATCAGTAGAGCTAAAAATAAATAAAGTTTTTGCTTTATTTTGAACGACATATATTTTAGACGGCGTAGAAAGGCAGAATCACCCTACTTTGAAATGGCTATTATTCAATAATGCTTGTGAAAACATGCTTACCGGTACACATTTGATGATTGATAATTGGGTCAAACAAAATCGCACCTTGGCTGACTATTTCTGAGGATGCACTTTGACACGCCGTGTGACCTTTACCAGATTTAGCCACGGGGTACAGGTAACTAACTGATCACGCGTTACACTTGTGCTACACTTATGATAAGCACTGGTTCCCGTGAATACACAATGTTAGTATAATCGGCGTAATGGATTACGGTAACCAACGACTTTGTTGTGTTTTAGTAGATGTAATTATCGGATTACGGACAATTATCTGCGGCATTATAATTGGCTCTTTGATGAGATGATACAAGATAGGTACTCCCCTGAAGATTGGCAATTAATGATTGAAGTAATTATATTTACTTTTGTACGCTAATTTTCTCGATCGTGATTTTTCTTTTTTCTTTTTTTTTTTAAACCTTTTATTTTCGTTGAATGGTTCATCTAGGAAAACTAATTTTTTGATGCGTATTATACACGGAAACAACTTTTTTACCCCAGTTTTGACCTCTGAGAAGGGGGTGCGTACTATACACGGGTGCGTACTATACAAGGTAAAATACGGTATATAACCCGATTTATTATGCTTTACCATATCAAACATTTGTAGATCAGCATTCCGGAGTTGAATATTTAGTGACATTGTCCTTTTTCATTTTCTTTTTTTCTCTCGAGTGAATCTAGTACTTCTCAGTGATTGATCCAGATGGAACTGCCTCTTCAAATTATGTAACCGGTAAATTTAAGTATTTATCGATTACGGAAAATGGTGAGTCAGTATGGTTTATTCAAAACGCAAGTAAGTAGCTATGCATAATGAGATTGACCATAAGCTGTTGCTACATGACATATATGAGATGACATGTATGAGAGCTCTGTGCCTTGTGATTCAGAAAAGAAGATTGTTTTAAGTTTTTCCCTATATCAGTCTATGCAAAACATGCAAAATCTCAATATATGAACATTGGACCACCAGGAAGCAGCCATTTTTGACCCCGGGGACTTCATTTGTATGACTTTTACAGTCTAAGGGTTGGCAATCATTAATAAAGACAAGAGGCCCAAGTGGGCCTGTAGACGCTCTACTGGTATGATGTGATTCAAAAACATAAACATGATAGAGGCCAACCCAAGAGACATGTTTCCTATTTATAACTCTATGCAAACTTTGGGTTATCGTGGAAGCCATTTTGAATATTTGACGACAACGAAAAACACAAACTTGACAGAGGCCAACAACAGGAACATGTATGATATTTAACTAGAATGGAATAAGTGGTAATATGTCGTTTGATAAATGTCCTTAAATTTGACCTAAGTTTAGCCATGGTGACCATCATGGATGACTGGAGGCCCCAAAAACACAAATCTGAGGGGGACTAACCCAAAGATCATTGTGATTAAGTTTCATCAAAATCCTTCAAGCGGTTTCAGAGAAGATGTCATTTTTAACGTTTTCCTATATAACTCTATGTAAACTTTGGGTCGTTGTGACGGCCATTTTGATTATTCGACGATAACGAAAACACAAACTTGATAGAGGCTAACCCAAGGAACATGTTTATGATATTTCACAAGAATGGAATAAGTGGTTTCTTCGGAGATGTTAGAAATTTCCTTAAATTTGACCTAATTTTAGCCATGGCGGCCTTCTTGGATGACTGGCAGCCGCAAAAAACACAATCTGAGAGGGACTATCCCAAAGATCATTGTGATTTATAAAGTTTCATCAAAAGGTTTCAAAGTAGATGTCATTTTTAATGTTTTCCTATATAACAGGGTTCTCAATAGACTTTAAAAGTGAAGTCATATGACCCTCGACTCAAAAATCCCAAGGGTCAAAATTGAAATGTCAAAAGTCAAATATAAATCGAACAAATCGAAGCGCCGTTTTATAAAACATCATTTAATAACTTTAATTTTAGTGAATTCTGTAAATATTTTATTGCCAAGAAAGGTGTGCAAGGATATGCATTTGAACTTAAAAAAATACTATTCCATTTTACAATAATGTGTCATTATGTCAAAGATTCAAAATTATGTAAGGCTGTTTAATAAATTGGGGTCCACATTTGTTAATATTATAAGTTATTGGTGTTACTATATATTATAAGTTATTGGTGTTATTATAACAAAAGCTCTCTTATTTTCTGCTTCTTCGGGGTCAGAGTGCAACCTCAGACAGTGAACCCTCAGACAGTGCATCCCAAACAGGCCCGTTTCGTAGACTGCGATGACATAAACGATCTTTGCGCCATTTGTGTATTGAACATACATAAGTTAATAAAGTCCGTTACTCAATAGCACAAAAATAGTACGTAAACACAAAATATCATAATGCATAATGTCCGGTAAATTTTGTCTGAACGATAACCCAGGTTAAAAAACGCTCTGTTTATGTACATTTTCGCCGATTTATAAATATTTAAATTATCCTCATTAAAATTATATTTCTTTGTTCTTTAAAACGTGCGTAAAACAAAATTAACAAACAACAAACACAAATAAACAAACAACAAACACAAATAAAGTCAATTTTATTTTTGCCGATTTTATCTTTTCACATGTTTGACCGCAAACATTTGTTTTATCTCAGTTCGGTCTAATTAACCGGTAATCAATCAGAAGCTGGTAGCAATCAATTAAACAGTTAATCCAATCAAGTCATAATAGTCTCCACCAGCAAAAAGCATCATAAACTTCAAAGATATTCGTTAAATTATTAACACAATAGCAGCACAGCGACACCATTTACAGACAGGTTATTTCCGGTGGCGACAGCAGCGAATCTGATTGGTCGAGAGGCGATCAAGGTCGTCAGGCAAGGTGTCTATCACTGTTATGCAGCGTGTGCTCGTTGTTGTGATATTTGGACTATCGAAAATAGGTATGTGTATTGGATTGATGCTTGGAAGCAAATACATGCGCATCATAAAAACGCACAGGTGGTAAATTAGCTGCGTCAAAATTGGGTCAAATTGAATTTCCATGCGTCAAAACGCTTGTGTACGCGTCTATTGAGAACCCTAATATAACTATGTAAACCTAGTTGTAGCCATGGCGGCCATCTTGGATGACTGGCGGCTATGAAAAACACAAATCTGAGAGGGGGCCTCCTAAGTAACATTGTGATGAAGTTTCATCAAAATCCTTCAAGCGGTTTCAGAGGAGATGTCGAGTTTATAAAATTGCTAACAGACAGAAAGCGATCCCATAAGCTCGCCTGGCCTTTGGCCAGCTAAAAAACTGGCGAAATCTGTTCAGTGGTTTTTGAGATTTTTTAAGGTTTTGACCATATATGGTATAGGCAGCCATCTTCGATGTCACATTTACCTAATTTGTTGAAAGGCACTTTCCTCAGTATCATCCATGTGAAATTTGTTCAAAATCGGCCTAGCAGTTTCTGAGAAGTCGTTTGAAGCAAAAGTTAACAACGATGGACGCAGAGTGATCCCAATATAGCTCAGGTGAGACAAAATTAGCTAGTTTAAAGTTAATTTAAACTAGCCTTATGTCTTTCATAGCCCAGACATATCAAATTCAATTCTTAAGTGAAGACAAATAGACATGGCACAATCCTATAGTTCCCTATGAAGTAATAGATATAGTCCATCGAGATAGCCCATCGATGTTTTTAAATAACCAACAAGCTGAGAGAGGCTCTATATTTTTTGAAGTATGGTGACCCTGTCCTTTCTCTAACTTCCATTTATTAGACATTGGATTATGGTAAAGTGTCGCCCATTTGTTTATCCTGAATTAAACTGTTTAATGCTATGCATTCATCAAAGACAATTTCACCGACCATACTACAAGTATTTATAATATTCACAAATCTATTCAGGCTGAAGTCCCACACTCAATAGGAAGAGATTTTACACCTCATAGTCAACACAGACAGACTGACAGATAAATTGAATAAAAAAATAAATCAAACCAGGAAATGTTCAATGCTAGGTTTTCTTTCTATCTCTTGGTCAGCAGCTTTCCTACAGGAGGAACACACCCACAGGGGCAACTGTAATGTAAAATACATGAACTTATTTTAGACAGTTTTGAAAAGCTGAAGAAGGGTTTGTAGGGTACGCACAATAATCCCGTAAACCCGTTATCACCGTAAACCTAGATTCTGACCAAGAAACCTCGATTATCAGAATTATTCCTCTTACAACCAGGTTTCTGAGCAGAAATCTAAGTTTATGATACGCTGTTTGCACAATCACTTATATAAACCATGGTTTTCAATCAATATCAAAATTACTGTGCAATTTTCCTATAAACCCCAGATTCTGAACAGAAACCAGTTAAGGTATACCTAGGGTTAGTTCAATAACCAGGATTTCTAACATGCTGTCTGCACAATAATCCTGTAAACCCCAGTTATCACTAAACCTAGGTTTGTGGTTTTAATAACAGGGGTTTCTAACACGCCATTTGCACTATAATCCTAACCCGGGTTTTCACTGTAAACCTAGGTTTACGGTTCAATAATCGGAAAAAAAACCATTTGTTAGAATAATGTGCATATTTTCCTCTGAAAGAGACAAATATATAGTATTAGTATGTATAAATGGGCAGAGAACTAGTAACATTGCTAATTCTAATTGCTATAAATAACTCTGTTCACTAACAATCAATTTCATTGGTTGGAAATTAAGAAACACAAATCATATTGAGTAACTGCACAGCTTATAGAACAGATAAATTTTACGAAATATATAGCTAATGTTTTGACGATGTTTAAGCGAAATGTATCAGAATCTATGGGTATTGTATAAAAAGCTTCAATATATACATATTGCTTTGTTTTTAATTTTCTTATGATTGCCTAAACTGAAAATGGTTGTGAGCCAATCTTTAAAGTCCCTATCCCGCCATCAACATGAAAATTTTACGATATATGTAAACAGTTTCTAAACCTACTGACAACGAAATATATATATATACATATTTTGAGAATCCAATTATAAAACCTCAATAATTTGATTGGTTATCACCTTTCTTTTTTTCTTTTTTTTGTAAATAGTATATAAATTTATTTCAATATTTTGTATTTTTGATAAATGAATATGCCACAACTGGAGTACATTCGTGTTGTTTGACATGAACAAAACTTCAATAAATTCTTAATCTCTTTGTTATAAGTCTGTAGGTTGTATCATGTTATGGTTAAAACAGGGCATAATGTGAAGTATATGGAAGTGGAGTATGGGCAGTTGTGTCTTGTCTGTGTTCTTAATCGCGACACTTTTTCGTGACACTCCATCTGGGTTGGAGTGCCACTGGTGTTACTGGGGTACTTTGCATGTCCTTAGGCAAGACACTGCCCATAGGCTCGTCCATCACTGGGGTACTTCGGCATGTCCTTAGGCAACACACTTCATTTCCACACAGGAAGTTTTGTCGCAATATCTCACTCCAAAAAACAACAGTTATTGAGCAGACACCATTTTTCTGTTTTTAATAACAGCAACCTCGACTCCAAATGTGCTATAGCCAATATCATTATTTTCTGCCACCACTCAAGTAGCATCTGAAACAATACAGGGATGACGATGAAGACCTTTAATGAACATGGCAAAAATGACAATATGAACCTGAATTCGGGTGAATTTTACTCCTCTGCCTGAGAAACAGAAGCTCTATTCTTGCCTGGGAACCACACATGCCTGTTAAATAAAAATCCACATCAGTTGTTGTGTGTGAAGTTTGGGAATAACTCATTCAAAAGAGTATGATAATGGACCTTTGGAAACGACCGAGCACGACACATACGAAATATTGCAGTCTCGGTTTGATTGAGACTGTTCATGAGTGGTAGTGAAATATGCTAGCTACCGCTCACGCCCTCTAGCCCCGGGTTGAGCAGAACTCAATATTCATAAAATCAACAGCACAAAATTTTAACCATCCCGAAGATGGCATGCATATGGCGGTGGACATGGAGTTATCCTTCTTTAACGTATTCCCCATGTCGTACGGCGTATGGTCCCAGTATCTAATAAAATGAAATGCCCCGAAGAGCGAAATAAACATAATGGAATTTAGTTGGGAGCAGCGGTTATGAAGCCTGCGTATAAAAAGCAGACAACATATCCTATGAGTGGTTAAACAATACCCAGAGCCTTTTATCGGCCGGAGTAGTGGAACCACCGAATCAAAAATTAAGTAAGAAAACAAAAGAAATTGAAAATGTACCACCGATAACTAACTATAAGTATCGGGCTCAGCGATCTCCAAAGATCGAATGAATAACAGTACTGATTGCAAGCGCGGGGAGACGTTTTACTGCCGCCACACTGCACAAGCAACGCCACTGTGCTATAAAAAAAAGAGTATGATAATGGACCTTTGGAAACGGCCGAGCACAACAAAACTGTTTGATGATGCAAGTAATGAAAATGTGTTATGTGACGGGACAAAAATGAGTTGCACAACGGGATTCCGATATAATTAAGCTTTCTGGTTAGTGTTTGATCTTGGAGACTCAGATATTGCACTGCATGCATTACTTCTGGGATTTCCCACTCACATGTATTACATCCCTGAGATTTGACATGCCTACCTGTGATAAGGGACTGGTGTCCTCAGACTGTTTATCCTGGGACTCTGCAATGTAACAACAGAAGTAGTATAATACAAATAAACCACATAATGCTATACACAATTTGGATCACATAGAGTATGTTGGTTTGGAGTGAATATAGGATTTATTTTCATCAAGAAGTGAGAAAACTTATATTTTCACGAGTGCTTTAGCACAAGTGAAAATATTTGAGTTTTCTCACTTCGTGATGAAAATAAATCCTATATTCGCGACAAACAAACAAATACTCTATTTATTATATACTCACAACCTTGAAACTTATGCAGAAAAAATATAATGCACCAAAACAATGACGCCAATAACGTCAACAACGTCATTTTTCACTTGTAAAATATAAACCACGAAAATATAAGGTTTTATTTTAATCATAAAATCCACTATTTCACTGTTTAGTATATATTAAAAAAATAACGTGTAACAAGAAGATGTGTTTCCATGGTACACAGATGCACCCCTTATACATTGTTGATAGTGAGGCAGACTGCAGCATTGTCAGGGTCATCCGAAGGAATTACTAAATTAGTAGTGCAATTAATGCAGACACGGGATGGATGGTTGCCCCCCTACTGCATCAATTTATTTTTAAACGAGTTGGAAAAAAGAGTTTTGGTATATCTGATATCATAATCATTTCCATAATCTGTATCTTCCTCGTACAACATGTATACAGTTGCTGCCACGCGGATTACGACTTTTTCGCAGCATCCCCGCGGCCGTTTTTCAATCGAAGTCACAAATCCCCGCGATCGTACCGCGGATTGTCACCTGAAATATCGCGTGGATTCCCCGCGACTGTAAAAATCGCCGCGATTGCGAAATCCGGTCTCGAAAGAAAGAAATCACCGCGATTCTCCGTGATAGCTTCGCGGGTGAACGCGGGGGAAATTAAGAGCAGGGATCAATGAAAAATGTAATAAAAATGATAAATACAATGAACAATTTTGGAAGCAATACGTATTTCAAACTTTTAATGCATTTAATAACGTGTGTTTTTTGTTTTTGTTGTCCAAAAGTCGCATTTCTCTTCACCGGACATAAATTGGCTACCCACAATCCTTTGCGATGTGTGTACCTATTAACAAGGTGGCACTAATAACGGGTTAATGACCCGGAATTCTTTACAATTTTTCGGATTATTTCTGACTAAAGAACCCATCGATGTATTAATAACCAATAGCATAATAGTAAAATATGTTAAAATAACGATTAATTAAAAATATAATTCTAATTTCCAGTATAAGAATTACTATTTGAATTTTATGTTCAGTCACCGCGAAGTCGGTAATAGGAACCGCCATATAACTATCGTGACCCAGTATACATTATCCGGGCATTTGAATTTTCCGAAAACAAAAATAAAATTGTCTTCTGCTTCGGGTTTTTAATAGTTATTGAATAATAATGCATTAAATTGACTGCTCAATTGTACATTGATACTGAAGATAAATCGCGGCGATGGCCTGCGATTTCACACCGGGTAAAGCGGTGTGCGGAGCAAAACAGATCACGGCGAATCACGGTGAGTGTGTCGCGGTGGTCAAAAGTTATTGTCCCCGTGATGAGTGGACTGTCCGCCGATCGCGGGGACAAAATCAGTGTGTCCGCGGTGAGATAAAATCCCCGCTTTGAGTGTGATTAGTCGTAATCCGCGTGGCAGCAACTGTATATCAGTGGTCAAAATTAGCACAAGACCGCAAGCCCGAGACTGGTAAATAGCCTGCCGGGCTTGTCCAATATTCAAGAACACAAGCCCGACGGGCTTGTTGATTTGCCGCTCGTATTGACGAGTGAAATTCTGACTACTTTGACTTATGAACTTTTACAATGAGAGCAGGACGAGTAAACATCCTTTAAGGACGAGTAACTTTTACAATGAGAGCAGGACGAGTAAACATCCTATAAGGACGAGTAACTTTTACAATGAGAGCAGGACGAGTAAACATCCTATAAGGACGAGGAACTTTTACAATGAGAGCAGGACGAGTAAACATCCTATAAGGACGAGGAACTTTTACAATGAGAGCAGGACGAGTAAACATCCTATAAGGACGAGCTACAGGACGAGTATACAGTAAAATATATTTTGTCTCCTGACAGTCATAATATCCTTGAGTTTTGTTTACGATATTGTAGAGATTGAAATAAACATTACCATGATCAAATTTGAAATTAGACCCAGTGAGTATACTGGTGTTTTTTTCAATTTTTGACATACTTTTTTTCCGGGCTTGTTCGTTTTTATCCGGGCTTGTTCAAAATCCAAGAATACAAAGGGCTTGTGGTTTGAAATCCTAATTTCGATGACTGATATATATAGAAGTTTTGTCTTGAATGTTCTTATGTTTTGATAAGTGATTTGGGAGAAAAAAATGAAAAGCTTATTAATAGAGATCGATAACTTAATAACTTTACGATCCCTTTTTCAGTATTTATAACCAAACTCCTACAGCCAGTTCATGTCAAGAATTGAAATTTTCCAAATTGGTATTCTGGGGCATGTTAATACTGGGGCTGGGGCATGTTAATACTGGGGCATACTGAGGCATGTTAATACTGGGGCATACTTTCTGTTCATATCAGTGCGACTAGACAGTTTGATATAATTAGTTATCAGATTTCTCAAAGCTTCCTACCAATTGTAGTTACCATTCTATGAATGAATTAATTAACATGTTGTTACTGACCAGCTCTTATTTTGTCTGCCTCAGGAGGATCCTGTCGTTCAGAGTTACACAGGAGGCATCTCTCCCGGTCCAGGAATGGGTTGGATCCCCGAGGAAAAGACAACATTTTGAAGGCAGCATCATCATCATGAGCATCCATCAGCTTCTCTAGGTTCTTCAGAGTCTAAAAGTAAAGAAGGATAACAATTTGTAGTTGTAGAAGACTCAATGTCGATAGATTATTGAGCAATAAGTTTCCAAATTTGGTGGAATTCAAGTGAAAAACAAAGCTTCCATGTTTTAAAGAGGGCCAACATCACCCTGAATTCTCACCTGATGATTTTCGCGGAGATGAAATAATTGTCAAACAAGTTTATAATTTCAAAACAGGACTAGTAAGTGTATATACGCTTATAGGGTGAGGATCTCAACGGTTTCTAAGTTATGACCCAGGGGCTATGTCCCTGTGGGTTGTATTCGACCCTAGGGCCATGTTGGTAGAATTGTTGTATACATGCGTCTGTTCAAGTGTATTTATGATTATAGGGTAGAGATCTCAAATTTTCCAAATTATGACCCATGGGCTATATCCCCAGGGGTGGAGATGGAACCCCCAGCCTATGCCATTGGATGGTTGTATCTGTCTGTTCATCATGCACAGTAAGTGTATATATGGGCCGATGCTAGTTGGATGGTTGTATGTGTCTGTTCATCACATACATGTGATACTTTCAGGACCTCAATCTGGGAGTTTAGTGATTTTTTTAAGGGAGATTCATGCAAAAATCTGGGAGTTTTTTTCGCGGACTATTTTTAGCGCTGCGAGCAGTATTTCATACCCAAATTCCATAAACGAATACCTAAAAATACACTTTTAAACAAGTTTCTGTCAGGGGAGATAACAAGAATGAGTAAAAACAGTTTTTAAACAATATTTAATTAATAACCAATGATAAACATGTTCGCTGTTCATTTCGCTGTTGTTTGGTTATGCTCAATAATCTACTTTAATACTTACAGACAGTGTCCCTTTAAAGTTTGTTGTTATATTTTCGTACTTACAATTTGTCAAAACATAAAAATATTGAGAAAGTAAGAGTTTAAAAAAAACTAAAAAAAAAATATTTTTTTTTTACCCCACCCACTACACCAAATATTGGCCGCGATTTTTCAAAAACGGCCGTGCAAAAGACGGCTGCACGGCTGGCTAACTTCCACTCTGGAAAATAACTGATAGTATGAATCAAATTGAGTTCGATGTACAATAGTACGAATCTAATTGAGTACGAAGTACGAAATTTCGTAGGAGTTGTCATTCTTGAATTCATTCTATTTCTGCTTATCAGCGAGTATTGATTCGAGAAAAAAATGTGTTTTTTTAACTTGAAAAACACCCCATCTTGATTAAAAATGTTTGAGACCCCATCTTGATCGATTTATTTCAGATACCCACCCCTATTCCCCACACTTCAATTGTGTTTAATTAAATCATACATACTCATCAAATTCACGTTGACAAAGTCTACTTTCGTTTTCGCTATTCACTATTCACTTTAACAACCTTGTAAATAAATGACGCCGGCAATTTGTTTCATGTGGTATCTAACCTGTTTAATTACATCATTAAAGACTTCATAAGTGTGCTGCTAATCCTTTGGTAAGATCAATTAAGCCAATAAACTGTTTGCAAATAACAGTTTCACCCACTTTCCCCCAGGCTATTGATCCAGGTCAAATCTAGGAATGTCACGTGACGGTCTCGCGAATCGCGAGACAATAACATCAAGTTGGCAGGTAATAGACCGATGATTTTCGAAAAATCGATTTTAGCAAATTTACGGGAGTTTTTCACACAATTCCGTGGGGCCGGGAGGAGGGTTAGAATTCCGTGAGATTTCATCTCACGCCGTGAGGTATCACATGTATGTCATCATGCACAGTAAGTGTATATATGGGCCGATGCTAGTTGGATGGTTGTATGTGTCTGTTCATCATGCACAGTAAGTGTATATATGGGCCGATGCTAGTTGGATGGTTGTATCTGTCTGTTCATCATGCACAGTAAGTGTATATATGGGCCGATGCTAGTTGGATGGTTGTATGTATCTGTTTATGCTCAGTATTAAGTGTATTCAAGCTTGAATTAGTGAACAATGTGTGGTTTTAGAGACGAAAATCTTTAAAGGTTTTTCCCTTTTGGTTTTGCATTTGAACTGAACAAAAAACGTCATCAATAAGTGGCTAAGTTGACTCATTTGACCTTTGACCTCCAAGTGTGAACTTGACCGTTGAGGTACGGACCCGATTCTTGAACAAGACCATTTCAACAAACGTGGTAGAGGAGCATAGGCTTAAGCACCATGCACAATATTAAACCTCTAGCTCTTATAGTTTTCGAGAAGATATTTTAAAGATTTTCCTTTATGTAAAACTGCGTCCCCCTGGGCGGGGCCAGTCTTGACCCCAGGGTCACGATTTGTAAAAAACTTGATAGAGGACCATAAGCTGAAGCTACATGTAATATATGAGAGCTATGTGCCTTGTGGTTTCAGAGAAGATTTTTCAAGTTTCCCCTATAAAATCTCTATATACGAATGTTGGACCCCCGGGGACTTCAATTGAACAAACTTGAGAGTGCTATGGCTGGTGATCTTGGATGTTGTGTTCAACTAATCTAAACAGATTTGAAAAACACTTATCTTATTTGTGAGAAGTTAAAGCAAAAGTTGACGACGGACAACACTGACCGATGGATGAAGAATGATCCCAATAGATCAGGTGAGCGAAAAACAAAATATTTAACCAAGTGTTTACTGTGCCAGCGTCGCCATTAGAAAAGTACTGCCAATGTGTTGACCTCCATTAAAGTGGCCGAGACAATAAATTACATATGAACACTACTGATCATAAAATAAAGTTACAATGATCACATACATGTGTACACACACACACACATACACACACACACACATACACACACACACTATAAGTGTAATACCTCAATTTCTTGACCACAGTAATAATCCATTTTTGCTGAATACAATTATATAACAAATTATGCTCCTTCTTCAGCAGCTGCTTAATATGCATCTATACTTGAGTAGAACAATACAATATGAATGTATACCAGATGAGTGTGTCCTACTGCTACACTAAGTAATCCAGTGTATACTCCACCAAACAGACAGTAGGCACTACACTATACACTGGTACACTGTTGACTCAGTGCCAAACAGGATTAATATTTCAATAGTAAGATAATCTGTCAATCAGACTGGGGGAACACTAGAAGACAGTCTGCATGGCCATACTTGCCAACATATGGCACAACACTGTGTACTAGAAGACAGTCAGCATGGCCATACTTGCCAACATACGGCACAACACTGTACTAGAAGACAGTCTGAATGGCCATACTTGCCAACATATGGCACAACACTGTGTACTAGAAGACAGTATGCATGGCCATATTTGCCAACATATGGCACAACAATGTGTACTAGAAGACAGTCTGCCTGGCCATACTTGCCGACATATGGCACTACTTGCCGACATATGGCACAACAATGTGTTCTAGAAAACAGTCTGCATGGCCATACTTGCCAACATATGGTACAACACTGAGTACTAGAAGACAGGCTGCATGGCCATACATGCCAACATATGGCACAACACTGTGTACTAGAAGACACTGAAAGCCTGCCTGGCCATACTTGCCAACATATGGCACAACACTGTGTACTAGAAGACAGTCTGCATGGCCATACTTGCCAACCTATGGTACAACACTGTGTACTAGAAGACAGTCTGCATGCCCATACTTGCCAACATATGGCACAACACTGTGTACTAGAAGAGTCTGCATGGCCATACTTACCAACATTGTGGCACAACACTGTGTACTAGAAGAAAGGCTGCCTGGCCATACTTGATGGCGGGTTAGGGACTTTAGAGAAATAGCCCGGACAAGAATTTTGTATTATTAGAAATACAAAAGTCCATAACTCACTGGATTGAATTGAATTGAATGTTGTTTAACGGCTCATCAACACAGTACAGGTTATTTAGAGCCGCCCTTGAGAGAAGGGAAGGATACATAGGAATCCGGGAACCTGCCCTACTCTTATTATCAAATAGATTCCTATGGTTCTTTAACGTGCTCGGTTGATAGACCAATACACGGGACCGCCCGGTTTACATCCCCATCCGAAGGACGATATAACTCACTGGAAAATTATCGAACGGGAATTATCGAACGGGAACGTCAGGACAGTATGCACATATTCACTTGATATTGATGCTTCGTAAGTTTCATGAAATTATAACATGGGTTTTTAGAGAAATAGCGCAGACAAGAATTTTCCATTTCACTACCAAGTATGAAATGCATTAAAAATATAAAGGGCCATAACTCAGTGGAAAAGTATTGAACCAGAACGTCATGACAGTATGCACATCTCCACTTGATATTGATACTTTCTAGCAAGTTTCGCTAAATTCTAACAAGGAGTTTTAGAGAAATAGCCCGGACAAGAAATTATATTATAAACATATTAGAAATACAAAGGGCTTCGCGAAACTTGGTAGAGGACAATAAGCTGATGGTAAATTCAAAATATTAACCTTTGGCTCTAATACTTTCAGAGAACAAGATTATTGAAGTCTTTCTCTATATAAGTCTACGTAAAACTGTGACCCTTGGGCAGAGGAGTAGTCACTACAAGTTTTTACTATATAACTCTATGTAACAAAGATGGCTGCTGTCATGCTGATCATTTTAGAAAACGTCCCATATCAATATCACTTATAGTTTTGAAGTAGTAGTCGTTATAAATTTGTTTTTTGAAAATATATTTTTAGCCTGAAATGCTAGACATCAGGAGCAACAGTCCTGTGAAGTTTCATGTAAATTCGTCAAGTAGTTTCAGAGGAGTAGTCGCTACATGCTTTAACAATATAACTCTACGTAAACAAAGATGGCCACTGGCAGCCATGTTTAACATTGAATCAAAATGACTTTCGACAATGATCAACCTCATGTCATGCTGATCGTTTTAGAAAATGTCCCATATCAATATCACTTACAGATTTGAGGACGTAGTCGCTACAAATTTGCCTTTTTAAAATATATTTTTAGCCATGGTGGCCATCTTGAATTTCCTGTCAGCCTGAAATTTTGCTAAGAAACAAAAAAAAAAAATAATTGATGACATTTTGTTTAAATGTCAGAGACAGCCGTAAAAGTGTGGTGTCATAGTAGTTTGGATGGTACATACTTTCGGATTTTGATTTTATTGATTTTTTTTTACATAATAGTTAAGTTTAACATCAGCAAAACTGTACTATACAAAAAAATAATAATCACAATATTCCGCCTTACAAATTGATCAGGGTGTGTCATTTTTCAAAGATTTCAGTCCCGGACTAGTCCAATTTTAAAACAAGAGGTCAATGACCTTGAAGCTCTACTGATAGATTTTTGATAGCTAGGTCAACATTCGTGTGAAATTTCATGAAAATCCATCAAGTAAGTTTTCATTATATAACTCTATGTAAACAAAGATGGCCGCTGGCGGCCATGTTTAATGTCAAATCAAAATAATTTTTGACAAGGATCAACATCATGTCATACTGATCATTTCAGAAAAAGTCCCATATCAATATCACTTATAGTTTTCAAGAAGTAGTTGCTACAAACGTGAATTTGAAAATCTATTTTTAGCCATGGCGGCCATCTTGAATTTCCGGCCGACCTGAAATTTTTCTAGGATCAATTAGACATCAAGAGCAACATTCCTGTAAAGTTTCATGAAAATCTGTTGAGTAGTTACAGAGGATAGTCGTTACAAATTTTTAGTAAATAACTCTATGTAAACAAAGATGGCCGCTGACAGCCATGTTTAACATTGAATCAAAACGATTTTTGACAAGGACCAACATCATGACATGCTGATCATTTTAGAAAAAGTCCCATATCAATATCACTTATAGTTTTCAAGAAGTAGTCGCCATAAACTTGTTTTTTGAAAATCTATTTTTAGCCGTGGCAGCCATCCTGAATTTCCGGCCGACCTGAAGTTTTGCTAGGATCAATTAGACATCAAGAACAACATTCGTGTGAAGTTTCAGAGAAGTAGTCGCTTGAAGTTTTCATTATAGAACTCTATGCCACTGGCAGCCATGTTTAATGTCGAATCAAATCCGTCAAGTAGTTTCAGAGGAGTAGTAGCTACAAGTTTTCATTATATAACTCTATGTAAACGAAGATGTCTAACGTCAAATCAAAATAATTTTTGACAAGTTTAGAAAAAGTCCCATAATTTATATCACTTATAGTTTTCAAGAAGTAGTCACTACAAACTTATTTTTTAAAAATCTATTTTTAGCCTAGGCAGCCATCTTGAATTTCAGGCCGACCTGAAATTTTGCTAGGATCAACTAGACATCAAGTGCAACATTCCTGTGAAGTTTCATGAACATCCGTCAAGTAGTTTCAGAGGAGTAGTCGCTACAAGTTTTTACTATATAACTCTATGTAACCAAAGATGGCCACTGGCAGCCATGTTTAACGTCGAATCAAAATAATGTTCGACTCGGATCAACATCATGTCATGCTGATCATTTTAGAAAAAGTCCCATATCAATATCACTTATAGTTTTCAAGAAGTAGTCGCTACAAACTTAGTTTTTAAAAATCTATTTTTAGCTGTGACGGCCATCTTGAATTTCTGGCCGATCTGAAATTTTGCTAGGATCAATTAGACATCAAGAGAAACATTCCTGTAAAGTTTCATGAAAATCCGCCTAGTAGTTTCAGAGGAGTAGTCGCTACAAGTTTTTACTATGTAAACAAAGATGGCCGCTGGCAGCCATGTTTAACGTTGAATCAAAACGATTTTTGACAAGGACCAACATCATGTCATGCTGATCATTTTAGAGAAAGTCCCATATCAATATCACTTATACTTTTCAAGAAGTAGTCGCTAAAAACTTGTATTTTAAAACTCTATTTTTAGCTTTGGCGACCATCTTGGATTTCACATCAACATGAATACAGATATAAAGTATATTTCTATTCATTATTTAAGGTGTAAGGAGTTCCTGGAATCCTACTTTTAAATGAATTCTAGTCTAGGCTCCTAATTCTTTACTTGGAGAAAGTGGTGACAAAAAGAAAAAATATAGCCAGAGGAGGCTCTGATAGTCTCATAAAACCTGATTAAAAATTTGGCTCCAAGTTTAGCTCCAGTTTCACCAAGTCGGCTCTGATTATTATAGTTTGGCAAAAGTGCTAGTACTCTCCTTTGCATTGGTTATAAATTACTATGTAATATTCTATTCTAACATATTTTAAACGAAATGGTAAATAAGTCTGCTGACCAGGGAGCATAAAGTGGTAGCAAAAAGAAAAATATAGTCAGAGGAGGTTCTGAGCTTGATTAATACATACGTAACAAAATTAATGTGTGCTATAAAAGTGAATAAAGACACATTTCCAATAAGAAACAAATATTGGACCTTTCCATATTAAATCAGGGCCTGTCCATTTCAAATCAGGGCCTGTCCATTTCAAATCGGGGCCTGTCCATTTTCAGAAGCAACAAGCCCTGGGCCTGTCTCTTAAAATAATTTTCTTTGAGTACTGCCCGGAATGGATTTCGAGGAGCCCCGGGTGTCGGGCTATCCTATTCTTGGAGCACTGATATTTCCCACGTGACACGTGACCTCAATTTCTGACAAGCAGACAGCCATGTTATAAAAACAGCAGAAGACAATAATTTAAAAACTCCACAGTATTGAAGAAGATAGATTTTAAGGTGATGAGGGTACTCATATTTTTCATAGAAAATAAGTAGGGCTTTGTTTCTTCCAGTTAAATTAAAAACATTAAAAAATAGTTTTTTTCTGCACTTTCACATACATGCCAATCTCCCGCATTCTCCGGGAGTCTCCCGGATTTGCCTTTGATCTCCCGATCACACGGAAGCCGCTCAAAACCTCCTGGAAATCAATTATTTGCCTAGTATAGTGGATTGTTTCCAATTTGAGCAAGTGTTCAATGAGGTTATAATTGTCGCTTGTCTAATCGGTCAAGGCGGGGTTACGATAATGCAACCAACCAATGAAATCGCATCTAGCATCTCGTGGCACAAGACGAGATGTATTGAAAGATGGCCGTGTAAACAAACCAGACAGGCTCAACAAATTGGACAAGTTAGGATAATTAACCCATTTCATTCTAGAACCTAAGTTGATAAAAGGTCCTGTATATCTGAACATTTCCACGCGTTTTGCTGCAGCAGCAGATTACATTTCAGTGATGTTGGAAAAATATTGATTACATGGTCATTTTAATAAATCACATAACAAAACTATATATCATTTTGTAGGTATTGAAATTCCTGACACAATGGTATAAGTTAACATGCAATATTCATGCAAAAACTCATGCAATTAAAAAAACAACATAGGTAAACATGCGAAATGGGTCATGAAAATATGTCCTACCTCACTTTCAGTTGAAAATTTCTGTATGATATATTGACATTTGCTCTGGTAACCCAGGGAGTAGATTGTAGGGAATGTCAAGCCCTTGCTAGGAGTGTAATCAGCTTTAAATTCCATTGAATACTTCAAAAGTTATTTTTTTTTATATAAACTTGGTCACATGATATTTTTTTCCATTTCAGAACTGGTTTCAGAGACAGATTTACCCGAATGTTCATTGAAGCAAATAAGTTGATTCTCATTCAAATAAATAACTCAAAAGTGTAACCAAGAGTTGCTGTTGTCTTATTTACACCATAATAAAGATTATTTATATTCATTTACACAGTTTTAAAGTTATATTTTGTATGTTTGTATGTATCGCCAAATCAGGTTGAATCGGTCACGTGGTATTATCGAGTTGAAGGCCGTCTGTAAAAGACGCTTCTTCACCCGCCAGTAGTCATTTCTGCTGGGCAATCTCATGATCCCCATTAGAAAACATAAGCCAAGGAATGCCTTCAAGCAGGGAACATCAACAGGGGACCACTCTGGTTCAAACGGGTGTGGGGGAATTTTCGTCCTTTCCTGGGTGGCATATCGGTTGGTTTCAGTAACCAAATAATCCCATAGGTCATCACCCCAGATCAAACCAAAATAATCACGGGGAAAAGCTTCCTCTGGGTGCTGAACTGTTGCACCCCCCTCACCTGTATACGGCCGTGTCTGGTGACGTTGAAAGTCATCCCGAACCCATCCACCTTGGAAACCTTCGAATTCCGAGATACCCGAATCATCAGAGTCCCAATCATCATCGAAAGATCCCTGATAGTCGGGGATATTCAAACCCGATTCCTTTGTTGTTGACGATCTCCGATGTTTTCCTCGACTGGATCGTCACTTTCTACGTCGAAATCATTCAAATCTGACAAATTCCCCACATCTATATTGCTTCCGTCGCTTAGTGCTTCTTGGGTCTCCGCCATTTTGTTCAAATCAAAAAGAAATCTTCGAAAAAACGATTAAAACTACTTTTTTTCAAGACTTTTTCAATTTTAAAAGATGCGGAAGTGACTCGCAAATAATGCGCATGCGCTAGTAAAGTTTCACTTCCGTGCACAGAAAGTAATGACGTTTCATACACGTATCTATGGGAGACGGGTTTTCAACAGAAAATTATACCGATAGATCGGTGTCCCGAATAGAAAGGGTAGTTACTGATGGATCGGTGTCCCGAATGAAATGGGTTAACACGTTGTTATGAAAACATTTGAAGTAGGTACATTATTAAATGAAGATTATATATGCGATGCCGACAATTAGCGTTATCTACACCAATCACCAGGGGTTGATTGCATCAGCTTGTTTTATTCTAAGTTGAGAAGGATTTTGCCGAAATTCAGTAAATTTAACCATGTTTTGTCAATTGTTTTCGGTCTTTATAAATTAAGTGTTAATTGATTTTAGTTGCACTACAGTGCATGTCAGGCCATATATAGCTGAATTTTAAGCATGTTCTGTCTCAAACTTGTTTCGTCGTACGTACAAGCACCATGTCTAAACGTCTTTTTGATTTGTCCGGAAATACGACGCCGTCGAAAAAGAAGAAATATGAATGCAAGTTCAATGCTTCTTGGATTACGGAGTTTAAATGCGTCGGAAAGAGTGAAAAGGGGGATAGTTTCGTCTATTGTGTGACATGCAATTCTCATTTGAACATTGCCAGTGGGGGAAAAAATGACATCACAAGACATACCAAAATTATTTAAAATTGATAGTCTCAATAGACGCGTACACACGCGTTTTGACGCATGGAATTTCAATTTGATCCATTTCTGACGCGTCTAATTTACGACCTGTGCGTTTTTATGACGCACGTGTATTTGCTTCCAAGCATCAATCCAATACCTATTTACATCACAGCTGCATAAACAGTGATTGACACCTTGCCTGACGACCTTGATCGCCTCTCGACCAATCAAATTCGCTGCTGTCGCATCTTGGGGGAAATAACCTGTCTGTAAATGGTGTCACTGTGTAATCTAATCGCTGCTATTGTGTTGATAATTTAATGATTATCTTTGAAGTTTATGATGCTTTGCGCGGGTGAAGACTATTATGACTTGATTGGATTAACTGTTTAATTGATTGCTACCGGCTTCTGATTGATTAGGGGGTTAATTAAATTGAATTGCGAGCGATAAAGCAGAAGCTAGCGGTCAAACGCGTGAACAGGTAAAATCGGCAAAAATAAAATTGACTTTATTTGTGTTTGTTGTTTGTTTATTTGTGTTGTTGTTCGTTAATTTTGTTTTACGCACGTTTTAAAGAATAAAGAAATATAGTTTTAATGAGGATAATTTAAATATTTATAAAATCGGCGAAATGTACATAAAAAGAGCGTTTTTTAACCTGGGTTGGCATTCAGTCAAAACTTACTGGGCATTACGCATTGTGATAATTTGCGATTACGGACATTGTTTGTGCTATCGAGTAACGGACTTTATTAATTCATGAATGTTAAATTCACAAATAAATGGCGCAAAGAAGTATATTTTCGTCTATTATATAATATTATAGAGTGTACTATACTACAGAATTATTTTTTGAAATTAATAAAATGAGAATAGATTTCTTGAGAATTAAACATACATTAAAGATACACTGTCCTTTGTTTTCTTGTTTAATGTTCCAAATATACATACATACAATTAGGCTAGTCAGCGTAGAATATCACCTTGAAGTAATTGCAAAAGTTTCAATAAGTATCACCTGCGAAACATCAACCTTAGACATGTATTCAGAAAAAAGTTGCACTTCCGTGGATGATGGGAAATTTGTTTAATTTAAATTTTATTTTCGATATTTATCAATATTTAGGATTCACAATTTATGTCCTGAATGGTACACCATACTCGTACAAAACAAGTTTGCACGCGCCATATTTGAACTTCCGGAATTATGTAAACATCCAAAGGCAACTGTTTTTGCGAGAAATAACAATGAGAAAAGCGTGTTTGGCCATGTAAGTATATTATTTTCTCCATATTATGTATTTATTTTGATTGTATTACGCGTCAGCGTTTATTCTTGTTAAAAAAAAACAGTTGTTATCCAAATCAGTTGAGAAAAGTTAATATCACGAAAATCAACGAAATTTCATATTTATTGTCGTATTGTACCATAATACCCATATAAAGTTACCCGAAATGGCTAAATATGATAAACTAATCAAATAAAAATCGAATTTGGTAATTTAAAATGGAAAAAATAGCAATAGCATAACACTGGTTTTCGCCGATTTTTAAAACTACGGAAGCCCGTACGGGTCATAAATGCGTAATCGCGCGAAATATAGAAACATCATTTATGCGTTTTAAATCACATTTTAACTGCATTTTATTGATGATGTTCTGTTCTTTTGTTCATTCAAACCCCATTTTCTCTTTAAAAGGATGCATGATGTGTAACATCTATATTGGGAAAGCCAGTACGGTAGTCGTTGGAAAGGAGCCATTGTGAAGCTATACCATTTGGAAATATACTTCTAAACAAGAGAATGCCCACATAGTGGTAAGCAATAACTGAATTGATTAATAGCCTGTATTTTATTTCTATTTTATATATTACATTACAAATTTGTTTAGTAAAGAAAATTTCTTTTAAAATGTTGCATTTAGTTTGCATTTGTTTACTTAACATATTTATTACGGATCCTATATAGTTAAAATTGTTTACTGTATCACACTTTTAGGTCCAAGAAAATAAATTGTTTTATGTTAAATCAGTTAACTTTTAAAAAGTAAAATATTGAAATGGCGTATCCTCAGTACATATATCTACTATGATATGATGGTTTGTATTATAATTCAGATACATTTATCAGGAAATGTATCTTTCAAATTCACCCTATTTTTTAGACCAGTATTCAGTGAGACCTAGTCAGATGAAGGCCATGCATCATAAACTCTATCGTTTGGCAGCCAATCCAGTGGCCAGTTCATTTGCTTCTCCAAGGTAAAGTAATGATTGTAAATAAACAATTTATATGATTGTAATTGTTTTAATGCAGGTACTCATTAATAATATTAACAAGTTATGTTATAATAACGGGAAGAATATAAATTATTTGTGAGCTTGAACATCCACAGAAATAAAGATGAGTTAAATTATAATCTCTTATTCTATTGGAATAATGCAGAACTTAATTTTGAAATTTCAGGATGATGGATCATGGGTTATTGCTCAGCAATGTGATGTGACCATAGCCATCTGAAATGGATATTACAGTAAGTGAATTGCATTTTTAATCACACTGAAAATACATGTTGTTTTACTGTCTTTATCATGCATTAGCATGATCAACAATGATGAGATGACACCCTTTTTTCTCTTCATCATACATGTTAAACCAAACAATAAATTACTTCCAGTTATTATTTAATAATAATCCCTAGTCTTTCCAACTTTTTTTGGGGTTAAATTATCAAATTTATGTAACATTTGCATGTTTCGAAAATGAAATAGTTTTTAAATAAATTGTATCTTTTTTTCAGCAAGAGTGTTCTTTCTGCAACTTACCCGTTGATGATAGCAAACCAACTGTTGTACTTCGTGGTAAAGGTTGTGACACCATCAACAGAACCAGCAAGGACAGACTCGCGAATATTCATGTTGTTCCGGGTCAGATAGTCCACACAGACTGTAGACGTGATTTTATTCACCCGAGAAACAGTTCATCAAGCAAATGTGACACTAATAATAATAATAATTATGTAACACGTTCAGTTGTAACATTTGATTTTGAAAACACATGTATTTTTTGTGGACACCATGCCAAAATTAATAATAGGAAAAGAAGTGCTGATGTATATCCCGTTAGAACAATTGAATTTCAAGAAACTATAAAGCAAAAATGTATAGAAAGAAATGATTCATGGTCACTTGAAGTACTTAGCAGAATATCCTCGGTTCTTGACTTACCTGCTGCAGATGCAGTCTACCACCAAAAATGTAATGTTAATTTTAGAACATCAAGGCAACTTCCTCGAATGTATTCAGATACATATGAAACACCACCAAAGAAAAGTCCAGGAAGGCCTGATTGTGTTGACATTAATGAAAGTTTCAATCATGTAATTTCTTATGTTAAGGAACATGAAGGTACCATACTGAACTTTGGTGGGCTCGTCAAGGTAATGGAAAACTCATGTGGAGAGAGGGCATATTCCAAGAAGCATCTGAAGAGCAAGCTTCTTGATTACTTTGGTGATAAAATCTCCATTAGTACTCTGGAAGGAAAGGAAGACAAGGTCTGTCTGAGAAGAACACTTTCAAACATTGTCTACACTCATTCTAAAGAAGAATGTAGCTCTGAAGAAGAAAAAAAGAAGAACTTAATACAAGCAGCAGCAAAAGTTATCAAAACTGAAATTGATTCAATCAAACAAAACAAGGATTACTTTCCAAATGCCAGTTCTATTTCTTCGACTGAAGAGAACAAGAAGTATTTACCAGAAAGTCTGACATTGCTCCTATCTTCACTGTTCTCCACTATTGACGATGTCAAGTTGGCTTCCATTGGTCAAGCTATCATCCAAGCCTGTCATCCCAAGAGCACTCTTGCCCCCTTACAGCTAGGTTTAGGGGTTCAGCTGCATCATCAGTTTGGGTCAAGATATTTGGTTGATCTGCTACACAAGATGGGATTTTCTGCATCTTACACTCTGGTTCAACGATATGAAGCCAATGCTGCAGCTACTTTGAACACCAACTTGCCAGATTTTTTCCCTGGAAAATTTCTACAATTTGTAGCTGACAATGTTGACCATAATGCATGTACCTTAGATGGCCATGGAACATTCCATGGAATGGGCATAATAGCATGTACAAGCCCTGGATCCGATGTGAAGATGGCAGTACCCAAAAAAGAAATATCCTTGGAAGATATTGTAGCGCTTGGCAGGATCAGCATTAAGTATTTTACACACATCGATTCTGATGAGCCTCGCTTGATGTTTGAAGACATACAGACTGACCACTTGGTTGATGAAAGACAGACAAAGAATGAACACTTTGACCTATTTTCGAAAGTCATTTGGTCTCTCAACACAAGAAGGCCAAGCTGGTCAGGGTTCATGCAACTATATTACAGTGCTGAAGAAGAGTATCCGGGAAAAACAGGGATATCATTTATGCCAATGATAAACTTAAACCCAAGCGATGCAACATGTATCAACTCAACCTTGCACTTTGTCTGCTCACAGTCGTCGAAGTATGGAGTTACTCCAGTGCTTACCTTCGACCAGCCATTGTTTCAGAAGGCCACTAACATTGTATCATGTTGCACAAGTTCAGATCCGTTGAAGAAAATAGTTCTCCGATTGGGTGGTTTCCATACCGAGATGAGTTTTCTAGGCAGTATTGGGCACATCATGTCTGGTTCAGGCTTACAGGAATCAATCGAGACGGTGTATGCGCCAAATGCTGTAACACATATGATGAATGGTAAAGCTGTTGCACGTGCCTTACGTGGACATTTCTTGGTAGATACAGTCCTCCACGCTATGCTGTTATCCAAAGCAGTGAATATTGATATACCTGCCATGGAAGAGGATGTTGGTTTGCACACCAGTCAAACAGGAAACTCAACTCCTGGAGAAGCTGATGCTCAAGATTCACGATTGACTAACGAAACCGGCTTGCAAAGACAACTATCTGAGATGTATGAGAAGTTGACACAAAAGGAGATGAGTAGCAATGAGATCGCACAGAGTGAAACTTTGCAAGTAGTAGCAGCTAGAATCATAGAAGAGAAACAGAAACTTACGCACAACAGGACTGCATCTTTGTGGTTTCAGTACATGGATATGGTGTCCATACTCCAGGAATTTATAAGAGCTGAGAGAATCGGTGACTGGAATGGACATCTCATTACTTTGAGCAAAATGTTGCCTTACTTTGCTGCCTCTGGACACAATTTATATTTGAAGTCTGCACGCATCTACATACAGAATATGTTGAAATTAGAGCAAGACCATCCTGAAGTTCATAGGCAGTTTTTAATGGGGAATCACACCTTGCGCAGAAGTGAAAGGCACTGGGCTGGCTTGTCGACAGACCTTGTCATAGAACAAGTACTAATGAGGTCACTGAAAAGCACAGGAGGAGTAACAAGAGGCCGTGGCATGTCAGAAACGCAAATAGCTGTGTGGTTGATGTCATTGCCTGCAAATGCAGAAATAAATAACGCTATGCAACTGTTCACCGGTACAGCATTTGTTACAAGTGACCAGCACAAGGACACCAAACCTGCCCGAACAACAAGGGATGACAAAGACACAAGGACGATACTCGCATTTATGCAAGATCATTCTCCTTTTGATGAAACAGACGGAGTACTGAGAAATATTGAGACTGGGGTAGCAGCAGGTAGCAGGGTAAATGCCGAACAAGCGAAGGCTATTGGAGAGAAGATCGTAGCAAATATGGCAGGACAATTTCTTGATGAATATTCATTTAAAAGATCCAACCAGGTCGTTACCCTTGGTGACAAAACATCAGTCAGAATTGCTGGGGAAGCAGTTGCAATTGACCCTCAACTTCTGTTTCAGCGCCTCACAGCAATAGCAGATAGATATTATGAAGATGTGTCAACATTATTTCAATACGAACTTTCTAGCGTACCGTCATCCCTTTTTGACAACACAGGTTCACCACGATTAGCACAGAAGTCACAGCTGGCTGATGCAATTTGGAAGATTGGCGATTGCGCTCTCGATCCAACTGAAAATGACACTGACAAGAGAAAGCTACATGTTATCGACGGTGGATCATTGTTGCACCGAATTCCATGGACAAAAAATATGACATTTGGTTCCATATTTGATCTATATCTGAACTACCTCACTCAGAGATATACTGAACCAATTGTCGTGTTTGATGGCTACAATGACGGACCTTCTATCAAAGACACAACACATCTACGCCGCTGTAATGGAATTGTTGGAAATCAAGTCAAATTTGGGCCAGACACTCCTTTCAAATCGAAAAAAGACACATTTCTAAGCAACTCTGAAAATAAGCAAACATTCATTGAACAACTTGGTAGCCATCTGTTTGACCATGGAATCACTGTGCGGCATGCACCAGGGGATGCAGATATGCTAATTGTTGAGACAGCCATTGAATTCGCACAACAAGATATAACATACGTCATTGGAGAAGACACAGACCTTCTTGTTCTTCTTTGTTACCATGTGCAACACTCATCAAATAAAGCGTACCTGCGATCCGATATAAGGCAAAGCAGAGCATCACCAAAAAAGATTTGGGACATTCAAAAAACCCAATCTGTTCTAACTAGGAATGTATGTGACCTGTTGCCTTTCCTACATGCGTTGACTGGCTGTGACTCAACGTCTCGAATATATGGAATTGGAAAGGCATCTGCTTTGAAAGCGTTGGTTGGAAATTCAGACCTGCAGGAAGTTGGGAAGCAGTTCATGGGGAGTAGGTCTGAGAAAGATGTAGGTCAACTAGGGGAAAGAGCAATTGTTAGGCTATTAGACGGAGATTCGTGTCTACCTTTAGATACACTGAGATATCACAAGTTCACGGTGAAAGTAATGACAGGAAAATCATTTGTGCAAGTTCATACATTACCTCCAACATCAGACGCAGCATTCTTTCATAGTCAGAGGGTGTATCTTCAGAGCCAGATATGGATCGGAAACACAATGCTGAAACCTGAAGACTGGGGGTATGAACTGACTGATAGCAAGTACACGCCTGTGAAGTGCTCCCTACCGCCTGCACCTGACAGTCTTCTGAATGTCATTCGTTGCAATTGCAAAAGTAATTGCGATAACAAAAGATGCACTTGCCGAAAACATGGCTTGGAATGCTCTCTGAGCTGTGGGTCATGTCGGGGTGTTGGATGTTCTAATTCTCCTACCCTTGCTGAATTAGACATTGATGAAATTGTTTGAATTTAATAATCACTTTCAATGTCCTACTACACATAAATGAGTATAAATAGTAAATACTCTGTTAAAATATTCAAGATCAGATTATTCAAAGTGATTTATGAATCTATAATATTTTCGCTTAATGATACTACTTGTATGTTAATACATATTTATTTAAGTATCATGTTACAAACATTTCACCTAAAATAGACAATAATTTCTTTATACCATTTATTACCAAAACCATAATTTAAAACGACAAGCAGAATCAGAATGACATTTGTACATATGCACATGTTTTTGTTAATGTGTACTTGATTATTAACTCAACCAAAATAAAATTGTGTAAGTGTATACTTATTGCATCACTGATTGTATATATAATGGATTTTACTATAATAGTATAATGTTCAATGAACATCTACATATTGTGTTGATGCATTTTCAATACTGTTTATAAAAATAATCATGAAAATATAATAATTTGTTCATTTTTTTCTTATTATAATAAGTGGGTGGGGTAATTTGACCCCTAATTATAGTTTTCCCGGGCTATAATATACACTTGAATCGAACTACGGCCAGGTTTTTACACTTGTAAGTTTTATAACAAGATATGGCACCCTTTTGTGAGACATAGTTTCATAAAACATTGATACATGGTGAAATGTATCCGAAAGCTGTGCATATTCCAAATTTTTACATTTTTATCGGTATGTAAGTTCAAGGGTGATATTTTCAAATTTCCCACCGTTGTTCAGAATGCAACTTTTTTTCTCAAATACTAGTGATATTTTCCTAACAGAAAACATAGAAATGAATTCTTTTGCAATAACTTCACACTTAGATGCTATTTTGGGCTACGTTGACTAGCCTAAATTGGTGCAAACAGAGATTGTGTTATAATAACACCAATAACTTATAATATTAACAAATGTGGACCCCAATTTATAAAACATCCTTACATAACGTTGGAATCTTTGACATAATGACACATTATTGTAAAATGGAATAGTAGTTTTTTAAGTTCAAATGTATATATATTCTTGCACACCTTTCTTTGTAATACAATATTTACAGAATTCACTACAATTAAAGTTATTAAAGGATGTTTTGTAAAACGGCGTTTCGATTTGTCCGATTTATATTTGACTCTTGCTTTTTCAATTTTGACCCTTGAGATTTTTGAGTCGAGGGTCATATGCAGTCTGCGAAATTAGCGGCTGTCCGGTTGTCCGGGACAACTTATTTACGAACAGGACAACCACGTGTTCCCACTTTGGTTGTCCGATGGGACAACCAAAATTTCTGAAAGCGCAAAGCTATTGGTCAATCAAAATAAGTATAACAGTCGAACAGGAAACACGATTTCGGCTTTTTCATTGACTTTGAGAAAATTACTGTGACACCGGTATAAACGCTACGAGTAATTGATCAATTAATTGTATCCCTCTATGGAAGGTCACAACACAATACGGTCATGACCTCGTTTTTGATCGGATTTTGCCGAATTCTTTATTTTGTATAGAGCAACCAATCGGAACTGCCTCGTCGGATTCCGTCACTCGGGAATCCACATTTACCGAGTACGGAAATTGGCGAAGAGTTCCAATCGATAGAGCAACGGAAAATTACAATTATTCACAAACGGTTCGTGAATTATTTCATCCAATGAGAATAAAATAAACATTATCAATATGCTAATTTAGCGCATGCGTCGGTAAAAACGTGTTTCCGGTTGTCACAAAATGTCAATGTTGCAGTATGTGACGGGTGTCATTCTTGGTAAACCAGTGAAAGAGTCCAAACAAGAGTCAAGTAAGCGTTATGAAGCCAAAAGAGACAGAAATTTTGTTTCTTTTTGGCAAGTTGGTCGAGAGTGGCTTAAATGTACCGAAGATGGTAAAATGCAGTGCACTTGGTGCATAGAATCCGGATAAGATACTGATGGCTCCTATGTAAAGGGGTGTATTGACACTATAAAAAAACATGAACAGGCAAAAATCGATGATGACTCTAATGATGACAGTGACTTTTCAGAGAAAGACATAGACAATCTTCTTTCTTTGTATACAAAAGAATGAATAATGAATAAATAGTGTGAAGACATCATGTTTTGCTTTGTTTACATATATCATTAGGGTAATAAAGCCTTCAGTTTTTAAAAGAAACATTTCGGGCAACCACTTTTCCTTTCGGGCAACCAAATTTTGATGAAATGGTTGCCCGAAGGACAACCAAGTCCAAAAGTTAATTTCGCAGACTGCATATGACTCTTCACTTTTAAAGTCTATTGAGAACCCTGGATAGTTTATGCATATACTGTTATTTGTTTTCATCTACTTCATTATCACTATAATGAAATACAAAAATAAAATTATAAAGTAACAGTTGTCAACATTTATATAAAATATTTGAAAAAATGTGACGGTTTCACGGCTTTTTGCAAATCTCCCTGATTTGGATCAAATCTCCCTGATGTGATGCCGGAAAATTTGGCATGTATGCTTTCAGCCAGTGTGAATTTAGGTCAACAAATTTGCATAACATTCCCGTATGAAAACACTGCATCTTGGGAAAAAACTATAGTCGTATCGGGTACATTTATGTATACAGAAACGTACCAATCGATGAATTCCAGAACGGCCCCCAAATATACAGAAACGTACCCGGGCAAACAAGATCACATTGGCTGAATTGAAACAATTTAGAACTTGATAAAACAACTACATAAACAATATTGTTTATCATTAACTATTGCGCTATTGTTCTTAAAAACATATGTAGGCTGCCATAGTCAGTAATAAAATACAGAACGTACAGAAGTGGAAGTTGTAAATCATCAAACCCCGCGCAAATAAGTAAACAAATATGCAGCTCGCCATTCAAGAAGTGTAGGTCAAATATTTAGACCGACTGCATTCCTTTAAGGCGGAGGCAGCTGCGAGCGGCTTTTAAAAAGTGAATCAATTAAACTTTGTAAACAATGAAATTTTCAATTCCGTGAAGTAACAGTACGCGTTACGGCCGTGTTTTACGACATTTAATTTTGTCTCGGGTATATTTATGTATATTTGGGGGCATTTTTGGATTTCGATGATTTTCGGGTACATTTCTGTATTCATAAATGTACCCCGGGTGCCTTTCTGTAGTACCCGGTACGACAATGACCCCATCAGCGTAAATAAGGTGATCGGAAACACATGCCGTTCACTGGAAATAAACAAGTTGAGGTCATCCATTTACAGATGTTATCGGATGGAAAATAAACAAAATTTAATCAGTCACAGTAGTTTTTGTTGCAATTTGAATACTTTATTTTAGCTAACATCATATTATGTCAAATAAATAATGTTTTACTGTTATATGTAGCCAACTGTCGTTAAGTGGTCGTAAACTAAGAGTTCGAGGATATGTCTCATTTCTAGTCAGTTTTTTTGATGATGCTCTATCAACATTATGAACTGAAATAATCACTCTGAATCAGCTGCCGGCATGGAGTATGTTGCTTGTACCAAAAGTTGTTGGATCTTATTAACAATCACTCGTTGCAAAAAACAGTGGGCAGTTTTGTTCAATTATCAAATTCTGATTAGGCGAGTTTGCTACTTGATTAAATGATTTGGTCTGGACGTTCAGTCAAGCAAATGGTGGGGCAACCTGATTTGCTATGTTCACCTGCACCCACCAAAAATCCACTTGCATAAGGCATAGGGCAACCGTATTTCTGGAGCCTTGGAACTACAAAATAAAATACTATGTTTGCTAAAGCAATAGCAAACAATCTATGAAATTAAGGATGCCGTAACAACTGTGACTGTGTACCGTTACGTTAGTCTGGTATTACTTCCCTTTAATAAGACGAAAAGAAATAAACGTATGGGTTAATTCTACTATAAAGCATGCACTGTAATTTCAGGATATCGACACCATTTCACAAACGTTTGTTTACCTCGCTATCCATACTCGAAATTGTAGTTTCCGTCTCAGAAGTGACATTCGAGGTTGCGGCCTTGGTGACAGCACTCTTTCTTGCCTTCCTACGCTTGGACCTTTTATTATCAAGACCACTCATTGTAAACATCAAATATTAATATGTTTGGTACGAATGTGCTGTTATGCTGCAATCTAAATCGTGTATATAAACGTAGCTTTTATTAGTGTTGAACCTTTCTCGTTTTCCTTTCATTTCAGTCTAAGATGGCCGATCTTGAAGCAACGTACCCAGAGTGCATTCAATAGTCTGGTTCCATAGCCTAATGAGAGTAGCGAATGAAGACGGGCAGGGAACCAGGTTAGAGTGTTAAAGTTACTGTGTTACCCTGCTCCTGTTAATGGCGAAATTTATATTTTGTTGTCTGTTTTTGTAAAGCTATATTATATTATAATGTTATCTGTTATTAGATGTACTGTTACCTGTTTTCAGTGTTTTTTAATTGACTGTTAGGCCTAACTGTTATCAGCAAATTCAATTTACGAAAACCCGTTTCGTCCGTCATCTGTCCGTCCGTCAAAAATTGCTCTATTAACGACATCTCAGTAGGCATAATGACCAAACTTTACATGGACAATCCTGAGTTCATTAGTTTTCAAATTTGTTAAATGTATGTCAGCGCTGTGATTTAAGAAGTGGTTTATTACCGTCAGTCTTAACAGGCCTGCCAAACCTCCGGGTAAAATCCAGATTTTTCATTTGCTCCCCGGATTTTGAAAAAAAATTACAATCTGCTGATTTTCCAAGAAAACAACATGTTCATGATTTAACAGTTATAATCAGCAATTTCCTCACTATACGTAGTCAGCGATGCAAAGGAGGGTAGTTACAAGTGTCAAGTCAAGCGTGGTGGGGGGGGGGGGGGGGGGGGGGGGGGGGGGGAAGGAGGGTAATTACAAGTGTCAAGTCAAGCGTGGGGGGGGGGGGGGGTCATCCATCAGTATAATGCACTAACTGAACCTACAATTAAAACCTAATGACATAATTAGTTCCTACTTACAATCATGGATAGGTCTATATGCTACAATTAACACCAAAATGACTTAATTAGTTCCTTCAGTGACAAAACAACATGTGAATGGCAGCAATATATCTCTTGCTTCTTTAACTGGTCAACCTAATTGAAATAACAAGTGTGAGGATCGACCTAGCGAATCCTGTTGTGTGGTATCACTATAACAAGAGGCCCAGGAGGACCTGTATCGCTTTACTTGCTTTATGGTGTCCATGGTTGAGGTGGGGGAGGGACGGGGGGTGGGGGGGTGGGGGGATGGGAATTTGTCAGTCTGTCAGATATGGCCGTATATTTATTTATTTTTCCATTTGTCCACGTTTTCTTCAATGACCAAGACAACTGCATAAAATAAAATGCTTTAGGGAGTGGAATGTATCTGATCAAGTTTGGCTAGTATTAAAATTGGAAATTCATCGAAAACCAGATTTTCCATAAGCTACCTACAAAGTTTCATTCCAATATTTGTTTCCATATAAACTACATAAACACTAAGTTTCGCTTAAATATCTCATTCCTAACTGAAGTTCTTTCCCAGAAACCATGTTTCTATTATTAGTAACAGTATTCCAGTGATTTCATATGCAATCCCAAGCCCCCCTTCCATATAAGCTACATTCACAGCAAGTTTTGTTCAAATATTTCATTCCTAACTAAATTTATTGAGTGGAAAACATTTTTTTTCTATTTTCAGTAACAGTGACCTTCACCTTGACACAAGTTAGCCATGTGCAATCCATAGCTTCCTTTCCATATAAGCTACATACACAACAAGTTTAATTGTTCCAAAATCTCATTTCTAAGTAAAGTTATAGAGCGGGGGGAAATCTATTTATAGTAATAGTGACATTGACCTTGATCCCAGTGACTTGAAATGCAATCCCAATCGTCCTTTCCATATTACCTACCTTCAAAGCAAGTCGTTTCCCCAATATCTCATTTCTGACTAAAGTTATTGAGCGAAAAGCATTTTTCTGTTGTTAGTAACAGTGACCTAGACTTTGATCCCAGTGGCCCAAAATCAACTCCCAAGCTTCCTTTCCATATAAGGCTAAGCAACGTATACAGCAAGTTCCGTTCCAATATCTAATTCCTGACTAAAGTTATTGAGCGTAAATCGTTTTTCCATTTTTAGAAACAGTGACCTTGACCTCAGTGACCCCAAATGCAATCCCAAGCTGACTGGTTTTCAAACTCGACAGAGCTTTCATCAGTATCAGCAATCTGGCAAAGTTAGGCGAAATGGAGACGCTAGAGTGTTGACAAGACAAAATATAGATTTTTTGTTAATTCAAGGGCAATAACTCCGGGGTTAATGATCTGATCCTGCTGGTTTTCAATCTAGTCGAGCTACAATCTGGTAAAGTTTGGTAAAGATCGGATGAAAAATGAAGGTGCTAGAGTATTGACATCAAAAAGTTGAAACATCTTTCAATAATTCAAGGGTCATAACTCGAGGGTTACTTGTCCGATCTGGCTGGGTTTTGAACTTGACCGAGTTTTCATCAATATCAACAATCTGGCAAAGTTGGGTAAATACAGCATGCAAAATGGAGGTGCTATAGAGTGTGACAAGACAAAATATACATTTGTCGTTAATTCAAGGGCAATTACTCCGGTGTTACTGGTTCGATCTAGATGTGCTTTTTGTTTAACTTCGTCCGAGCTTTCATTGATATTAACAATCTGGTAAAGTTTGGTAAAGATCAGATGAAAAATGAAGGTGCTAGAGTGTTGATATCAAAAAGTTAACACATTTTTCAATAATTCACATAACTTCACAATAATTCACATAACCATAACTCCGGTGTTACTGGTCAGATCTGGCTGGTTTTTGAACTTGACCGAGCTTTCATCAATATCAACAATCTGGCAAAGTTTGTTAAATATAGCCTGCAAAATGGCGGTGCTAGAGTGTTGACAAGACAAAAAAATCGCGTTAATTCAAGGGCAATAACTCTGGTGTTACTGGTCCGATCTAAATGAGTTTTGAACTCGTCCGAGCTATCATTGATATTAAAAATCAAGTAAAGTTTGATAAAGATAGAAAAATGAAGGTGCTAGAGTGTTGACATCCAAAAAGTTAACACATTTTTCAATAATTCAAGGACCATAACTTCGGTGTTTCTGGTCCGATCTGGCTGGTTTTTCAACTTGACCGAGCTTCCATCAGTATCAACAATCTGACAACGTTTGGTAGATGTAGGATGCAAAATGGAAGCGCTAGAGTGTTGACAAGACAAACTATAGCAATTTTCGTTAATTGAAGGGCAAAAACCCAGGTGTTACTGGTCCGATCTGGCTGGTTTTCGAACTTGCCCGAGCTATTATCGATATTAATAATCTGGTAAAGTTTGGTAAAGATTGGATGAAAAATGAAGGTGCAAGAGTGTTGACATCAAAATGTTAACGGACTACGGACGACTGACGACGGACAAAAGACAATGGCATAAACCTTTGGCCATCGAGCTAATAACTGCTGCCGTGTGCGGTGATTATAATTTGTTTAAGAGCTATGAAGACGTTCTATTTGCATTTAGGAATCTCATCTAGAATAGCTGCACTTTCTTAAAAAAAAAATTAAAAAAAAGAACAAAGTGGTATATATTACTGAAACTACGTCTTTCTAATCTAATTACAAAGTTCTCTCTCAAGCAAACTCTTTGTATGCATGTTGAAGTATGTAATCTATTGTTTTCTTTAAGCATTAATAGTAGTATATAAACTGGTGGTGCGAGTCCACTTTATTTTTGAGAAAAGTTGCAATTTCCTCTGGGGTCCCCTAGAATCAAGAATACTGAGATAGTAGCAAATCATGAATACTGAAATAGTAGCAAATCAGAGATCTCGAGATATCATCAAATCAGCAAATCAAGAATACTGAGATATCGTCAAATCAAAAATACTGAGATATCATCAAATCAAGAATATTGAGATAACAGCAAATCAAGAATACTGAGATAGTAGGAAAACATGAATACTGAAATAGTAGCAAATCATGAATACTGAAATAGTAGCAAATCATAGATCTTGAGATATCATCAAATCACGAATACTGAAATAGCAAATCAAGAATACTGAGATATCGTCAAATCAAAAATACTGAGATATCATCAAATCAGAGATACTGAGATATCATCAAATCAAGAGTACTGAGATAACAGCAAATCAAGAATACTGAGATAGTAGCAAATCATGAATACTGAAATAGTAGTAAATCAGAGATCTCGAGATATCATCAAATCATGAATACCGAAATAGCAGAAAAACAAGAATACTGAGATATCATCAAATCAAGAATACTGAGATAGTAGCAAATCATGAATACTGAAATAGTAGCAAATCAAAGATCTCGGGTTATCATCAAATCATGAATACCGAAATAGCAGCAAATCAATGGTACTGAGATATCATCAAATCAAGACTACTGAGATAGCAGCAAATCATGAATACTGAAATAGTAGCAAATCAGAGATTTCGAGATATCATCAAATTATGAATACTGAAATAGAAGCAAATCATAGATCTCGGGATATCATCAAATCATGAATACTGAAATAGCAGCAAATCAGAGATCTCGGGATATCATCAAATCACGAATACTGATATAGCAGCAAATCAAGAATACTGAGATATCATCAAATCAAGAATACTGAGATAGCAGCAAATCAAGAATACTGAGATAGTAGCAAAATATGAATACTGAAATAGTAGCAAATCACGAGTACTGAAATAGTAGCAAATCAGAGATCTCGAGATATCATCAAATCACGAATACTGAAATAGCAAATCAAGAATACTGAGATCTCGTCAAATCAAAAATACTGAGATATCATCAAATCAGAGATACTGAGATATCATCAAATCAAGAATACTGAGATAACAGCAAATCAAGAATACTGAGATAGTAACAAATCATGAATACTGAAATAGTAGCAAATCAGAGATCTCGAGATATCATCAAATCATGAATACCGAAATAGCAGCAAATCAAGAATACTGAGATGTCATCAAATCAAGAATACGGAGATAGTAGCAAATCATGAAAACTGAAATAGTAGCAAATCAGAGATCTCGGGATATCATCAAATCAAGAATACTGAAATATCAGCAAATCAAGAATACTAAGATATCATCAAATCAAGAATACTAAGATAGTAGCAAATCATGAATACTTAAATAGTAGCAAATCAGTGATCTCGAGATATCATCAAATCATGATTGCTGAAATAGCAGCAAATCAAGAATACTGAGATATTATCAAATCAAGAATACTGAGATAGTAGCAAATCATGAATACTGAAATAGTAGAAAATTTGACAGATCTCGGGATATCATCAAATCAAGAATACTGAAATAGCAGCAAATCAAGAATACTGAAATATCATCAAATCAAGAATACTGAGATAGTAGCAAATCATGAATGCTGAAATAGTAGCAAATCAGAGATCTCGGGATATCATCAAATCAAGAATTCTGAAATAGCAGCAAATCAAGAATACTAAGATATCATCAAATCAAGAATACTAAGATAGTAGCAAATCATAATCACTGAAACAGTAGCAAATCAGAGATCTCGAGATATCATCAAATCATGAATACTGAAATAGCAGCAAATCAAGAATACTGAGATATCATCAAAACAAAAATACTGAGATAGTTGCAAATCAGAGATCTCGAGATATCATCAAATCATGAATACTGAAAAAACAAATCAAGAATACTGAGAAATCGTCAAATCAAGAATACTGAGATATTATCAAAAAAAAAATACTGAGATAACAGCAAATCAAGAATACTGAGATATCGTCAAATCAAGAATACTGAGATAGTAGCAAATCATGAATACTGAAATAGTAGAAAATCAGAGATCTCGAGGTATCATCAAATCAGCAAATCAAGAATACTGAGATATCGTCAAATCAAAAATACTGAGATAAAAGCAAATCAAGAATACTGAGATAGTAGCAAAACATGAATACTGAAATAGTAGCAAAACATGAGTACTGAAATAGTAGCAAATCAGAGATCCCGAGATATCATCAAATCACGAATACTGAAATAGCAAATCAAAAATACTGAGATATCATCAAATCAGAGATACTGAGATATCATCAAATCAAGAATACTGAGATAACAGCAAATCAAGAATACTGAGATAGTAGCAAATCATGAATACTGAAATAGTAGTAAATCAGAGATCTCGAGATATCATCAAATCATGAATACCGAAATAGCAGAAAAACAAGAATACTGAGATATCATCAAATCAAGACTACTGAGATAGCAGCAAATCATGAATACTGAAATAGTAGCAAATCAGAGATCTCGAGATATCATCAAATTATGAATACTGAAATAGAAGCAAATCATAGATCTCGGGATATCATCAAATCATGAATACTGAAATAGCAGCAAATCAGAGATACCGGGATATCATCAAATCACGAATACTGAAATAGCAGCAAATCAAGAATACTGAGATATCATCAAATCAAGAATACTGAGATAGCAGTAAATCATGAATACTGAAATAGTAGCAAATCACAGATCTCGAGATATCATCAAATCATGAATACTGAAATAGTAGCAAATCATGAATACTGAAATAGTAGCAAATCATGAATACTGAAATATTAGCAAATCAGTGATCTCGAGATATCATCAAATCATGAATACCGAAATAGCAACAAATCAAGAATACTGAGATATCATCAAATCAAGAATACTGAGATAACAGCAAATCAAGAATACTGAGATAGTAGCAAATCATGAATACTGAAATAGTAGCAAATCAGAGATCTCGAGATATCATCAAATCATGAATACCGAAATAGCAGCAAATCAAGAATACTGAGATATCATCAAATCAAGAATACGGAGATAGTAGCAAATCATGAAAACTGAAATAGTAGCAAATCAGAGATCTCGGGATATCATCAAATCAAGAATACTGAAATATCAGCAAATCAAGAATACTAAGATAGTAGCAAATCATGAATACTTAAATAGTAGCAAATCAGAGATCTCGAGATATCATCAAATCATGAATGCTGAAATAGCAACAAATCAAGACTACTGAGATATTATCAAATCAAGAATACTGAGAAAGTAGCAAATCATGAATACTGAAATAGTAGAAAATTTGACAGATCTCGGGATATCATCAAATCAAGAATACTGAAATATCATCAAATCAAGAATACTGAGATAGTAGCAAATCATGAATACTGAAATAGTAGCAAATCAGAGATCTCGGGATATCATCAAATCAAGAATTCTGAAATAGCAGCAAATCAAGAATACTAAGATATCATCAAATCAAGAATACTAAGATAGTAGCAAATCATAATTACTGAAACAGTAGCAAATCAGAGATCTCGAGATATCATCAAATCATGAATACTGAAATAGCAGCAAATCAAGAATACTGAGATATCATCAAAACAAGAATACTGAGATAGTTGCAAATCAGAGATCTCGAGATATCATCAAATCATGAATACTGAAAAAACAAATCAAGAATACTGAGAAATCGTCAAATCAAGAATACTGAGATATTATCAAATCAAGAATACTGAGATAACAGCAAATCAAGAATACTGAGATATCGTCAAATCAAGAATACTGAGATAGTAGCAAATCATGAATACTGAAATAGTAGAAAATCAGAGATCTCGAGGTATCATCAAATCAGCAAATCAAGAATACTGAGATATCGTCAAATCAAAAATACTGAGATAAAAGCAAATCAAGAATACTGAGATAGTAGCAAAACATGAATACTGAAATAGTAGCAAAACATGAGTACTGAAATAGTAGCAAATCAGAGATCCCGAGATATCATCAAATCACGAATACTGAAATAGCAAATCAAGAATACTGAGATATCGTCAAATCAAAAATACTGAGATATCATCAAATCAGAGATACTGAGATATCATCAAATCAAGAATACTGAGATAACAGCAAATCAAGAATACTGAGATAGTAGCAAATCATGAATACTGAAATAGTAGTAAATCAGAGATCTCGAGATATCATCAAATCATGAATACCGAAATAGCAGAAAAACAAGAATACTGAGATATCATCAAATCAAGAATACTGAGATAGTAGCAAATCATGAATACTGAAATAGTAGCAAATCAAAGATCTCGGGTTATCATCAAATCATGAATACCGAAATAGCAGCAAATCAATGGTACTGAGATATCATCAAATCAAGACTACTGAGATAGCAGCAAATCATGAATACTGAAATAGTAGCAAATCAGAGATCTCGAGATATCATCAAATTATGAATACTGAAATAGAAGCAAATCATAGATCTCGGGATATCATCAAATCATGAATACTGAAATAGCAGCAAATCAGAGATCTCGGGATATCATCAAATCACGAATACTGATATAGCAGCAAATCAAGAATACTGAGATATCATCAAATCAAGAATACTGAGATAGCAGCAAATCAAGAATACTGAGATAGTAGCAAAATATGAATACTGAAATAGTAGCAAATCACGAGTACTGAAATAGTAGCAAATCAGAGATCTCGAGATATCATCAAATCACGAATACTGAAATAGCAAATCAAGAATACTGAGATATCGTCAAATCAAAAATACTGAGATATCATCAAATCAGAGATACTGAGATATCATCAAATCAAGAATACTGAGATAACAGCAAATCAAGAATACTGAGATAGTAACAAATCATGAATACTGAAATAGTAGCAAATCAGAGATCTCGAGATATCATCAAATCATGAATACCGAAATAGCAGCAAATCAAGAATACTGAGATGTCATCAAATCAAGAATACGGAGATAGTAGCAAATCATGAAAACTGAAATAGTAGCAAATCAGAGATCTCGGGATATCATCAAATCAAGAATACTGAAATATCAGCAAATCAAGAATACTAAGATATCATCAAATCAAGAATACTAAGATAGTAGCAAATCATGAATACTTAAATAGTAGCAAATCAGTGATCTCGAGATATCATCAAATCATGATTGCTGAAATAGCAGCAAATCAAGAATACTGAGATATTATCAAATCAAGAATACTGAGATAGTAGCAAATCATGAACACTGAAATAGTAGAAAATTTGACAGATCTCGGGATATCATCAAATCAAGAATACTGAAATAGCAGCAAATCAAGAATACTGAAATATCATCAAATCAAGAATACTGAGATAGTAGCAAATCATGAATGCTGAAATAGTAGCAAATCAGAGATCTCGGGATATCATCAAATCAAGAATTCTGAAATAGCAGCAAATCAAGAATACTAAGATATCATCAAATCAAGAATACTAAGATAGTAGCAAATCATAATTACTGAAACAGTAGCAAATCAGAGATCTCGAGATATCATCAAATCATGAATACTGAAATAGCAGCAAATCAAGAATACTGAGATATCATCAAAACAAAAATACTGAGATAGTTGCAAATCAGAGATCTCGAGATATCATCAAATCATGAATACTGAAAAAACAAATCAAGAATACTGAGAAATCGTCAAATCAAGAATACTGAGATATTATCAAATCAAGAATACTGAGATAACAGCAAATCAAGAATACTGAGATATCGTCAAATCAAGAATACTGAGATAGTAGCAAATCATGAATACTGAAATAGTAGAAAATCAGAGATCTCGAGGTATCATCAAATCAGCAAATCAAGAATACTGAGATATCGTCAAATCAAAAATACTGAGATAAAAGCAAATCAAGAATACTGAGATAGTAGCAAAACATGAATACTGAAATAGTAGCAAAACATGAGTACTGAAATAGTAGCAAATCAGAGATCCCGAGATATCATCAAATCACGAATACTGAAATAGCAAATCAAGAATACTGAGATATCGTCAAATCAAAAATACTGAGATATCATCAAATCAGAGATACTGAGATATCATCAAATCAAGAATACTGAGATAACAGCAAATCAAGAATACTGAGATAGTAGCAAATCATGAATACTGAAATAGTAGTAAATCAGAGATCTCGAGATATCATCAAATCATGAATACCGAAATAGCAGAAAAACAAGAATACTGAGATATCATCAAATCAAGAATACTGAGATAGTAGCAAATCATGAATACTGAAATAGTAGCAAATCAAAGATCTCGGGTTATCATCAAATCATGAATACCGAAATAGCAGCAAATCAATGGTACTGAGATATCATCAAATCAAGACTACTGAGATAGCAGCAAATCATGAATACTGAAATAGTAGCAAATCAGAGATCTCGAGATATCATCAAATTATGAATACTGAAATAGAAGCAAATCATAGATCTCGGGATATCATCAAATCATGAATACTGAAATAGCAGCAAATCAGAGATACCGGGATATCATCAAATCACGAATACTGAAATAGCAGCAAATCAAGAATACTGAGATATCATCAAATCAAGAATACTGAGATAGCAGTAAATCATGAATACTGAAATAGTAGCAAATCACAGATCTCGAGATATCATCAAATCATCAATACTGAAATAGTAGCAAATCATGAATACTGAAATAGTAGCAAATCATGAATACTGAAATATTAGCAAATCAGTGATCTCGAGATATCATCAAATCATGAATACCGAAATAGCAACAAATCAAGAATACTGAGATATCATCAAATCAAGAATACTGAGATAACAGCAAATCAAGAATACTGAGATAGTAGCAAATCATGAATACTGAAATAGTAGCAAATCAGAGATCTCGAGATATCATCAAATCATGAATACCGAAATAGCAGCAAATCAAGAATACTGAGATATCATCAAATCAAGAATACGGAGATAGTAGCAAATCATGAAAACTGAAATAGTAGCAAATCAGAGATCTCGGGATATCATCAAATCAAGAATACTGAAATATCAGCAAATCAAGAATACTAAGATATCATCAAATCAAGAATACTAAGATAGTAGCAAATCATGAATACTTAAATAGTAGCAAATCAGAGATCTCGAGATATCATCAAATCATGAATGCTGAAATAGCAACAAATCAAGAATACTGAGATATTATCAAATCAAGAATACTGAGATAGTAGCAAATCATGAATACTGAAATAGTAGAAAATTTGACAGATCTCGGGATATCATCAAATCAAGAATACTGAAATATCATCAAATCAAGAATACTGAGATAGTAGCAAATCATGAATACTGAAATAGTAGCAAATCAGAGATCTCGGGATATCATCAAATCAAGAATTCTGAAATAGCAGCAAATCAAGAATACTAAGATATCATCAAATCAAGAATACTAAGATAGTAGCAAATCATAATTACTGAAACAGTAGCATATCAGAGATCTCGAGATATCATCAAATCATGAATACTGAAATAGCAGCAAATCAAGAATACTGAGATATCATCAAAACAAGAATACTGAGATAGTTGCAAATCAGAGATCTCGAGATATCATCAAATCATGAATACTGAAAAAACAAATCAAGAATACTGAGAAATCGTCAAATCAAGAATACTGAGATATTATCAAATCAAGAATACTGAGATAACAGCAAATCAAGAATACTGAGATATCGTCAAATCAAGAATACTGAGATAGTAGCAAATCATGAATACTGAAATAGTAGCAAATCAGAGATCTCGAGGTATCATCAAATCAGCAAATCAAGAATACTGAGATATCGTCAAATCAAAAATACTGAGATTAAAGCAAATCAAGAATACTGAGATAGTAGCAAAACATGAATACTGAAATAGTAGCAAAACATGAGTACTGAAATAGTAGCAAATCAGAGATCTCGAGATATCATCAAATCACGAATACTGAAATAGCAAATCAAGAATACTGAGATATCATCAAATCAAAAATACTGAGATATCATCAAATCAAGAATACTGAGATAACAGCAAATCAAGAATACTGAGATAGTAGCAAATCATGAATACTGAAATAGTAGTAAATCAGAGATCTCGAGATATCATCAAATCATGAATACCGAAATAGCAGAAAAACAAGAATACTGAGATATCATCAAATCAAGAATACTGAGATAGTAGCAAATCATGAATACTGAAATAGTAGCAAATCAGAGATCTCGGGTTATCATCAAATCATGAATACCGAAATAGCAGCAAATCAATGGTACTGAGATATCATCAAATCAAGACTACTGAGATAGCAGCAAATCATGAATACTGAAATAGTAGCAAATCAGAGATCTCGAGATATCATCAAATTATGAATACTGAAATAGAAGCAAATCATAGATCTCGGGATATCATCAAATCATGAATACTGAAATAGCAGCAAATCAGAGATCCCGGGATATCATCAAATCACGAATACTGAAAAAGCAGCATATCAAGAATACTGAGATATCATCAAATCAAGAATACTGAGATAGCAGTAAATCATGAATACTGAAATAGTAGCAAATCACAGATCTCGAGATATCATCAAATCATCAATACTGAAATAGTAGCAAATCATGAATACTGAAATAGTAGCAAATCATGAATACTGAAATAGTAGCAAATCAGTGATCTCGAGATATCATCAAATCATGAATACCGAAATAGCAGCAAATCAAGAATACTGAGATATCATCAAATCAAGAATACTGAGATAGTAGCAAATCATGAATACTGAAAGAGTAGCAAATCAGAGATCTCGGGATATCATCAAATCATGAATACCGAAATAGTAGCAAATCATGCATACTGAAGTAGCAGCAAATCAGAGATCTCGGGAAATCATCAAATCATGAATACCGAAATAGCAGCAAATCAGAGATCTCGGGATATCATCAAATCATGAATACTGAAATAGCAGCAAATCAAAAATATTGAGATATCATCAAATCAAGAATACTGAGATAACAGCAAATCATGAATACCGAAATAGAAGCAAATCAAGAATACTGAGATATCATCAAATCAGAGATACTGAGATATCAGAAAAGCAAGAATACTGAGATAGTAGCAAATCATGAATACAGAAATAGTAGCAAATTAAAGATCTTGGGATATCATCAAATCATGAATACTGAAATAGTAGCAAATCAAGAATACTGAGATATCATCAAATCAAGAATACTGAGAGAGCAGGAAATCATGAATACTGAAATAGTAGCAAATCGGAGATCTCGGGATTCATCAAATCATGAATACCGAAATTGTAGTAATACTGAGATATCACGGAATCTATCACAGAAATATCATAGAATTGAGAATACTGTAATATCACAGAATCGAGAATACTAGAACATCGCAGAATTAAAAATATTGAATCGATTCTGCGATGTTTCAATATTATTGATTCTGCGATGTTCTAGTATTCTCGATTCTGTGATATTTCAGTATTCTCGATTCTATGATATTTCGGTGTTTTCGATTCTATGATAGATTCAGTGATATCTCAGTATTCTTGATTTGATGATATCTCAGTATTCTTGATTCGCTGCTATTTCAGTATTCATGATTTGATAATATCTCGAGATCTCTGATTTGCTACTATTTCAGTATTCATGATTTGCTACTATCTCGGTATTCTTGATTTGATGATATCTCGGTATTCATGATTTGATGATATCACGAAATCTCTGATTTGCTACTGTTTCAGAATTTATGATTTGCTACTATTTTGGTATTCATGATTGGATGATATCCCGATATCTCTGATTTGCTGCTATTTCGGTATTCATGATTTGATGATTTCCCGAGATCTTTGATTTGCTACTATTTCAGTATGCATGATTTGCTACTATTTCGGTATTCATGATTTGATGATATCCCGAGATCTCTGATTTGCTACTATTTCAGTATTCATGATTTGAAGATATCCCGAGATCTCTGATTTGCTACTATTTCAGTATTCATGATTTGCTACTATCTCAGTATTCTTGATTTCATGATACCTCAGTATTCTTGATTTGCTGCTGTTTCGGTATTCATGATTTGATGATATCTCGAGATCTCTGAATTGCTACTATTTCAGTATTCATGATTTGCTACTATTTCAGTATTCATGATTAGATGATATCTCGAGATCTGTGATTTGCTACTATTTCTGTATTCATGATTTGCTGCTATCTCAGTATTCTTGATTTGCTGCTATTTCAGTATTCGTGATTTGATGATATCCCGAGATCTCTGATTTGCTACTATTTCAGTATTCATGATTTGATGAGATCTCGAGATCTGTGATTTGCTACTATTTCAGTATTCATGATTTGCTGCTATCTCAGTATTCTTGATTTGATGATATCTCAGTCTTCTTGATTTGCTGCTATTTCGGTAATCATGATTTGATGATATCCCGAGATCTCTGATTTGCTGCTATTTTAGTATTCTTGATTTGATGATATCTCAGTATTCTTGATTTGCTGCAATTTCGGTATTCATGATTTGATGATATCTCGAGATCTCTGATTTGCTAATATTTCAGTATTCATGATTTACTACAATTTCAGTATTCATGATTTGCTACAATCTCAGTATTCTTGATTTGCTGTTATCTCAGTATTCTTGATTTGATGATATCTCAGTATCTCTGATTTGATGATATCTCAGTATTTTTGATTTGACGATATCTCAGTATTCTTGATTTGCTATTTGAGTATTCGTGATTTGATGATATCTCGAGATCTCTGATTTGCTACTATTTCAGTATTCTTGATTTGATGATATCTCAGTATTCTTGATTTGCTGCAATTTCGGTATTCATGATGTGATGATATCTCGAGATCTCTGATTTGCTACTATTTTAGTATTCGTGATTTGCTATTATCTCAGTATTATTGATTTGATGTTATCTCAGTATTCTTGATTTGATGATATCTCGGTATCTCTGATTTGATGATATCTCAGTATTTTTGATTTGACGATATCTCAGTATTCTTGATTTGCTATTTCAGTATTCGTGATTTGATGATATCTCGAGATCTCTGATTTGCTACTATTTCAGTATTCATAATTTGCTACTATTTCAGTATTCATGATTTGCTACAATCTCAGTATTCATGATTTGCTGTTATCTCAGTATTCTTGAATTGATGATATCTCAGTATCTCTGATTTGATGATCTCTCAGTATTTTTGATTTGACGATATCTCAGTTGTCTTGATTTGCAATTTCAGTATTCGTGATTTGATGATATCTCGAGATCTCTGATTTGCTACTATTTCAGTATTCATGATTTGCTACTATCTCAGTATTCTTGATTTGCTGCTATTTCGGTATTCATGATTTGATGATATCTCGAGATCTCTGATTTGCTATTTTTTCAGCATTCATGATTTGCTACTATTGCAGTGTTCATGATTTGCTACTATCTCAGTATTTTTGATTTGACGATATCTCAGTATTCATGATTTGCTCTTTCAGTATTCATGATTTGATGATATCTCGAGATCTCTGATTTGCTACTTTTTCAGTATACATGATTTGCTACTTTCTCAGTTTTCTTGATTTGATGATATTTCAGTATTCTTGATTTACTGCTATTTCAGTATTCATGATTTGATGATATCTCGAGATCTCTGATTTGCTACTATTTCAGTATTTATTATTTGCTACTATCTCAGTATTTTTGATTTGATGATATCTCAGTATTATTGATTTGCTGCTATTTCTTTATTCATGATTTGATGATATCTCGAGATCTCTGATTTGCTACTATTTTAGTATTCATGATTTGCTACTATTTCAGTATTCATGATTTGCTGCTATCACAGTAGCCTGGATTTGATGATATCTCAGTATTCTTGATTTGCTGCTATTTCAGTATTCGTGATTTGATTATATTCCGAGATCTCTGATTTGCTGCTATTTCAGTATTCATGATTTGATGATATCCCGAGATCTGTGATTTGCTACTATTTCAGTATTCATGATTTGTTACTATCTCAGTATTTTTGATTTGATGATATCTCAGTATTCTTGAATTGCTGCTATTTCGGTATTCATGATTTGATGATATCCCGAGATCTCTGATTTGCTACTATTTCAGTATTCATGATTTGATGAGATCTCGAGATCTGTGATTTGCTACTATTTCAGTATTCATGATTTGCTGCTATCTCAGTATTCTTGATTTGATGATATCTCAGTAGTCTTGATTTGCTGCTATTTCGGTAATCATGATTTGATGATATCCCGAGATCTCTGATTTGCTGCTATTTTAGTATTCTTGATTTGATGATATCTCAGTATTCTTGATTTGCTGCAATTTCGGTATTCATGATTTGATGATATCTCGAGATCTCTGATTTGCTAATATTTCAGTATTCATGATTTACTACAATTTCAGTATTCACGATTTGCTACAATCTCAGTATTCTTGATTTGCTGTTATCTCAGTATTCTTGATTTGATGATATCTCAGTATCTCTGATTTGATGATATCTCAGTATTTTAGATTTGACGATATCTCAGTATTCTTGATTTGCTATTTGAGTATTCGTGATTTGATGATATCTCGAGATCTCTGATTTGCTACTATTTCAGTATTCTTGATTTGATGATATCTCAGTATTCTTGATTTGCTGCAATTTCGGTATTCATGATGTGATGATATCTCGAGATCTCTGATTTGCTACTATTTTAGTATTCGTGATTTGCTATTATCTCAGTATTATTGATTTGATGTTATCTCAGTATTCTTGATTTGATGATATCTCGGTATCTCTGATTTGATGATATCTCAGTATTTTTGATTTGACGATATCTCAGTATTCTTGATTTGCTATTTCAGTATTCGTGATTTGATGATATCTCGAGATCTCTGATTTGCTACTATTTCAGTATTCATAATTTGCTACTGTTTCAGTATTCATGATTTGCTACAATCTCAGTATTCATGATTTGCTGTTATCTCAGTATTCTTGAATTGATGATATCTCAGTATCTCTGATTTGATGATATCCCAGTATTTTTGATTTGACGATATCTCAGTATTCTTGATTTGCAATTTCAGTATTCGTGATTTGATGATATCTCGAGATCTCTGATTTGCTACTATTTCAGTATTCATGATTTGCTACTATCTCAGTATTCTTGATTTGCTGCTATTTCGGTATTCATGATTTGATGATATCTCGAGATCTCTGATTTGCTATTTTTTCAGTATTCATGATTTGCTACTATTGCAGTGTTCATGATTTGCTACTATCTCAGTATTTTTGATTTGACGATATCTCAGTATTCATGATTTGCTCTTTCAGTATTCATGATTTGATGATATCTCGAGATCTCTGATTTGCTACTGTTTCAGTATACATGATTTGCTACTTTCTTTAGTTTTCTTGATTTGATGATATTTCAGTATTCTTGATTTACTGCTATTTCAGTATTCATGATTTGATGATATCTCGAGATCTCTGATTTGCTACTATTTCAGTATTTATTATTTGCTACTATCTCGAGATCTCTGATTTGTTACTATTTCAGTATTCATGATTTGTTACTATCTCAGTATTCTTGATTTGATGATATCTCAGTATTCTTGATTTGCTGCTATTTCAGTATTCATGATTTGCTGCTATCACAGTAGTCTGGATTTGATGATATCTCAGTATTCTTGATTTGCTGCTATTTCAGTATTCGTGATTTGATGATATTCCGAGATCTCTGATTTGCTGCTATTTCAGTATTCATGATTTGATGATATCCCGAGATATGTGATTTGCTACTATTTCAGTATTCATGAATTGCTACTATCTCAGTATTTTTGATTTGATGATATCTCAGTATTCTTGAATTGCTGCTATTTCGGTATTCATGATTTGATGATATCCCGAGATCTCTGATTTGCTGCTATTTCAGTATTCATGATTTGATGATATCTCGAGATCTGTGATTTGCTACTATTTCAGTATTCATGATTTTCTATTATCTCAGTATTCTTGATTCGATGATATCTCAGTATTCTTGAATTGCTGCTATTTCGGTATTCATGATTTGATGATATCCCGAGATTTCTGATTTGCTGCTATTTCAGTATTCATGATTTGATGATATCTCAGTATTCTTGATTTGCTGCTATTTCGGTATTCATGATTTGATGATATCGCGAGATCTCTGATTTGCTACTATTTCAGTATTCATGATTTGGTACTATCTCAGTATTCTTGATTTGATGATATCTCAGCATTTCTGATTTGCTGCTATTTCGGTATTCATGATTTGATGATATCTCGAGATCTCTTTCAGTATTCATGATTTTCTACTATCTCAGTATTCTTGATTCGATGATATCTCAGAATTCTTGAATTGCTGCTATTTCGGTATTCATGATTTGATGATATCCCGAGATTTCTGATTTGCTGCTATTTCAGTATTCATGATTTGATGATATCTCAGTATTCTTGATTTGCTGCTATTTCGGTATTCATGATTTGATGATATCCCGAGATCTCTGATTTGCTACTATTTCAGTATTCATGATTTGCTACTATCTCAGTATTCTTGAATTGCTCTTATCTCAGTATTCTTTATTTGATGATATCTCAGTATTTTTGATTTGACGATATCTCAGTATTCTTTATTTGCTACTTCAGTATTTATGATTTGATGATATCTCGAGATCTCTGATTTGCTACTATTTCAGTATTCATGATTTGCTACTATCTCAGTATTCTTGATTTGATGATATCTCAGTATTCTGGATTTTCTGCTGTTTCAGTATTCATGATTTGATGATATCTCGAGATCTCTGATTTGCTACTATTGCTGTATTCATCATTTGCTACTATCTTAGTATTCTTGATTTGATGATATCGCAGTATTCTTGATTTTCTGCTGTTTCAGTATTCATGATTTGATGATATCTCGAGATCTCTGATTTGCTACTATTTCAGTATTCATGATTTGCTACTATCTTAGTATTCTTGATTTGATGATATCTTAGTATTCTGGATTTGCTGCTGTTTCAGTATTCTTGATTTGATGATATCCCGAGATCTCTGATTTGCTACTATTTCAGTATTCATGATTTGCTATTATCTCAGTATTCTTGATTTGATGATATCTCAGTATTCTTGATTTGCGGCTATTTCAGTATTCTTGATTTGATGATATCCCGAGATCTCTGATTTGCTACTATTTCAGTATTCATGATTTGCTACTATCTCAGTATTCTTGATTTGATGATATCTCAGTATTCTTGAATTGCTGCTATTTCGGTATTCATGATTTGATGATATCCCGAGATCTCTGATTTGTTACTATTTCAGTATTCATGATTTGTTACTATCTCAGTATTCTTGATTTGATGATATCTCAGTATTCTTGATTTGCTGCTATTTCGGTATTCATGATTTGATGATATCTCGAGATCTCTGACATGCTACTATTTCAGTATTCATGATTTGCTACTATCTCAGTATTCTTGATTTGCTGTTATCTCATTATTCTTGATTTGATGATATATCAGTTTCTCTGATTTGATGATATCTCAGTATTTTTGATTTGACGATATCTCAGTATTCTTGATTTGCTATTTCAGTATTCTTGATTTGATTATATCTCGAGATCTCTGATTTGCAACTACTTCAGTATTCATGATTTGCTACAATCTCAGTATTCTTGATTTGCTGTTATCTCAGTTTTCTTGATTTGATGATATCTGAGTATCTCTGATTTGATGATATCTCAGTATGTTTGATTTGATGATATCTCAGTATTCTTGATTTGCTATTTCAGTATTCGCGATTTGATGATATCTCGAGATCTCTGATTTGCTACTATTTCAGTATTCATGATTTGCTACTATTTCTGTATTCATGATTTGCTACTATCTCAGTATTCTTGATTTGACAATATCTCAGTATTCTTGATTTGCTGTTATCTCAGTATTCTTTATTTGATGATATCTCAGTATTCTTTATTTGCTATTTCAGTATTTATGATTTGATGATATCTCGAGATCTCTGATTTGCTACTATTTCAGTATTCATGATTTGCTACTATCTCAGTATTCTTGATTTGATGATATCTCAGTATTTTTGATTTTCTGCTGTTTCATCATTCATGATTTGATGATATCTCGAGATCTCTGATTTGCTACTATTTTAGTATTCATGATTTGCTACTATCTCAGTATTCTTGATTTGATGATATCTTAGTATTCTTGATTTTCTCCTGTTTCAGTATTCATAATTTGATGATATCTCGAGATCTCTGATTTGCTACTATTTCAGTATTCATGATTTGCTGCTGTCTTAGTATTCTTGATTTGATGATATCTTAGTATTCTGTATTTGCTGCTGTTTCAGTATTCTTGATTTGATGATATCCCGAGATCGCTGATTTGCTACTATTTTAGTATTCATGATTTGCTATTATCTCAGTATTTTTGATTTGATGATATCTCAGTATTCTTGATTTGCTATTTCAGTATTCGTGATTTGATTATATCCCTAGATCTCTGATTTGCTACTATTTCAGTATTCATGATTTGCTACTATTTCAGTATTCATGATTTGCTACTATCTCATTATTCTTGATTTGACAATATCTCAGTATTCTTGATTTGCTGTTATCTCAGTATTCTTTATTTGATGATATCTCAGTATTTTTGATTTGACGATATCTCAGTATTCTTTAATTGCTATTTCAGTATTTATGATTTGATGATATCTCGAGATCTCTGATTTGCTACTATTTCAGTATTCATGATTTGCTACTATCTCAGTATTCTTGATTTGATGATATCTCAGTATTCTTGATTTTCTTCTATTTCAATATTCATGATTTGATGATATCTCGAGATCTCTGATTTGCTACTATTTCAGTATTCATGATTTGCTACTATCTTAGTATTCTTGATTTGATGATATCTCAGTATTCTTGATTTTCTGCTGTTTCAGTATTCATAATTTGATGATATCTCGAGATCTCTGATTTGCTCTGATTTCAGTATTCATGATTTGCTACTGTCTTAGTATTCTTGATTTGATGATATCTTAGTATTCTGGATATGCTGCTGTTTCAGTATTCTTGATTTGATGATATCCCGATATCGCTTATTTGCTACTATTTTAGTATTCATGATTTGTTATTATCTCAGTATTTTTGATTTGATGATATCTCAGTATTCTTGATTTGCGGCTATTTCAGTATTCTTGATTTGATTATATCCCGAGATCTCTGATTTGCTACTATTTCAGTATTCATTATTTGCTTCTATCTCAGTATTCTTGATTTGATGATATCTCAGTATTCTTGAATTGCTGCTATTTCGGTATTAATGATTTGATGATATCCCGAGATCTCTGATTTGCTGCTACTTCAGTATTCATGATTTGATGATATCCCGAGATCTCTGATTTGCTGCTATTTCAGTATTCATGATTTGATGATATCTCGAGATCTGTGATTTGCTACTATTTCAGTATTCATGATTTTCTACTATCTCAGTATTCTTGATTTGATGATATCTCAGTATTCTTGAATTGCTGCTATTTCGGTATTCATGATTTGATGATATCCCGAGATCTCTGATTTGCTGCTATTTCAGTATTCATGATTTGATGATATCTCAGTATTCTTGATTTGCTGCTATTTCGGTAATCATGATTTGATGATATCCCGAGATCTCTGATTTGCTACTATTTCAGTATTCATGATTTGGTACTATCTCAGTATTCTTGATTTGATGATATCTCAGTATTCTTGATTTGCTGCTATTTCGGTATTCATGATTAGATGATATCTCGAGATCTCTGACATGCTACTATTTCAGTATTCATGATTTGCTACTATCTCAGTATTCTTTAATTGCTCTTATCTCAGTATTCTTTATTTGATGATATCTCAGTATTTTTGATTTGACGATATCTCAGTATTCTTTATTTGCTGCTTTAGTATTTATGATTTGATGATATCTCGAGATCTCTGATTTGCTACTATTTCAGTATTCATGATTTTCTACTATCTCAGTATTCTTGATTTGATGATATCTCAGTATTCTGGATTTTCTGCTGTTTCAGTATTCATGATTTAATGATATCTCGAGATCTCTGATTTGCTACTATTTCAGTATTCATGATTTGCTACTATCTTAGTATTGTTGATTTGATGATATCACAGTATTCTTGATTTTCTGCTGTTTCAGTATTCATGATTTGATGATATCCCGAGATCTCTGATTTGCTACTATTTCAGTATTCATGATTTGCTATTATCTCAGTATTCTTGATTTGATGATATCTCAGTATTCTTGATTTGCGGCTATTTCAGTATTCTTGATTTGATGATATCCCGAGATCTCTGATTTGCTACTATTTCAGTATTCATGATTTGCTACTATCTCAGTATTCTTGATTTGATGATATCTCAGTATTCTTGAATTGCTGCTATTTCGGTATTCATGATTTGATGATATCCCGAGATCTCTGATTGCTGGTATTTCAGTATTCATGATTTGATGATATATCAGTATTCTTGATTTGCTGCTATTTCGGTATTCATGATTTGATGATGTCCCGAGATCTCTGATTTGTTACTATTTCAGTATTCTTGAATTGCTGCTATTTCGGTATTCATGATTTGATGATATCCCGAGATCTCTGATTGCTGGTATTTCAGTATTCATGATTTGATGATATATCAGTATTCTTGATTTGCTGCTATTTCGGTATTCATGATTTAATGATATCCCGAGATCTCTGATTTGTTACTATTTCAGTATTCATGATTTGTTACTATCTCAGTATTCTTGATTTGATGATATCTCAGTATTCTTGATTTGCTGCTATTTCAGTATTCATGATTTGCTACTATCTCATTATTCTTGATTTGCTGTTATCTGAGTATTCTTGATTTGATGATATCTCAGTATCTTTGAATTGATGATATCTCAGTATTTTTGATTTGACGATATCTCAGTATTCTTGATTTGCTATTTCAGTATTCTTGATTTGATTATATCTCGAGATCTATGATTTGCTACTATTTCAGTATTCATGATTTGCTACAATCTCAGTATTCTTGATTTGCTGTTATCTCAGTTTTCTTGATTTGATGATATCTGAGTATCTCTGATTTGATGATATCTCAGTATTTTTGATTTGACGATATCTCAGTATTCTTGATTTGCTATTTCAGTATTCGTGATTTGATGATATCTCGAGATCTCTGATTTGCTACTATTTCAGTATTCATGATTTGCTACTATTTCAGTATTCATGATTTGCTACTATCTCAGTATTCTTGATTTGACAATATCTCAGTATTCTTGATTTGCTGTTATCTCAGTATTCTTTATTTGATGATATCTCAGTATTTTTGATTTGACGATATCTCAGTATTCTTTATTTGCTATTTCAGTATTTATGATTTGATGATATCTCGAGATCTCTGATTTGCTACTATTTTAGTATTCATGATTTGCTACTATCTCACTATTCTTGATTTGATGATATCTCAGTATTCTTGATTTTCTGCTGTTTCATCATTCATGATTTGATGATATCTCGCGATCTCTGATTTGCTACTATTTCAGTATTCATGATTTGCTACTATCTTAGTATTCTTGATTTGATACTATCTTAGTATTCTTGATTTTCTCCTGTTTCAGTATTCATAATTTGATGATATCTCGAGATCTCTGATTTGCTACTATTTCAGTATTCACGATTTGCTGCTGTCTTAGTATTCTTGATTTGATGATATCTTAGTATTCTGGATTTGCTGCTGTTTCAGTATTCTTGATTTGATGATATCCCGAGATCGCTGATTTTCTACTATTTTAGTATTCATGATTTGCTATTATCTCAGTATTTTTGATTTGATGATATCTCAGTATTCTTGATTTGCGGCTATTTCAGTATTCTTGATTTGATTATATCCCTAGATCTCTGATTTGCTACTATTTCAGTATCATGATTTGCTTCTATCTCAGTATTCTTGATTTGATGATATCTCAGTATTCTTGAATTGCTGCTATTTCGGTATTCATGATTTGATGATATCCCGAGATCTCTGATTTGCTGGTATTTCAGTATTCATGATTTGCTACTATCTTAGTATTCTTGATTTGATGATATCTCAGTATTCTTGATTTTCTGCTGTTTCGATATTCATGATTTGATGATATCCCGAGATCTCTGATTTGCTACTATTTCAGTATTCATGATTTGCTACTATCTCAGTATTCTTGATTTGATGATATCTCAGTATTCTTGATTTGCTGCTATTTCGGTATTCATGATTTGATGATATCTCGAGATCTCTGATTTGCTACTATTTCAGTATTCATGATTTGCTACTATCTCAGTATTCTTGATTTGATGATATCTTAGTATTCTGGATTTGCTGCTGTTTCAGTATTCTTGATTTGATGATATCCCGAGATCGCTGATTTGCTACTATTTTAGTATTCATGATTTGCTATTATCTCAGTATTTTTGATTTGATGATATCTCAGTATTCTTGATTTGCTATTTCAGTATTCGTGATTTGATTATATCCCTAGATCTCTGATTTGCTACTATTTCAGTATTCATGATTTGCTACTATTTCAGTATTCATGATTTGCTACTATCTCATTATTCTTGATTTGACAATATCTCAGTATTCTTGATTTGCTGTTATCTCAGTATTCTTTATTTGATGATATCTCAGTATTTTTGATTTGACGATATCTCAGTATTCTTTACTTGCTATTTCAGTATTTATGATTTGATGATATCTCGAGATCTCTGATTTGCTACTATTTCAGTATTCATGATTTGCTACTATCTCAGTATTCTTGATTTGATGATATCTCAGTATTCTTGATTTTCTGCTATTTCAATATTCATGATTTGATGATATCTCGAGATCTCTGATTTGCTACTATTTCAGTATTCATGATTTGCTACTATCTTAGTATTCTTGATTTGATGATATCTCAGTATTCTTGATTTTCTGCTGTTTCAGTATTCATAATTTGATGATATCTCGAGATCTCTGATTTGCTCTGATTTCAGTATTCATGATTTGCTACTGTCTTAGTATTCTTGATTTGATGATATCTTAGTATTCTGGATATGCTGCTGTTTCAGTATTCTTGATTTGATGATATCCCGATATCGCTTATTTGCTACTATTTTAGTATTCATGATTTGTTATTATCTCAGTATTTTTGATTTGATGATATCTCAGTATTCTTGATTTGCGGCTATTTCAGTATTCTTGATTTGATTATATCCCGAGATCTCTGATTTGCTACTATTTCAGTATTCATTATTTGCTTCTATCTCAGTATTCTTGATTTGATGATATCTCAGTATTCTTGAATTGCTGCTATTTCGGTATTAATGATTTGATGATATCCCGAGATCTCTGATTTGCTGCTACTTCAGTATTCATGATTTGATGATATCCCGAGATCTCTGATTTGCTGCTATTTCAGTATTCATGATTTGATGATATCTCGAGATCTGTGATTTGCTACTATTTCAGTATTCATGATTTTCTACTATCTCAGTATTCTTGATTTGATGATATCTCAGTATTCTTGAATTGCTGCTATTTCGGTATTCATGATTTGATGATATCCCGAGATCTCTGATTTGCTGCTATTTCAGTATTCATGATTTGATGATATCTCAGTATTCTTGATTTGCTGCTATTTCGGTAATCATGATTTGATGATATCCCGAGATCTCTGATTTGCTACTATTTCAGTATTCATGATTTGGTACTATCTCAGTATTCTTGATTTGATGATATCTCAGTATTCTTGATTTGCTGCTATTTCGGTATTCATGATTAGATGATATCTCGAGATCTCTGACATGCTACTATTTCAGTATTCATGATTTGCTACTATCTCAGTATTCTTGAATTGCTCTTATCTCAGTATTCTTTATTTGATGATATCTCAGTATTTTTGATTTGACGATATCTCAGTATTCTTTATTTGCTTCTTTAGTATTTATGATTTGATGATATCTCGAGATCTCTGATTTGCTACTATTTCAGTATTCATGATTTTCTACTATCTCAGTATTCTTGATTTGATGATATCTCAGTATTCTGGATTTTCTGCTGTTTCAGTATTCATGATTTAATGATATCTCGAGATCTCTGATTTGCTACTATTTCAGTATTCATGACTTGCTACTATCTTAGTATTGTTGATTTGATGATATCACAGTATTCTTGATTTTCTGCTGTTTCAGTATTCATGATTTGATGATATCCCGAGATCTCTGATTTGCTACTATTTCAGTATTCATGATTTGCTATTATCTCAGTATTCTTGATTTGATGATATCTCAGTATTCTTGATTTGCGGCTATTTCAGTATTCTTGATTTGATGATATCCCGAGATCTCTGATTTGCTACTATTTCAGTATTCATGATTTGCTACTATCTCAGTATTCTTGATTTGATGATATCTCAGTATTCTTGAATTGCTGCTATTTCGGTATTCATGATTTGATGATATCCCGAGATCTCTGATTGCTGGTATTTCAGTATTCATGATTTGATGATATATCAGTATTCTTGATTTGCTGCTATTTCGGTATTCATGATTTGATGATATCCCGAGATCTCTGATTTGTTACTATTTCAGTATTCTTGAATTGCTGCTATTTCGGTATTCATGATTTGATGATATCCCGAGATCTCTGATTGCTGGTATTTCAGTATTCATGATTTGATGATATATCAGTATTCTTGATTTGCTGCTATTTCGGTATTCATGATTTAATGATATCCCGAGATCTCTGATTTGTTACTATTTCAGTATTCATGATTTGTTACTATCTCAGTATTCTTGATTTGATGATATCTCAGTATTCTTGATTTGCTGCTATTTCAGTATTCATGATTTGCTACTATCTCATTATTCTTGATTTGCTGTTATCTGAGTATTCTTGATTTGATGATATCTCAGTATCTTTGAATTGATGATATCTCAGTATTTTTGATTTGACGATATCTCAGTATTCTTGATTTGCTATTTCAGTATTCTTGATTTGATTATATCTCGAGATCTATGATTTGCTACTATTTCAGTATTCATGATTTGCTACAATCTCAGTATTCTTGATTTGCTGTTATCTCAGTTTTCTTGATTTGATGATATCTGAGTATCTCTGATTTGATGATATCTCAGTATTTTTGATTTGACGATATCTCAGTATTCTTGATTTGCTATTTCAGTATTCGTGATTTGATGATATCTCGAGATCTCTGATTTGCTACTATTTCAGTATTCATGATTTGCTACTATTTCAGTATTCATGATTTGCTACTATCTCAGTATTCTTGATTTGACAATATCTCAGTATTCTTGATTTGCTGTTATCTCAGTATTCTTTATTTGATGATATCTCAGTATTTTTGATTTGACGATATCTCAGTATTCTTTATTTGCTATTTCAGTATTTATGATTTGATGATATCTCGAGATCTCTGATTTGCTACTATTTTAGTATTCATGATTTGCTACTATCTCACTATTCTTGATTTGATGATATCTCAGTATTCTTGATTTTCTGCTGTTTCATCATTCATGATTTGATGATATCTCGCGATCTCTGATTTGCTACTATTTCAGTATTCATGATTTGCTACTATCTTAGTATTCTTGATTTGATACTATCTTAGTATTCTTGATTTTCTCCTGTTTCAGTATTCATAATTTGATGATATCTCGAGATCTCTGATTTGCTACTATTTCAGTATTCACGATTTGCTGCTGTCTTAGTATTCTTGATTTGATGATATCTTAGTATTCTGGATTTGCTGCTGTTTCAGTATTCTTGATTTGATGATATCCCGAGATCGCTGATTTTCTACTATTTTAGTATTCATGATTTGCTATTATCTCAGTATTTTTGATTTGATGATATCTCAGTATTCTTGATTTGCGGCTATTTCAGTATTCTTGATTTGATTATATCCCTAGATCTCTGATTTGCTACTATTTCAGTATCATGATTTGCTTCTATCTCAGTATTCTTGATTTGATGATATCTCAGTATTCTTGAATTGCTGCTATTTCGGTATTCATGATTTGATGATATCCCGAGATCTCTGATTTGCTGGTATTTCAGTATTCATGATTTGCTACTATCTTAGTATTCTTGATTTGATGATATCTCAGTATTCTTGATTTTCTGCTGTTTCGATATTCATGATTTGATGATATCCCGAGATCTCTGATTTGCTACTATTTCAGTATTCATGATTTGCTACTATCTCAGTATTCTTGATTTGATGATATCTCAGTATTCTTGATTTGCTGCTATTTCGGTATTCATGATTTGATGATATCTCGAGATCTCTGATTTGCTACTATTTCAGTATTCATGATTTGCTACTATCTCAGTATTCTTGATTTGATGATATCTCAGTATCTCTGATTTGATGATATCTCAGTATTTTTGATTTGACGATATCTCAGTATTCTTTATTTGCTTTATTTGCTATTTCAGTATTCGTGATTTGATGATATATCTCGAGATCTCTGCTTTGCTACTATTTCAGTATTCATGATTTGCTACTATCTCAGTATTCTTGATTTGATGATATCTCAGTATCTCTGATTTGATGATATCTCAGTATTCTTGATTTGCTGCTATTTCGGTATTCATGATTTGATGATATCTCGAGATCTCTGATTTGCTACTATTTCAGTATTCATGATTTGCTACTATCTCAGTATTCTTGATTTGATGATATCTCAGTATCTCTGATTTGATGATATCTCAGTATTTTTGATTTGACGATATCTCAGTATTCTTTATTTGCTATTTCAGTATTCGTTTTTTGATGATATATCTCGTGATCTCTGATTTGCTAGTATTTCAGTATTCATGATTTGCTACAATCTCATTATTCTTGATTTGCCGTTATCTCAGTATTCTTGATTTGATGATATCTCAGTATCTCTGATTTGATGATATCTCAGTATTTTTGATTTGTCGATATCTCAGTATTCTTGATTTGCTATTTCAGTATTCGCGATTTGATGATATTTCGAGATCTCTGATTTGCTTCTATTTCAGTATTCATGATTTGCTACTATTTCAGTATTCATGATTTGCTACTATCTCAGTATTATTGATTTGACGATATCTCAGTATTCTTGATTTGCTGTTATCTCAGTATTCTTTATTTGATGATATCTCAATATTTTTGATTTGACGATATCTCAGTATTCTTTATTTGCTATTTCAGTATTTATGATTTGATGGTATCTCGAGATCTCTGATTTGCTACTATTTCAGTATTCATGATTTGCTACTATCTCCGTATTCTTGATTTGATGATATCTCAGTAGTCTTGATTTTCTGCTGTTTCAGTATTCATGATTTGATGATATCTCGAGATCTCTGATTTGCTACTATTTCAGTATTCATGATTTGCTACTTTCTTAGTATTCTGGATTTGCTGCTGTTTCAGTATTCTTGATTTGATGATATCCCGAGATCTATAATTTGCTACTATTTCAGTATTCATGATTTGCTATTATCTCAGTATTCTTGATTTGATGATATCTCAGTATTCTTGATTTGCGGCTATTTCAGTATTCTTGATTTGATGATATCCCGAGATCTCTGATTTGCTACTATTTCAGTATTCATGATTTGCTACTATCTCAGTATTCTTGATTTTATAATATCTCAGTATTCTTGATTTGCTGCTATTTCAGTATTCTTGATTTGATGATATCCCGAGATCTCTGATTTGTTACTATTTCAGTATTCTTGATTCGATGCTATTTCTGTATTCTTCATTTGATGATTTCCCAATATCTCTGATTTGCTAGTATTTCAGTATTCATGATTTGCAACTCTCTCAGTATTCTTGATGATTTCCTAATATCTCTGATTCTATGCTATTTCAGTATTCTTGATTTCTCAATATCTCTGATTCAGTGCTATCTCAATATCTCTGATTTGCTGTTATTTCAATATTCTTGATTTGATGTTGTTTTAGTATTAATCTGTGATATCCCAGAATGATTGATTTGCTGTAATTTCAGTATCTCTGATTTGATGATATCTAAGTATTCTTGATTTGACGATATCTCAGTATTCTTGATTTGCTATTTCAGTACTCATGATTTGATGATATCTCGAGATCTCTGATTGGCTACTGTTTCAGTATTGATGATTTGCTACTATCTCAGTATTTTTGATTTGACGATTTCCTAATATCTCTGATTCTATGCTATTTCAGTATTCTTGATTTCTCAATATCTCTGATTCAATGCTATCTCAATATCTCTGATTTGCTGTTATTTCAATATTCTTGATTTGATGTTGTTTCAGTATTCTGCGACATCTCAGTATTCTTGACTCTGTGATATCTCAGTATTCTTGATTATGTGATGTTTCAGTATTTTTGATTCAATGCTGTTTCAGTATTCTAGTTATTTCGATATTTCTGACTGGGTGATATTTCAACATGCAGCTCCACAAACATTACCAAGACCTCATTTTGATATATCTTTACCAAAAAATATGTAGAGATATATCTGAAGTTTGGCAAGTCCTCTTGCTAGGAAAGAAAATTACTAAAACCCCGTTTGGCACACCTCCGCCGAAATGAAATGTAGAGATGCACCTGAAGTTTAGCAAGTCCTCTTTTTTCCCCAATCGTCTGAATCAAAATCTCAACATTCTGTCAAAATAACTCCAACATCAAGCTTTCTTGTAGGAGTGTATTTGTGTTCTCCAATATTGAGCAAGATATGTTTTTCCTTTCCATCCCCTAGATACTTTTCCATTTCTCTTTGTAGGTAGTGGCCATATATCCCCACTTCCTTGTCACCTGTCATCACGTGCAGATATATTCTATCTTTCCCACGAAATGTTGTTCTAGAATATTTGTGTACTGTGTGCGTTGTTTTCGGAATATCTTTGGTATATTTTGTAGAACTCGGAGGTGATGACGCCTCAATCTGTCAAATGTTTTATGTGTTATTAGGTTATACACTAATTCCATCAGACCATTGGTATCAGCGGAATATTACAATGAGACATAAACAAAATGAAAAAAAAAGTTCCTTTACTATGGAACCAGAATATGCCATTTTACCTCTAACCAGTGCGTTGCTACGGCAGCGCACCAGCGTTAACATCGCAGACAGTGCCATTTATCGTCCAGTGTGATAATATAAAGTAATATTTGCAACGAATATAAGATGGCAATAATGTGGGTCACGCACTAAGACAACTTTGTAATTACAAAGTAAGTGCCGCAGTTGCATTATATAACCCGAAGCTTGGCACGCAGGAATCTAAATTGGGTTATTCCGATCAACTAAATTGACTGTTGGTTAACGTCTCCTCAACACATAACATGTTATTTCGAGCAGCTCCAGAGGGAATTGAAGGATACAGAGGAATCCGGAAACCTCGCCCCACTCTTATGTAATAGTGTGATAAGGGCCTGGAGGATTTCCTTCGAAGAACGAGCGTCCGGGCTACGTTCCTAATGACGAAGAAGCTAAGGGACGTTTTTTGTCCAAAGATACAGCGAATAACCCCAGTGATGCCCGAAAGACACGAACCCGTGATCTCCGGGTTCTGCGTCAAATGCAATTCTGACATATTCGTATATCGAAAGGATACTTGGTTAGGTTTTACTCTTATTATGTGGCTTTATTGATTCGATGCCCAACCTTTTGGCGGTATGCGCTATTTAAATATAGTCAATCGTAAGTAAAACGTTTTTGAGTTGCTTCCCTTACATCATTAGAGTATCGTCCCTTTGTATTATACCCGATAAAGGCGTTCCCGTGGCCTAGTGGTTACGGCAGGAACTTGTAACCTAGCATATCATGGATTCGAAACCTCAATAAAGAGAAAAACATTATTTTTTTTGTATAAATTGTTTTCTTTATGACTGAACAACACATGTAATAGTTAGATATAATAGGAAGTTATGTGTAATTGTTGTATTAACACGTGCAATGCTTATTGTTTCTGTTTGTCAAAATCCATGCAGCTGGATGAGTTCAATATTGTCAATTCGAATATTACTAATATAAATGTAATGAGTGATAAAATATTTCTACATAAGGCATCAATTAGCTACCTAATATGCCATGGTAAGGTTCGCTTTTTGTTATTATTTTATTTCGTCGGTGTGTTCTTGGGCTAGACGCTTTCCCAAGGCCTCGTCCGTCGGATGGGGACCCTAAACCGACGGTCCCGTGTATCAGATTTATCTTCCGAGCAAGTAAACTAATCTATTCATAAGTAGGACAGTTTTCCGGATTAACGTGTATCCTTCCACTCTTCTGGTGCAGCTTCAAATAATATATACTATGTTGATGAGCTTTTAAACAGCATTTAATTAGTGATCCGACTGGATGATATTTTAACGATAAAAACATACGTACTCAGAACCCGAAAATCGTCCAATCGGTTCACTTCTTTGAGTACAACCGGAGTCGTAATAACAAGTAGGAAATATTGTTATGGTAGCAATCGGCGATTTTACTTAAATTTCTCCCCCAGAGCGCTTTTTTTGTACGAACTGTGAATATATACTGTGCTGTAATGAAATCAGACGTACGAACGGTGTAAAGGATTTGAATTAATTCACTAATTTCACAAAGATACATACTTCGAAACGAGGTATGTCAACTTTGTGTCAAACAAGCATCTTTACCATGTGTTATATAGATAGTATTTATCGTATTTATTTTTATTTTATTTTTTTCATAATATTTGCGGCTCAAGTGACAGGGATTTTCTGTTATTCTCATAAGTAGAATATCTGTCAGAATATAAGAATCTTCATGGGTATCCGGAAAAGATCAGAAATTTCAAAACGAGGTATAATTTTTTGAACAGTTATAACGTGCATTGGATTATATGAACTGAATAGCTATGACTGATTCTTTTTCTTGCATATAATAGACATTTTGTGCGTTGGCTGGCATCGCCAATTACTAACATTGTGCGTTTTGTTTTTCCACAATGACGTCATGCAACTGTTGACATTATTGCCGTCATTGTGGATGCGCGTGACATTTATTTTCCCCGTTGTGTAAGATAAGGCTTTCCATCACTCATGTAAAACGCGGATAACCTTATAACTCATGTTTGTGTTGTTTTGGCATAAAACCCCCACTGATTCAGTTTTTCAACAATTCGTGTCATTCATTCTTACTTTGCGTATTTTGAAATAAACCCGTGTCAAAGGTGCATGTCTACCTATCCTCTGTGTTCATGCTCTCCGACAACATAGTCTTGAACAACACAGTAAAATACTTGCTATTTATTACAACAGACATAACACTTGAACATCAGGTTACATTTTAACTGTGAAATGAAAATCAATCTTGAGAAAAACACATGCAAATTACACAAACTTTGGAATCTTTTCAATGGAACTATTTTAGTATCCTACAACCCAGAAGTACTTTATCACCGCTCTGACACCAATAGCATTATTTCGCTTAAATAATATAACTTTGTAATTATGTTCTTGTTTAAGTCTTTGACTTTGCAAATAAGTTCCTTATTTTCGATCCACGGGACAGGAATTGAACATGACCGTGATTTAAGACATTTTTTTTTGCATATTCCTGAGTGTTTTGAGTCTAGGTCAGACAATCTGATAATGAGAAAAGTTGTGTTTATAGACCACCGTTTATAGACAAATTGTTGGTATCCCTATGGGTACGAACTGTTCACCACTTGTCGCAGATTTGTTTTTATTTAGCTATGAAAGAGATTTCATGTTGAGTCTTTCACCAGATACCAAGGCAGAAGTTATTGAAGCTTTTAATGACACCTCTCGGTATCTGGATGACATACTGAACATTGACAACCCTTTCTTTCCAACTATGGTTGATAATATTTATCCTAAAGAACTTCAGCTTAATAAAGCAAATATATCTGATAATAACGCTTCTTTTCTTGATTTAGATCTCTCGATTGAAAATGGTAAAATAATTAGCAAAATCTATGACAAGAGAGATGATTTTAATTTTGACATTGTTACAATTGGATGGGGATGTTCCCCGAGCAACTTCTTATGGGGTGTATGTGACTCAACTTATTCGTTTTTCTAGACCTTGTACTCGAGTTGAGGACTTTAATATTCGTAATCTTTGTATAACTAAAAAGTTACTCAAACAGGGTTACCGTTACCATAAACTTCGTAAAACCTTTACAAAATTTTATTATCGTAACCCTGATCTTCTTTCCAAATATAAAAATAATTTAAGGACTCTTCTGCGACAAGGACTATCACAACCTGACTTCTATGGTGATGTGATTTATAAACTTCGTAAGATTCTTGGTTATGATCACTTTCATACTATCTTTGTTAAACTTGTTAAAAAGTTTATCAAAAGAGGTTATGACCCTATCATTTTGCAACGTACTGCATGCTTGGTGGTGGACCCTTTTACAGTTCGCCACTAGGCTTTCCTCTTTAATTGTACGATGACCGGACAGGCTGTGGACCCTATGATGACGCCTACCTAAAGCCCATTGGGACGGTGGCGTTTGATGTTTGTCTATGATCTTTCTTGTCGTGCCCTTAATGGTTTATTCTCTTACTGCTCTGGCTTCTGCCAAGTCACTGAGTACCTTCATGTGGCTTTCTAGGCTATTGTTTTTTTGTATTATATTTACACGAGCATATTTGTGTTTTACTTATATTGCCTATTGATGCTGCCTTGTTGGTTAGAGATTAAATCATGGCGGGGATTTCTTTATTTACACTGTCCTGTTTTAATGGGATGACAGTAGGGTAAGTGTGAGGTTTGGTGTACCCTACAACCGGTTTAAACTCCCCAGTGGCCTACTTTGCCACTGACCGTTCCAAGGCGGTAGCCCTATTGTCAACACTTTTGTGTTTGTGATGTCGTCTACTTTTATTATTACTTTTGCCTTCTTGTTTGTCTGTTTCCATGTTTGTTTCTGTGTTTTGTGGTTGACTGTCCTCCTTGAATGCTACTTTCCCTGTCCGATCTTTTTATATTTCTTTATACATTCCAAAACGAACGGGAAAGTTAAATATAGCAGAAATAGATTATCACTAAGGAGGAGTTTCGGAAATCGCGCAATTTGTGGATACATCAAACAAAGCACACGTGCTATAATTAGATTAGTGTATATATGTACGAGCATAGATAGAGATCTATTTGTAATGTATTTAATTTGAATATAGTTAAAGTGCGGACAGGTTATTCTTTTTAGCCAGCACATGCAATGCATCCAATTTAAACATCTTGCATTTAAAAGACAGAAACAAAGACAGAACAGTTGCATACATCCATGAAAGAGAAAATACCTAGTGTATAGCTCTGAGAAATACAAACAGTTTTTGGGGTCATTCCAGTCAAATAGAAGCTATGCAGACTGTCCAATACCAGCCTGTGCGGTGCAACGAACATCTCAGCCGGATGGAGAACAGATCACAGGCCACACAACTTAAAGTTGAAAGGATACCGTTGAAAGTAAATGTTTCGTGAATGCAGAATGAGTATTTTATCAACATTCATTCACTGCAGAATAAGGAAACAATTAACTGTAACACAAGTGTGCTTTACGGCAGAGGTCTCAATGTGTCGTTGCACCATTGATTTTCCTTCTTCGTTTTATATAGGACGAATGTATACCAAGAGATAAAAAATGCGTATTTTTCTCCGTGGAAAATTTTAAAACACATATCAATCAAAGACGATCGAGCGTCCACCAATATAAAAATACAATAAAAACAGAGGGTCATGTTTTATGTAAGAAAAAGCCAATCTGTTGAATGACGTCACATTCTATTTTGACACGTCACAGATAAATTTATCCCGTTTCTAAACTTTCGCTTTACTGTCTATGTCAATTATTATTAAATATCTCAAAACAAACACTAATAAATATCACTAGTAAGGCAGGGAAACGTTTTTTATTAGGCACTATTTGACTATACACCACGGAAGCACAAACGCAGTGGTGTAACGCCTCAATCTGTCAAATGTTTTATTTATTATTAGGTTATACAATAATTCCATCAGACCATTGGTATCAGCGGAATATTACAATGAGACATAAAAAAAAAATGTTCCCTTGCTATGGAACCAGAATCTGCCATTTTATCTCTAACCAGTGCGTTGCTAAGGCAGCGCATCAGCGTTAACATCGCAGACGGTGCCATTTATCGTCTCGTGTGATAATATAAAGTAATATTTGCAACGAATATAAGCTGGCAACAATGTGGGTCACACACTAAGACAACTTTGTAATAACAAAGTAAGTGCCGCAGTTGCATTATATAACCCGAAGCTTAGCACGCAGGAATCTAAACTGGGTTATTCCGATCAACTAAATTGATTGTTGGTTAACGTCTCCTCAACACATAACATGCTATTTCGAGCAGCTCCAGAGGGAATTTAAGGATACATAGGAATCCGGGAACCTCACCCAACTCTTATGTAATAGTGTGATAAGGACCTGGAGGATTGCCTTCGAAGAACGAGCGTCCGTCAAATTTGAAGCGGTGACCTAGGTTTTTGACCATAAGTTCGTTTCTAGCCGGATTTGTGTCCAGTTTGGGGTTAAAATATTTGATATATATCCATTAGAATGCAAGTAACCGCATCATGCACCCATCGAAAGTCCGTTGATTTAGATATTTGAGTTTGAAAAAATGCGTGGTAAACCGTGTAGACAACGGTGTTTTTGTGTGGAAACTGTGTAGAGCAAAAGTTTACAGGGTAGACAGTGAAAAAGTTAACGGTGTAGACTTCACTATTTACAAACGTAACGCTGGACCTCACCGCAATGTATTACTAATGGGTATTATTTTAAGTATATTTACGTGGGGAATGGTTTTAAAGAAAATAATAAAATCTGAAACACTATAGAGACCCTTACATGAATAACTACATGAATTGACCAAGTCATATCATAGCATTTTATCCAACTAATTTATTAAGGTCAATAAAATAAGATTATGCGAATCATACAGGGGGTTGCACACAGGCTGTCATTACGATAGTATAGCCTAGAAGGATAGAGAGAAAAAGTGATAGTTTTATGGTATATTTATATAGTAAAGGGAAGGCCAGAATCGTAATACACACTCGTTTTATTGTATTATTTTAGGATACCATTTTATAATTCCGTGGGTAAATTTCGCTCAGCGATCGTGTCATATAGGTACAAAGGTTTACTAGTAGGGTCAATATAGCGCCAAAATGCCCCAACCTCAAAAAAATTGCAAAAGTTTGTTTTATGGTGGTTTTATGTTAGGATGGGTCTAGTCTACAACATACTAAAAGTTCACCAAAATTCGAGCGTGGGAAAGTCACCAATTTCGATGATGACTTTTATCGATTTTAAGTCATTTTCCATTAAAATGTGAAAACTTCAGAAAGCCATAACTCAGTCAATTTTCATGATAGACCAATGAAACTTGCATATTTACCTAGGTTTTCAGGGTCAATCTTTCATACAAAAGGGTTCTCAGTGATGTTGAACAGCCCCTTATACTATATCTGGGTGAACCCTACCCCACAATCTTGCCGGTTCCGGGCCCACCGCCAACATTAGTTTGGAACATGTAATCTATATGTCTAAATTATTTAAATACCAATGCTCTCTCTTATTATTATCTTATTTGCAGCTTCAGCCATCCATATCACTATGACTACAGTGCTGCCATCTTCATTCATCTTTATAACATTTAAAAACAAAAGAAAGATTTCAATCATGATAATAGTGTGACATAGCATTTACACTACTTTATCTCTCACATGAACTTTTCTAGAACATACAGGTAAAGCCCAATACGACACTTGCAACTTGGTTCTAATTAGAAAAGAAGCCATAGATCTATCTACTGAAGCCATGTGCTTGACCTGTATATGGGAAGCCAAATCCCCAAGAATCTTAATGCTTGATGGTTGATATCTAGTCGGTTAGGCCCTTGAATCTTTCCCAGCAAACTATATTCACTCTGTAGGCGTATCTTACATGTTTTCTCAAACCTACTATTATATTTTCAGGGTAGAATATGAGCTCAGCAAGCAAAGAAACCTGTCCTCTATGCGAAAGAGATTTGGATTGTGAGGAGACAGTGGTTGTTCGAGAGAAAGGAGCTGAAGGTATCAACCGTGCTAGCATCGAAAGAGGTGTCAACGTCAGGGTTGAAGCTGGAACTAGTGTTCACAAAACATGTCGGTTTTACCACGTAGACAAAAAACGCATTGCTAGTGCCTCTAACAAGGACGATTCTGCTCTGCCTGTAAAAAGAAGCGCTCGTGTTTCTCTGGGACCATATGACAGTAAAACGCATTGCTTTTTCTGTGCAACTGATGCTACGAAAATAGACCCGAAACGAAGCAGTGAAGATACCGTGTACCATGTAAGGACAGATGATTTTGTTCAAACGATATTGAATCAGTGTAAAATAAGGAAGGATGATTGGGCCATTGCTGTTCAAAGCCGCATCGAGTACTTTGGTGGCGATCTTCATGCAGCAGACTGTGTTTACCACCAGTCATGTAACGTCAATTTTCGCACAATGCGAGGCATTCCAAAACAGTTCACATCAGTTGACTCCGCCAAACGACGAAAATGTGGACGACCAAAGGACAGTGATCAGGATGAGGCATTTGAAACGGTTTGTGTATTCCTGGAGGAAAACGATGAAGAACAGCTAACGATATCGGACCTTGTCGCTAAAATGGGAGATTACTTGCGAGACAGTAAATCAACAGCGTATGGAAATCAGTACCTCAAGGAAAAACTGATAAGACGATATGGAAACTCTATATTCGTGACCGAGGGTCGTAGTGGTGTCAAAAATATTGTGACCTTCAGGGAAAAAACCTGTAACATTCTTCGTGATTACTACAATTTACCTCGGGAAGACGACGAGGAAGCACAGAAACGAGCGATCCTCCAAACTGCAGCAAAACTCATCAAAAGCGACATCAAGACAACCGTTGAACCAATGGGAGATACATATCCAACTCTGGCTGAACTGAAACTTACGGCAGCATTGGCTTTTATCCCTGCAAGTTTGCAATTCTTGCTGCAGCATCTGTTTGTTGGGAAGGATACGTCCACACAGGTTGCTGGTATCGGACAAGCTGTTGTTCAAGCAGTGCGTCCAAAAGCTGTAATTGCGCCTTTACAACTTGGTCTCGCTGTCCAACTGCATCACTTGTATAGGTCACGTTTCTTGATCGATAGTCTGTCAACCATGGGGTTTGCTTCAACTTACTCCGAGGTTCAAAGGTTTGAAGTGAACGCGGCATGTTCACTTGCTCCGGATGTGTTGGGTAGTGACATGGACGTTCTTGATCACTGCCTGTTATTTGCCGGAGACAACGTGGATCATAACATTATTACGTTGGACGGAAAGGGTACCTTTCACGGGATGGGTATGATAGCCGCTATCACACCAGGGAAGCAAGCTACACACGGCATTCCTAGACAGAAAATGGCTGACTTGAAACTTGTCGAAATGACAAATATTGATATCATAGATTACCGCTTCGCAAAGCATGTCAACCGTAACATTGAATTTCAGTCTCTCCCAAACACCACATCTCATGATGTCTTTGATCGCAAAGTGGACATTTGCTGGGAAATATCGTTTCGTTTCCACCAGAGCACTCCAAGCTGGCAAGGCATGATGCATCTACTGCACAAGGAGTGTGAGTATCCAGGAAAGTCCTCGGTACAGTTTCTCCCAATGATCGACATGAACCCAGGAGACAAAACCTGTATCTTGTCTACCCTAGATTACCTATGCAATCTTTCGTCAAAACACAACATGCCGACTGTCATTACCTTCGATCAACCACTATTCTGGAAGGCGTCTGAAATAGCGAATGCAGTTGCAGATGATAGTCCAATCAGGAAGGTGGTGCTATTACTTGGCAGCTTCCATACCTTCATGAACGTGCTGGGTGCCATTGGTACTTTGATGGATGGTAGTGGACTCAAGGAGATCATGGAGACAGTGTATGGTGAAAATGCCGTCTTACACATGATGAGTGGAAAGGCAGTGCAACGAGCGTTCCGTGGCCACCTACTGGTGGATCAGTGTCTTACACGTCAGATTGTAGCTAAAATTGTGGAGGATGACCCTAGTTTTCAGGACCACGTGGATGAACTTGAGAGACTGTACACATTGTTGGAAACTGGCGAAAGTGACTTGGAGTCTGTGTTGGAATCAGATTGTGTTCACAGGATTCACGACGCTCTAACTCGGAAAAAGGACGAACTGGCAAGGACCTCCAAAACCAGCAAACTGTGGGTAAACTATCAGCACATGCTAGGTATTGCTAGGGCACTCGTTGCAGCTGATCGAATGGGGTCTTGGGAGATGCATATCAGTGCCATTTCAGCTTGCCTGCCAATATTCGCGGCCGCTGGCCATCCCAACTATCTGAAGTCCGCTCGTCTCTATCTCCAGAAGATGTATGCGTTGAAGGATGACAACCCTGAAGTACATCAGAAGTTCCAGTCTGGGTTTCACGTAATCCGACGCAGCAGCCAATACTGGGCTGGCCTTGGCTCTGATCTAGTGATCGAACAAACTCTAATGCGCTCACTAAAAAGCCAAGGGGGGCTAACGCGAGGAAGCGGGATGTCAGAGCACCAAAGGACAGTTTGGGCTATGTCCTCAACTGTGTCATCTGCCTACAACCTGGCTATGCAAGAACTCACCGCAAGTTGTTACACCACCAGTGAACAGCATAAGGAGTTGTCTGCCTCTAGGGTGAACAGAGATGAGGCAGACATGGGTAAAGTTGCAGAAAAACTAGACAGCTTTACACCGTTTTCAGCTGATGAGTCATTACGGTGTGTTATCACAGGGATCATAGCAAATGGAGACGTCAATGTGCAGGATCTTTTCGATATCGGAAAAGACATTGTAAAAGCGATGGACGGACAATCAGTTTTTACCTACTCCCACAAAAGGAGTTTAAAGGTGAAGACTCTAGCATCCAGCAAGAAAGTGAAAGTTTCTGAGGATCGTACTATTGACCCAGCGCTCTTGTTCCAGAGGTTTCTAGTAGTCTCGCAGACGGGCGAACTTCGGCTAGATGACGTCATGTCCTATGAACTCTGTCCTTACCCGATGTCTTTGTTCGAAGCAAAGGACATATTGCGTCCTCCAGACAAACCGCAGCTGGCAGAAGCTATCAGAAACTATGTTAAGACCAAATCAGACAATGCTGTGACACAAACTGTCCCAGTCACAGATCACTATGTACTAGATGGAGGATCTCTTCTTCACCGCTTGAAATGGACGGAGGGGAGCACCTACAGTTCGATTGCAGACGATTACGCCTCATTCACTGTCAAACACTATGGGAAAGCGACTGTCGTGTTTGATGGTTATGAGGTTGGGCCTAGTATAAAGGATGGTACTCATCAGCGTCGAACTCGAAAGCTGAATGCAAACAAGGTGAACATTACAGAAGTGACAAAATTTGTTGGGAAAAAGGAGGACTTCTTGTCCAATGAGACAAACAAGCAGACACTTATCCATATGATCATGGAGCGAATGCGGCAGAGAGACTGTGACGTGCTTCAAGCAGAAGGAGATGCGGACGTTGAGATTGCAAAGGCAGCCATCAACATGTCTGCTTTCAGAACGACCACGCTTATTGGAGAAGACACAGATCTTCTTGTTCTCTTGCTCCACCATGTAGTCGTGTCCAAATGTTCTGGTCTATATTTCCGCTCAGACAAGGCGAAGTTAAATGTCTACAATATCAAGGTACTCAAGCAGGTGCTTGGAGGAGCAGTTTGCAATGACTTGTTGTTTGTGCATGCCTTCACTGGATGTGACTCGGTCTCCAGGATATTCGGCATTGGAAAGAAGTCGGTGTTTCAACGGATCATCAACACGTCCAAGAAAGAAAAAGTCATCAACGACTGTTCAAAAGCTTTCTCTCTTCCAAAGCAAAGTCCGGATGTTGTGGAAGCCAACGGTTGTAGGGCAATGGTGGCACTGTTCAATGCAGATCAGAAAGACTCCCTGGCATCTATCAGGTACAATATGCTCTGCAAGAAAGTTGCAAGAGCTAAGACTTTCGTCACACCTGAACGACTCCCACCAACCACCTCGGCTTGTAAATTTCATTCCTTGCGGACCTACTACCAGGTTATGGAGTGGATGGGCTGTAGTGAGGAAATGGATCCATCTGAGTGGGGATGGAGGGTAGAAGGGGACAAACTTGTTCCAGTGATGACAGACAAAAGCCCTGCTCCAGATGTACTTATTCAGATGATTCACTGCAACTGCTCGGGACGATGCAATGTCCTTAGGTGTACCTGCAGAAAGCATGGACTAGAGTGCACCAGTGCATGCGGACATTGCCAAGATGGCAACTGTGACAATATGACAAATGATCCAGTGATAGAAGACGATGATGTGTAAAGTTGTGCGAACATGCTGGTTAAAATGATGTGAAATTAGAAGACTGCTCGTTTATCGATTAGGACGGCGTTATAATAAGAGATATGGGGTAGGGGTACCCCTAGATATGGTATAAGGGGTTAATCAACATCACTGAGAACCCTTTTATATGAAAGATTGACCCTGAAAACCTAGGTAAAGATGCAAGTTTCATTGATCTATCATGAAAATTGACTGAGTTATGGCTTTCTGAAGTTTTCACATTTTAATGGAAAATGACTTAAAATCGATAAAAGTAATCTTCAAAATTGGTGACGTTCCCATGCTCGAATTTTGGAGAACTTTTAGTATGTTGTAGACTAGACCCATATTAACATAAAACAACCATAAAACAAACTTTTGCAATTTTTTTGGGGTAAATTATATATTGACCCGTCTATACACAGAACACAGAGTGACGTCACATAATGATCACACTACTTGCTCACGCGATCGAAACGGAGTAAAGCTTATCGTTGTTTTATACTGTTGTTTCAATCTATTTTAGTGTTTACTCTACTTTTTAAACCAATCAGATGGCTCAGAATTTCAAATTTCAAAATACTTTCACAATTTATTCATGAAGATTTTGCGACCTGCTCTCTTCATGGTTTAGTGTGTGACCTCTATAGAGACTATCGATAAAACCTATCGTAAACACTAAGCCAGATAGAGTCTATGAAGAGAAATCTTCACCACTAAGAAACCCCGATCGGTCGCTAAGCTCTCTCCCTTTCGGTTTCTTAATGGTGAAGATTTCTCTTCATAGTCTCTATCCTATGCATAGTTTACAAAACAACGAGAAGCGATCCACTACTCATCTTTTGTAACCCTTTTTATCACATATATAAATACACTGTTTATGAATATACGATACGACAGAGACCTAGCTAGTCATATCAATCGGGATCTAGTTGCCGGGCAATAAAGCTTTATCACACAGGTGAAATAAAAGGTGAACACATGTCATATCACAGAAATAACCGAATATTTATCTCGATTCCTTTACCGGAGTGACACGGAAATTACCGATTAGTGTGTATACGATTTGTCACGCGTATTGTTTGTCATCTGCTTGTTTGTCATTTGTTGCCGCCATCCTGTTTACGCGCCACATTATTGGCTATACATCTACATCTATATCTACATCTACATGTGTACGTTGAACATTGACCATAACTCAACGGAAATGGCTTCACTAGTAATGCTAAGAAGATGAAATAAAAGAGAGGATAGATAGATAGAAGTAAAATGTAGAAATAAATAAGGCATAATACACGGACCATAAAGAGAGTCGAACAAATTTATAAGTTCAGTGATATAGAACCATCCGTGGATTAAACGCCGTGGATTAAACGGATTTTCAAATAACTTGGTACAAGTGCTTATCACAAAACCCATGTCCGTGGCTCCAAGGTCACACTTAGAGGTCAACGGTCAAATCGTGTTTTCAAATACCTTGGTACAAGTGCTCATCACAACAAGACGACATGTCGCGCAGAATACCCAGGTCGTGGCTCCAAGGTCAAGGTCATACTTAGAGGTCAAAGGTCAAATCGTGTCCGGTCAATAACTCTGGCATTCCTGGATGGATTTTCAAATAACTTGACACAAGTGCTCACCACAACAAGGCAATGTGTTGCGCACACAATCCAGGTATGTGGCCCCAAGGTCAAGATCACACTTAGAGGTTAAAGATCAAATCATGTCCGGTCAATAACTCTGGCATTCCTGGACGGATTTTCAAATAACTTGGCACAAGTCCTCAATACAACAAGACGACATGTTGCGCACAAAATCCAGGTCCGTGGCTCCAAAGGTCAATGTCACATTTAGAGGTTAAAGATCAAATCATGTCCGGTCAATAACTCTGGCATTCCTGGACGGATTTTCAAATAACTTGGCACAAGTCCTCAACACAAAAAGACGACATGTTGCGCACAAAATCCAGGTCCTAGGCTCCAAGGTCAAGGTCACATTTAGAGGTCAAAAGTCAAATCGTGTCCGGTCAATAACTCTGGCATTCCTGGACGGATTTTCAAATAACTTGCCACAATTGCTCACCACAACAAGACGACATGTTGCGCACAAAATCCAAGTTCCGGCTCCAAGGTCAAGGTCACACTTAGAGGTCAAAAGTCAAATCGTGTCCGGTCAATAACTGGCATTCCTGGATGGATTTTCAAATAACTTGGCACAAATGCTCACCACAACAAGACAATGTGTCGCGCACAAAATCCAGGTCAAGGTCACACTTAGAGGTCAAAGGTCAAATCATGTCCGGTCGATAACTCTGGCATTCCTGGACGGATTTTCAAATAACTTGGCACAATTGCTCACCACAACAAGACATGTTGCTCACAAAATCCAGGTCCGTGGCTCCAGTTCAAGGTCACACTTAGAGGTCAAAAGTCAAATCGTGTCCGGTCAATAACTCTGGCATTCCTGGACGATGTTCAAATAACTTTGCACAAGTGCTCACCACAACCAGACGACGTCGCACACAAAATCCAGGCCCGTGACTCTAAGGTCAAGGTCACACCTACAGGTCAAAAGTCACTTCGGAGGCATTTGTCGCTTACTGTGATATTTCTTTTTTTGTGTGTTACTTTTTAGACACAGTCAGATGAAATATAAACTTGTAAAAAGAGCTGGTATAGTCAGAGATGATCCGGATTACGTATGACCATCAAATTACCTTATACTGATTTTAAAAATTGTATTAACACATATATTCGTAACTCTTGGCAAGCCGCTTGGGATTTGTCAGTTAACAATAAACTCCATTCAATTAAACCGTTACTCGGAGAATGGCGTTCTTCTAGTAGACCCATTCGTCGAGAGGAAGTTGTCCTAGCCCGGTGCAGAATAGGGCATACACGTTATACTCATTCATATTTATTACAAGGTGAGCAATTACCAGAATGTATACCCGGCTTTGCACCGTTAACGGTCAAACACATATTATTGGAATGTGTAGACTTTGATCCTATGCGTCAAAGGTACTACAATGTTAATACTATGAAAGAGTTATTTGATACTGTAGATTTTAGTCTTGTTTTAGATTTCCTGAAAGAGATCAGACTATATAAATCATTGTAATGTGTTCTTATATATATTTACTTGTTTATATACCCGTTGACGGGCATTTCTTGATTTACATACATAGTTTATATTACACCTGATCATCCCTTATTTTTTAATAGTTTTATCTTTATATATTTACATTAATTTTTAATTAATACTTCATTTTTCATAAATTTTTGCGCACAATATGACCTATTTATGTGTCGACGTGCCGTAAAACACCATTCATTCATTCATTCATTTTCTTAATTAGATAATTTCAAATTCAATGATTTCATTTTAAATCAAATTTCGCACTGGTCTATACTGTCACAATTGAGCTTGCAGTAATAGCAACAGCGTTTTTCCTCCAATTTCAGCAGATCAACTGAAATGTATATTGTACGTATGTTTCATTTCTACCTCTCCTTCCTTGGTAAGGACATGATTCATAATCGAATGTTCTATTGTCCTGCAGAGTGAAGTGAGACTACCGCTCTCTACTGAGTTGTATATACAGGTTAAAACTATGCAGATTTACAATTAAAACTATGTAGAATCTCTCGAGCAACCTAAGTGGGCCTGTTGGAGACAGCGCTATGGGATGATAGTGCTGTCTGCGATACCTGCAATGTAACAGCATCGGTTACTGCTGATGGTAGGCGACTCCACTCCTGTATTGTCCTTGGATAAAAGGAGTATTTGTATACAGTCTGAGTAGCTGTTGGTTGGTAAAGACGGTGGCTACCTCTGGTACGCCTATTGTTGCGAGGTAACATATTACTGGCATCAACGTCTACGAGCCCATGGTGGATTTTGTACAGCATACTCAGGCGATGCTCGCTACGTCGTTCTGCTAATGGTTTCCATTTCAGAGAGCATACCATCTGGCTCATGCAACCTGGGGTTCTGTCCTTGTAATTATTGTTGACAAATCGGGCTGCTCTTCGCTGGACTTGTTCGAGTTTGTTGATATCCTCGACTGTATGAGGGTCCCTCGCTGAGCAGGCGTACTCCAGGGTTGGTCTTACTAGCGTACAGCAAGCTGTCTCTTTCACTTTCCTTTTTCTTTTCTTTTTTATTCTTTTTTTTGCATACAACATTACATTAAAAAACAATTACTACACAAATTTAAACAGCACATAACAGTGAAATTGCATAACACTGTTTAAATCATAATAAATATATTGTATGACTATATTTTAAGAGGAAGGAAAGGGAAAAAAGGTAGTATTAGAAGGGAATAGTGTAAGATAATAGATAATGAGTTTGCTAGAGAGCATCGTTGGCCAGCCCTATTGTTAATAGTTTTCTCCAAGTTTCTTCTAATTTATCAAGAGTATCATTTTTAAGGGCAGTGTACATTTCTATGTTAATCCTATTGTTCAATTTTCTTAAGAACGCTTCAAATTTCGGTATCTCATCTTTATATTTACATTTATATATGAATTGTTTACCCAACATGGTTATGTAAGTGAATATTTTATCTCGTTCTCCAAAGTAAATATTATATTTATTTAATTCGGTAATCATGTTTGTTCTCTCATCCATAAACGGCATTCATTCCAGAAATGTTGCGTCCACATACATTCCCAGAATAGATGGTCTAAAGTCTCGATTTCCATATTACAGAATGTGCAAATGCTTGAAACGGCAAGTTGGCATGTTGGCATTTATATAAAAAATTATTTGTGGCAATATTCCTATATATAAAATTGTACTGAAACATTTGTAAATTATTATCTTTACTACATCTGAATATGTTTCTATAAATGTACCTCCAATTCATAGCAGTATGTGAAAATATATTTTCCGACTTAATTTGGGATTTCGAGTTTGTGTCATCTTTTAAATTATCTATTTGAACTTTTGTGAGATATCTATTGACTGAGTTTGAAGGCTTTCCCATAATGCATTCGCATAATGTTTTTTATTTTAGTATGTTGACATTTTCTACGTTGAGTTCTTGCAACCATTGCTTTGGTATTGAAGATATAAGTTGGTGGTATTTTAAGAATTCTGTTGCAGGTATGTCAAAATTATTTTGTTTTTAGTTTTCTATCAGTTGTATTATATATATCATGGATGCATACAATCTGTTTCTGTATCCAATAAATATATATTAAGGGTCTACCATTGTGTTTTATATTGCTATTGTTCCACAATATTTGTTCATATATATGTTTTGGGCTTTTTGTAAAATTAGCAGTACACCACGCCTTCAAAATGTCATTTAAAAATGTGTTTTTAAATTTAAAGCTCATGATATCTTTTACATTTATATTACAGTTGAAAATTAAATTCCCACCATAGCGTTCGAGTTTTTTCATGTAAAATATTTTCCACGCTCCGTTATTATTTGGGTCTATTATTCTTTTTACCCATGATGCTTTAATGGAGGTTAAGCATATTCGTATATCTATCATTTTCAAACCACCATCTTCATATTGTTTTATCATTTCTCTCCTTTTGACTTTATCTCTTTTTGAATTCCAAATGAATTGAAAACATTTTTGATTTAGTTCTTTTAGTATGTACTCTGGTGGATTTGGAATTGTTGATAAAAGGTACGTTAATTTTGGAATAATAATAGATTTTAAAACAGTGATGTTTCCTATTGTTGATAGTTTACGCCTTTTCCATTGATCCATACTATTGTAAAATTGTTTTATTCTATCTGAATAGTTAATTTCAAACATGTTCGCTGTTTTTGCATGAAAAGTTATGCCAAGTGCCTTTGCCGATTCAGATGACCATTTTATACATATTTTTCTACTATAAATTAAGTCATGTTGCGTTCTAAGTGTTCCTGCTCTTAATATTACACATTTGATGAGATTTAATTTTAGGCCGGATATATGTTCAACTCTTCAAAAACGTTTAGCATAGCGTTGTAACCTTTTTCAGACTCCAGGGTTGGTCGTACTAGTGTACAGCAAGCTGTCTCTTTCACTTTCTTGGTGCACTCCCTGAGACTCCTGCGAAGGAAGCCTAGAGTTCTAGAGGCTTTGCTGGTGTAACATTAAATTTTGACCCCATTGAAAAATGACCCGACCGTTAATTAATGACCCACCCACACGTGAAAAATTGACCCCCTTTAAAATCTGATCACCAACAGTCGGATCACATTCCAACATGACCATTGCTATTCTAAATTTGGGTGTTCTCTTGGATATTCGTACACATCGTGAATTATAACTGTAAAATGCGTGTATACGATATATAAAAATAATAGCCGGTATCCTATAGATACGTTGTTTCATTGGAGATAACAAGTGTGTAAGCGAAATTTGTTTGTTGAAATTGCCTTTCGTTAGCTTTAAGGGCGGTTTTTGTTTCACAAGTTAAGAATGCTGTGTAGCATTCCTATATCAACCCACTCTGCTTCTTGGGCGCGCTTGCTGGCGGTGTCCGATGCTTTGTCGTTCCCTCTCTCTATTACTTTAATAGTCTCTATTACTATAGTGTTACTATAATAGCGGAACCCGGTGCGGTGTCGGTGTGTACTCTATGAGTTGATGTACGAGTAAACTATTCTCGTCACCCGGGCGTCGACGTAACATGTTCGGTTAAAGTTTTGCATGTAAGTTACTATTATGCACATATCTCAGGACCCACCAGTTGGATTGATTTGAAAATTCACGAGGTCTTCAGTGTTATCAAACAATTACGTTTGATAACTCTTGGATGAATTTGGTGACCCTTTTACAGTTCGCCACTATGCTTTCCTCTTTAATTGTACGACCCTATGATGACGCCTACCTAAAGCCGAATGGGACGGTGGCGTTTGATGTTTGTCTATGATCTTTCTTGTCGTGCCCTTAATGGTTTATTCTCTTGTTGCCCTGGCTTCTGCCAAGTCATTGAGTACCTTCATTGTGGCTTTCTAGGCTATTTTTTTTTATTATATTTACACGAGCACATTTGTGTTTTACTTATATTGCCTATTGATGCTGCCTTGTTAGTTAGAGATTAGATCATGGCGGGGATTTCTTTATTTACACTGTCCTGTTTTAATGGGATGACAGTAGGGTAAGTGTGAGGTTTGGTGCACCCTAGAACCGGTTTAAACCCCCAGTGGCCTTTGTTGCCACTGACCGTTCCAAGGTGGTAGCCCTATTGTCAACTCTTTTGTGTTTGTGATGTCAGTAGTATAGAAACTGAGAGTATAGGGCCAGTTCCCACCTCGCGACAAATAATCAACCATTATTAGTTGTCTCCTGTTGCCTTTAACACAAACATTTGCAAACGTCAAAAAATGACGATGACATGCTTGCTGCCAGACCCCACACAACTACACAAACTTCTTGATTACCCTTCGCTTAGGAAGAACTTTACCAAAACCCCCATTTCTATTAATTTTGTAAATAACTAAAGTATCTGCGACTCATTAAACAAAGTCTTCATCATATTTTATCATGGAGTATTTTATTTATATGCCAATGTATCATCATAAGCTGATAAACTTTTTTTATTTATTGCATAGCTGCTTATGTTATGCTTTTGTGATCTAATGACTTTCATCTCATGGTGAGCTTCTGTTGTAAACAAAATCTTTTTATAATCATCATGTGCTATCTATTTTTTAACACCCTTGCATTTCTTTGTACTAACCTCATTGTCTAACATATACGAATATTGTTTACTTCGTAGTCCGACAAATTCAACAATGGGTATTCCACAAGTTTCATCTTTCATCTTGCCAATAACATTTTTATTATCATTAAAATGAAACTGACTTTTCGGATCATAATCACAATTATCAAAAAGTTCTTTATCCTTGTAAAAGTCTGCATACACATCTTTTGTTTTTATTTCATAACACAAGGAATCGGTATCAGTAAATAATAATTTAGCTTTTTTATCATATTTGTTTTTAATGTAGTTGTCATGAGGTATTTTGATAAGTCAAAAATACACATACCGACATAGATAGGGCGATTTAAGACAAGTCTTTCCTTTACCCTATTGATTGCAAACAGGTTTTCGTTAAACATCTCACATGAAATAAACGATGGTCTTGCCGCATATTTCAAAAGAACTTCCTCGTCATGCGTCAGCTTAACATTAACTCTCTTTCACAAGTTTTCCATCGTCTTGCCAAAAACTGAATTATTCATAAGCTTGAAGAAATCTTTTTCGAAAGCATTTTTATCAGCTGTTCTCTTAGTAGTATTAAAGTATATGTACGTCTTTAACCACTGTGATTCGTCGAACTGTAGTATCCGGTGTGTTTTTGTTACCTTCAATCCAAGCTTTTTATACAATTCTAAGTTTCTAAAATGCACGACATACTTTTCTTTATTTTTCAACGTTGTAACGAGTTTGTTAACTTTACAAGATCCTAAATTAAACTTTTGTTTTAAATTTTTACAATAGTCTGACAAACACTCATCTTTTATATTTAAACTTTCTGGAGCGAGAGGATAATCATTATGCGAGTCGTGCAGTTTCTCAGGATACTCAATATCACACTCGACAATGTAATTTGATTTTCCTTTTTCAATCTTGTTAACCCACTTGAAGTTGCCAGTAGGTAACGGTTGACACATAGCCCACCCGTACAAGTTATTAGCATCAAGATATATTATGTACTTGCTTTCTTTTTTTTTGTCATAGTTTTTCATATATTTATTGTTAGCCTGTCAATATTTGTTTGCAATATAACTCGTACCGCCTCTTAATCCTTTTTCCACAAACAAATATTGATCAATATCAGTGATTAAGTCAAGTTGAATACCAGTCATCTTAAGGCATGCATACCAAGCTAAACCAGGACTACTGAAGTAATGACAAGGATCTAATTTGTAATACTCGATACACATTTTTCTAAAGTTTTCAAAAACATCTGTCAGCAACAATACATCTGTCTTAAGATACAGGTCATGTTTTAATCTTAAATGTTTTCCATATTTTTTTAGCGTGTTCATAATCTGCATCTGAAATGTGCTCATCATTTAATTGAGAATAAAAGCTATCTTTACCAGGTAAAGTAGTATCCTAGAAGCGTTTAAAACTGTTCATGTAATCATAAGGATAAACACCTTTTCGTTTTATTAATTCTAACTTATCGCCAGAGTATTCCTGAATGGTATACTGAAACGACGGAACGTTTTTTACTAAATTTTCTAATGACTGAGACATAAACTGAAAACTGTCAATAAACACCAAACGTTGTCCTAACATAAAAGCCATGTACTTTTCCATGTTATTTGGTATAACATTTATTTTATTTTCAAACTTTCCGATATGCTGCATTATAAAGTGAGAATCATAACCTCTCAAATTATGAAACACGACAGGTATTTTTCAGTCAGTTTGAAATTAATATTACATATATTGTGAGCGCTCCCCTTATACTTTCCAGTTATATGACAATGATCCCTGACTTTTCTGATGAAGTTTTTATATGCCACTGTATGACCCGCGTAACCTTTTCCAAGAGTTGTTACAAAACCATGACCGCAAATATGACATGATTTAGATTTTTGGAATCTAGCTTCTTCTTCTCTTGACATCACCAAATCTTTCTTAAAATGTGTATTCATAGTTTATTTGCACCACTTTTCTTCTTCTATCATTTTTTCTAAAAACTTGTAAACAGCATTTGGTCCTCTATACTTTACAACTGTTTTTGAATATTGATCATCATAACAACAAACAACTTTGTACCCGTAACTGCAATCAGTATGCTTTTGATATGCTTCTGTATGTGATTTTTTAGGATTGTTTGATGCTGAAGAAATACTTTCGGTTACTGCTTCAAAATCAGCATATATAACAAAGGGAACCATTAGTTGCCTTTTATAGTTTTTAAAATATACTTTTTCATCTTTACCTGGCATCTCTCCTGCTTGCTTGCCATTATATGAAAGACGAACAGGCTTATGTTTTTCTAAAACTCTTTCTAATGTAAAGCATTGGAGGCATGTTTTACAAAACCATTTTTTTCCATTGTGTGCTGTTTGATTATACATCAAACTGTTAAAGTTTTTTATCCACACATAATGATTTTTTTCTCCTTCAGTGATTAAAAGCATATCGCAAGTTTCTTTTGTTGCTTTATTTTTTGATATGTGCAAAGGGTATACTTGATTATTTTCATATCCAAATATATTAAAACAAATGTTGTTTTGTTTTTCTAGTTTTGGGATTTGTTGAATTGTAACAGGAAATGTTATTCCGTTGTAATCAAGATCACCAATATACTTTTTGTACTTTGTTATTCTTTGTGGTTTATTATTAGCAGGAAATTCATAAGCCAAATGGCACCATCTGAAGCATTCGTTATCTTTTTCATTTTTTATATTTATTAAACCTTTTTTGTGGTGTTGCAGTTCTTTTGGTAATGCTAAATACGAGCTACCTCGCAAAGGCTTGTACTTTACTCGATTTATAAAGTGCGCATCAACTGATTCAACTTTCTAACCACTTCGCTCCTGAAGCCATGTATCAATGTTATCTAATATTTGTGAAGTTGCTTTAGATAACGCATCATCAATTTGAGTTTTGTTTATGATTAATTCTGCTCTGGAAGCAAAATAAACTGTTTTGTAAGTATAAGTGGTTACTTTTTCACCTGTTTCATCAAATTTATATTTTTCCAAAGTAAGTTTTAAAACAACATTCATTTTAAGACCGTTTGTTTGCTCCAATTCCTTTTCAAGGACATGTACAACAATTGGTTTTGTATAACAAAGTTGTGGGTGGATATTTCTTAGTTATAATATCAACTTGAAAAACTTTCATGTATTGCTTTGGTGATTTTTCTTTTTCCACAACATGACTATATTCTTCTGGTAGTAATTTTACATCTTTCATACGTTTTTTTATCCATTCCATATTTTTCTACTTTTCTTAATTCTGCCTCTTCCTTTTCTTTTTCTTTTTCTTTTCTCATAAGTTCATGAACTATAAATCCCATATAATATTACATGAGATTATTTTTTTAAGCCTATATATTTAATTTATTTAATTATATTTTCAACATGAATGGTGCTAAAGTTTCACCACCATCTATTTTTCTTTTAAAAAAACCGGAATGGTATCATCATTGGTATCAGCGCCATTATGTTCTAATACTTCAAGAATATCTATACCTCCGTCTAGAAGAATATCCAAGTATTTCCAAAAGCATTCTTTTTCAAGAGTCCTATCATCTACCATCTTGTTGATTTTTACATGATATTTACAGTATCTCTCGAAATCATCAGTTTCAAGATCACCTTCAGCTATTAGCAATCTTATTTTTTTTTCACGTGCTCACAATAGTTTATAAAGTCGTTTTTATCAAGAAGCTTTTCATTAATCATCTCTTTCATGCTTTTAATAAACATTTCAAAGTCTTTATTGCATCCGATATCAGTATTAATTATATGAGTTTTTTTTATTTTGCTGATTAATTCATCCTTAAAATACTCAACATCCTTAGCTACTGCATCTGCTCGTGTTTCACTAAAAATCCTGATTTGTTTTATCGCCAAATCTGTAAGAAGCTATATAGCAGTATTAGCTTCATGCTCAGCCTTTATCGTCCAATCTTTTATAAAAGCTGCAATATCTTCTTCCAATCGTTTCATATGGCTTTCTTCAAACTCTTTAATCTCCTCATCCGCTTTAGTTAAAAGAGATTGTTCATAGACAGCTACCTTTTATAAACTATTTTTATTTCATCAAAGTGTTTCCTTTCTTCTTCTGCATAACTTGTCATATAATATGGATTACACTATTTTAAAAATATAATTCTATATTATAATATAATGAATTGCAAATATTGTGAAAGAGTTTTAGATATTATTGACCCCCCTGAGACATGCATAGATTGCATCTTATTTTACGCAACTAATAAAAAGAAGCTTTGTAAATATTGTACCAGAGCCAAGCTGTGTTACAAGTGTACTTCCGCATGTATAAATTGTAACGATACTTGTGAAGTTTTCGATAACGAGCGTGTTTGCCTTAATTGTAGCACTCGCAATGGCTACAATCTTATTGCAGGTTACAATTACAGCCGAAAGAAAACTATTTACCACAGAAAGTATCATTAAGATAAATACTTGGTAGAATATGATTTGTCTTCTAAAAATAGACAAAGATTTGAAGATTTGTTTTAAAAAATTGTAAAAATTTTAGATAAAATAGAGGGTCGAAAAAGATCAATCAAATTTGAATACATTTTTCAGAAAATATTTAAAATATTAAAAATAGAAAAAGAAACAAAACCGATTAAAACAAAATCAACCAAAGAAAAGTACGATAGGATATGGGAACAAGTCAGGCAAGAATTACGGGGACTGGATGCCATGGCCGTTTGCTCCCGCGGGGCGTCTCTATACTAGTTTAATTTCAATTAAGCTTGAACCTTTTCATATACATTTCCAGAGGTTCTGTGAAGTTATCATTCTTTTGGATCTCTAATATTTTATTAAAGGTAATCCTAATTACCTCTTCATCATTTTCTAGTCCTGTTGTTGTTTGGACATATGATAGAAGTTGTTTGAAACTTCTATGATGTGTTTTTAACAAAGTCTTTTTTCTGCTATTCTTGTTTTGCTTGCAAAAACAGCAACTACTGGAGGAACTGCACCAACCGCAGCCACGAAAACAGGAATTGCTGGAACCAATGCCAATACGGCAGTACAACCAATTATCTCACTAACAATTTGTAGGGTTGTGTTTATGATACCACACAATTTATAACTGCGTCTGTATGCAGCTACAAGTCGCGTCAAATGATCAATTAATTCTTCTTTGTTAGAAATTTATGTCATATATAACTACAGTTAGACAATAATTTAATTAAAATATTTAGAAAATAGTTGCTCATGTTCTTCGGGTGACATTTTGACTATTTTTAACAATTCATCGATTATGCTAATACCTTTATTTATTATCTGTGGACTATTATTTTCTGATTCGATACTTCCACATACTAACTCTGGATCATTCATCAAATCATCAGGACTATTGTAATATTCAACATCAACACAACCTCCTAAAATCTTTTTGAACTTTGAAGAACCTTTGTGAATTGGTAAACCAGATAATTTTGTTAGTTCCTTAAAAGCATTCTGAGACAGCTTTGAATAAGTTTTTTTATTATTGTAACGCTTTGTTATCAAGTCTATAAAATCATCATCCACTTTCATATCTAGCATAACTGCTTCTCCTTGTTTGGCAATAAGTTTGTGATGACCAACAAGCTTAGATAAATCAATTTGTAACATTCCATAGCGGCCATCATTACTGACTTTATAGGAATTTTTGTTTTGTTGCATCCCTTCCCCTGAAAAGACTTCGCTATGCGAAAGCATTGCATTAATTCTTTTTCTATAATATTTTAAATCTTTTGAATCGTTTTCAAATATTTTTTGAAGTTCTTTATACTGGTCTCTCGTGACTGCATCAGTTTCACTTTTAATTTGTTTGGTGACTTTAGTCTTATTGTAACCAGTTAGTTTGATAATCTCAACAATACGCCTGGACATGTCTTCAAGTCTTGATTTATCTTTGACTACATCCGACGGTAAGGGTAAGTCATATCTACTTATCATTTCTTTATTGATTCCAGCATCTAGGTCGCCAGTAGTTGGTTTGCGAGGTTCTCCAGCAAATAACTAGGGTAATCCCTGATACATTTGTTGTTCTTGTGCTTCCTCGCCTTTTGCTGCCGGAAGAGCGGCTAATTGCTGACTTATTTCTGGAAGAGAAGCTAACTGCTCTGTTAGCTGTTCTGACTGACTTTTTATTTCGCTAGTCACAGGTTTAAATATTTATGTGTATAAATCACGACTAGCTCCTTTTTCTAGTCTTTTTTGGATAACTTTATTCTCGTATTCTTTGACAAGTTCACTCGCTTTTCGCGATTTATCTGCTAATTCTTTCCATTTTAACAAAGAAATGTAATAATATAAGTTAGATTAAAATAAGATAAATTAAAATAAGTTAAGACAAGTATTATCCAAGCATTATTATAATGCAAATTCCAAACTATGACATGAAGACAGAAAACGGTAATTTTAAACAGATATGGAAATTTATGCCAGACTGTTGTTTTAGAATGTTAATTTGTGGTAATTCAGGATCTGGCAAAACAAACACATTAGTTCACATGTTGCTGAAACCTTAAGTTTACTATGACAAGATTTACTTGTTTGCTAAAAACTTGGAGCAGTCTAAGTATCAGGTTTTGTCACAAAATCTTGAAAAGATAGCAAAAAAGAATAAAATCCCAGTCGAGGATATATTATAATGTTCAAATGATCAAGTCATCCCTGTAGATACTTTACCAGATCCTGATACCCAAAAGATAGTTATTTTTGATGATTATGTTTGTGAACGTAATCAAAATGATATTATTAATTATTTCATCCAAGGAAGACACACAAATTGTTGTGTAATTTATTTATCTCAATCTTATTACAAAACTCCCAAAGACATTCGTTTGAACTGTTCTCATTACATCTTCTTTGCGACTCCGGTTAATCGCGAGCTGGGCATGCTTTCCAAAGAACAAGATGTCAGCAAAGATCAGTACAGAAAAGCGACTGACAAGCAGTACGACTTTTTGTATCTCGATCGCCCGAGGAAGTTGATCAAAAGAAACTTCACTGGTGAAATTTAATGTAATATATATTATATAATGGGGCTTTTTAACGATCTTGGCGAGGAAGTTACTACTGGCAGTGTTAATATTACAAATTTTGGTATTGTGCTGTCTGAGTATGTAAAACAAAAACATCTGGTTAATTATCTTCACAAGGGTAGAAAGAAGAAAAATGTTTTGAGAAGTGATCTTGACATGCATAAAAATAAAATTATCAATGTTGGCAATCCGACAAAAGCAGATGATGCAGTAACAAGGCAATATGCTCAAAGAAAAATAGCAAAGATCATACGTGATTATGATATTGATAAAATTCCAGACATGATAAAAACATTGACAACAGGTGTTGATGATAAACTAAGTCTGATACAAACAAAGTTACAAGCAAACCGCGAGAAAATGCTTGAAATTCAAAACGGATTGGAAGATGAAATAAAATTTTTGAGTGATGCTTTGAAAGAGTTAGAAAAGAAAGAAGATGTATTGGAAGAGAGTGAAAACTTCAAGAAATTAAACGAACAAATAAGAACTGGTGTTCAAAATATTAATACACGGATCGGAGAAATCAATAAACAAATGGTAGACAATAATAAATTAGAAACTGCTATTGCTGATGCTTCAAAACAAACGAGAACTGCTTTTACTACTGAAATAACTCAAATTAAAATATTAAATGAGCAGATAAACACCAACGCTGCTGATATCAACAAAGAATTTGAAGATATCAAAAAGAAAATGGTTGACGGTAAGTCGCTGGAGACTGCTCTGAGCAAGTTGGTTGACACTGATAAACTTGAGACTGCACTAAGCAAACTGGTTAACACCGATAAACTTGAGACTGCTATACTAATTTCACGGTGATTTAAGAGAAACAAACTTTCACACCTTAATCGGGTTTGACAAAGATGCGGTTATCAGAGAAACTAAATTTGGAACTGTGACACCAAACATAACAAATTCTATCGATACATTGTACATCCACTGTGATTTGATAAGTAATTATATTGTTGATGGATCATACGGGGAAGTCATTTATGAAATAAGCACAGCTGATCTAACGAGATCATATCCTTTCAAAGATGAACCGAAAAGAGTCGGGTTCTGTGAGGTAAACAAAACGATCATTAACAGTATTAATATTTACATAACCGATTTCTCTGGTAAGATTATTAATCTTAATGGTGTCCACACATCATTTCGATTTGTTTTGAAGGAATTAATGTAACATAAGTTATATGGCACGTTTAAAAAAAGACACTAGTACGGGAACATATACTCAAGTTGACCGATTAACTGGAGCTGGCATATTTGACATTTTTTCAAAAGTCGGATCAAAGATATTCAGCGAGTCTGTGAAAACAGCAGGCAAAAAGGCATTAGAAACTGCCGGAAAACAAATCATAGAGAGCGTTTCTAAAAAACTTGGAGACGAAGTAGGAAAAATGGCAGCTGAGAAATTAGTTTCAGTTATTAAGCCTAGTAAACCAAAAGGTGAGATGATTTTAAAAGAACTTACAAAGACTGCCACAAAAGATACAGCTAAAGTTGCGGCTGATAATGTAATTGAAAAAGATGTAAATACAAAAATTAACAGATTACTATCCGGAAGAGGAATTCATGCAAGAATTAATCGATTAATTAATAAAAAATAATCTAATTACTAGTATATATAGATGTTTCGAAGTAATCAATATAATACTAGATATGAACATGTACCTATTCAGTTAGATACTCCTATAACAGAACCAAGAAATAATACCAGACACAAGAAAAGTGGTTATCAGTTTACAATAAATGATAGAAGTTCTTACTTTGATTGGTATAACGCATATTTTGAAATCAGTTTTCGAGTAAATAAACTTGCTGATGGAGCCGCTTTCGCAGCCGCCGATGAAATTTCTTTAATTAACGATGCAGCTTCGCTGATTAATCAAATACAAGTAAAGCAAAATGGAAAAACAGTTTATGATGGAAATAATCTTCACAGATTTGTTAATGTCAAAAATGTGCTTGAAATTTCTGACGATTATGCAAAAACAACCGGAACAAACGAATACTTTTATTTGGATAATACGGCTGCTGCAGAATCTCGAGATGATCAAGCTGGTTATGACCTAGGTTTTGCGATTCGTCATGCTTTAATCAAAACTAATACAAAAGTTGATTCTATAATTCCATTAAACAAATATTCCTTCTTTGAAGGTTTGGAAACAAACATGCTTCCTCCTAGTCAGATTCAAATCAACTTGTAACTAACAGATGATAATGTGCTAATTTTCAAAGCTGGTGGCGATGATGGTAGAGTAGTTATTAATAAATTAGTTTTGTGGATGCCTAAAGTGATATTTAACTTAGATGGTTTAAGTTATGTAATGGCAAATCATATGACATCAATAGAATGGTCCTACCTCCGTGAAATGATACAAGAAAGCGGAAGCAGCCAAGCTACCGCGACCGTATTTAGAATAGTATGTGGTGTTAAAAATCCGAAGCACGTTTTTGTTTATCTGCAAAGGTCAGACAAGAGTTCTTCCCAAACACAAAATCCTCATCTTTTGGATACGTTTAAGGTAAATGCTGCTAATACTAATTGCTATTTACGATCAGCTAAATTGGAAGTCGGTAGTGGAGTTTATTATCCAGAAACTGAATACAGCCATGATAATATCGTAAGAATATTCAGAGATGCTATTAATTATTCTCACAAGCAAAATGATAAAAACACTGGAACTTTACTAAACGTGGGTAATTTTAAAACTCTTTTCGGAATGATACATTTTGATTTGAGTTATAAAGGTGATGAAGTCAGTATTGATCCAAAAGAACTAACTTTGAGATATAGTCTAAATATACCTCCTGCTGCTCCATATATTTTATGCTCTGGTTCTCCATAGGGAAAATGTAGTTATTGATACTGTCCGAAATGAATTGGTAATAGTTTAATCTAACTTATAATATATATGACTTACGTAAATTATTCAGTAAATTTATCAGAAGGGCAGAAACGAAGTCTGGCAAAAGCATATGAAAAACAAAAGTGAATTAACACTCAGGCTAAAAAATAATCAACTAACTGGAAACTTTCCTTTGCTGCTGACAGCTACCCAGATTAACAATATTAACAAGGCTAAATCTGGCGGGCAGGGATTAGACATAAATATATCAAAATCGCAAATGAGATCTCAGTCCAAGATCGGAGGCTTTTTAGGTGCATTAGCTGGTTTGTTGACTAAAACAATATTACCAACAGTTGCAAAATTTGTTCCAAAAGTATTAGGACCTCTGGCAACAGGAGCATTAAGTGGCTTAGCAAGTACTGGAATTGGCAAACTATTTGGAAATGGGATGGTAACTATTCCTAGTAACAAAAAACAAGCACTTCTCGGATCACATAAATTAACACTTGCGCAAAGAAACAAGATGATAAAGTATAAAGGTTGTTGCCCTATTAAACTGACAAAGCAGCAACAACAAGATGGAGGGTTTCTTGGATTGCTTGCATCATTAGGAATTCCATTGATTGGATCTCTTATTAGTGGTTTACCTGGAAAAGGTCTGCAAGTAGGTAGAAAAGGAAAAGGACTAAGAGTTGATCGTGGAAAAGGTTTGCAAGTAGACTCACAAATTAGACCGTACAGAAATATCCCATTCATAAAAAAAGGTAATTTTCAAAAACGAGCCTATCTCTAACTTAGATATAATAAAATGGGTCAAGCAGCTAGGTATACAAAAATTCAGGGGAGTGTTTAGCAAAAACAAATTACCGGCAAAACAAAATAAACAAGAATGTGGTATTATTAATCTTGATGATTATATTGGACCTGGCACACACTGGACTTGTTACTATGATAATTATTACTTCGATCCGTTTGGCCTGAGCCCACCAAAAGAAGTTTTAACTTACATACCTGATATAAGATACAACACCATCCAATATCAAGATAAAACAAGTGTCTTGTGTGGATATTTCTGTTTGTACTTTGCCAAAAAGTTGCAAGAAGGAAATAGTGTGTACGATATTCTTTACAAATTATTAAAACCATACAAACCAACAGAAAATGAAAACATTATAAAATCATATTTTGTAAATAAAGTTTAATATAATCATATTATATATGAGTTACTGTATAAAAGAAAAAATGGTTACTGAAAATGTTGATCCTAAGTATGTTTTAGCAAAAAATGGTAGAAAAATGTTAAGAGCAACTTGTGCATCTTGCGGTATTACTAAAACACAGTTTGTTATATTGATATTCATAAAGCTTTGCTCCCTTTGCTACCCAAAAAAGTGCTTACACTTCCTGGTTATAAATATTGCGGTCCCGGTAATCCGCTTGATAGTGGATAACCTTCAAATGAATTAGATGCTGTTTGTAAAGATCATGATATTTGTTATGATGAAAATCCTAGTAATAAATCGACGTGCGATAAAAACATGCTTACTGGTTTGAAATCTAGTAAGTCTAAAACTATTGGAGAAAAGATTGCTAAGAATTTGATAGTCAAGCCTGTAATTAGTGCAAATTATAAACTTGGTCTCGGAGCATCAAAAAACGAGAAAATGCGTTGAAATGGACTGACAAGTTAGCAGATGAACTTCATAAGCCTATACGAAGAAAGTTCACTCGACGCCGTGTGATTGTTAATGAAATTGATAAAATATGGTCTGCTGACTTGGTTGACATGCAATCGTTTTCAAAGTATAATAAAGGTACTAAATACTTGCTTACTGTTATTGATGTATTTAGTAAATTTGCTTGGGTTATTCCAGTTCCAAATAAAACTGGTTTAGAAATTACCAAAGCATTCCAACAAATAATCAGTACAGGAAGACAATGTAAATTGTTGTGGGTTGACCAGGGTGTGGAGTTTTATAACAAGACGTTTAAGCAATTCCTTGATGATAATAATATCAAAATATATCGCACTTTTAATTTAGGAAAAGCTGTAGTAATTGAACGATTTAACAGAACATTAAAAGAAAAGATGTGGACATATTTTACAGCTAACAATACAAACACATATTTAGATGTGCTGCAGATGATGGTTGACAAGTATAATAATACAAAACATCGGAGTATTAAAATGACGCCGACTGAAGCTAGTGATGAAAAGAATAAAGGAATGGTGTATTTCAACTTATATGGAAAGATGAAAAGTACTCAAATTAAGCCAAAGTTTAAAGTAGAGGATAATGTTTAGAATTAGTAAATATAAAAAGACGTTTGAGAAAGGTTATACCCCAAATTGGACCGAAGAAATATTTGTTGTTGATGAAATTCAAAACACAAATCCTGTGACATACAAAATAAAAGATTTGAACAACGAAAACATTGATGGAAGCTTTTACGAATTAAAAATGATAAAAGCAAAGCAAGAAATATTCAGGATTGAAAAAGTAATAGGACGTGATTATAAAAAGAAACAAGCATTCATTAAATGGAAGGGTTACAATGAAGATTTCAATAGTTGGGTTCCGTTTAAGAATATTGAAAATATTAAATAGCAAAGTGTAGAAATATGATGAAGACTTTGTTTAATGATTCGCAAATGTTTTAGTTATTTACAAAATTAATAGAAACTGGGGGTTTTGGTAAAGTTCTTCCTAAGCAAAGGGTAATCAAGCAGTTTGTGTAGTTGTGTGGGGTCTGGCAGCATGCATGTCATCGTCATTTTTTGACGTTTGCAAATGTTTGTGTTAAAGGCAACAGGAGACAACTAATAATGGTTGATTATTTGTCGCGAGGGGGAAACTGGCCCTATACTCTCAGTTTCTATACTACTGATGTCGTTTGCATTTTTGATTACTTTTGCCTTCTCTCTTTTGCGTGATTGTTTTTGTGTTTTGTTGTTGACTGTCGTCCTTGAATGCTGCTTTTCCTCTCCGATATTTGTATTTTTTCTTTAATGCAAATTATGGCCCTTGTTTGACTAAGACTGGTTGAAGTTTTGCGTGCAAGTTACTATCATGCACATATTTCAGTCTTCGTGGTTATTAAACTATCAAGTAAGATATCTTTTGGTTGAATTTAAGTAATATTTATAGCATTATTTTTCGAGTATATGCAATTTATACTGCTTCTCGATGGTGTAGCCCGAAAGTGCAGTATAAATCGCATACACGAGAAAAATAATACTATAAATATAACGTTCCTATATTCGAGAACAATTGATATACATGTTTTATATCATGGCTACTTTTCCAACTACGCATGCGCTGGTATAACTTCCATGGGGCACGGCTGAAATATACCGACATTTATACCATAGCCTGTGTCTAATTCTTGTGGTTTATGAAATTTATATCATAAGAACGTGCAACTCGTTATCATATACATATCTCAGTAACCTCATATGCGATTGATTTGAAACTTCACTAAGGTCTTCGTGTTGTCAAACAAAGTCTCAGAGGCATGTCCCATAACTCTGATGGTGATTTTGACAGAAATTATCCCCCTTTTCTTTACTTATATACTTTTCATGTATAACAAACATCTTGGTTAAAACCTTTTTTTCACTTAAAATATTTAATACCTCAGAAACAGTCATAGATATAGAACACAAACTTAACAACACTTACTTGTGGGGGAAAAGAGCATGTGTGCGACAAATTATATAACTTGGGCTAAGTATGTATTGACAAAGTGGTGCGAATAGTCGAGCACGCTGCCTTACGGACAGCTCTTGTTTTTCTACCAATACCTTCCTATTGTTGATGCCATTCATTACCGTATTTTGTAATATGCAAATTTATTTTAACAGCATCAACATACACGAGAATGCAAATTGTACATCGTTGTAAAAGGGAATTGCCTTGCATTAATTATGATACGATTTTTGATTTCTAAATTAAAAGGTTCATGTCATGATGATGCGTTCATTTTGTCAATGTCAGTACGAAAATGAATTGGTAAATTAACTTCGAAAAATAGGTGGCGGGGTGTAGGTAGGAAAACTGATTGCTGCGTAAAGCAAGCCGTACAATAGGTTTGAACTACCAAAACATAACATGAATATAATATCTTTTAATTGTCCTAATTTAAATATTTAAACGTACCTACGACTGTTCATTTTCGAGATATTACGGATATCAATGACCATTATCGATGGAATTTTAGGCGAGTTAGCCATGTACCTGTTAGAAAAATGATATTTTATTGTCCTTAAAGCATCCGTTTGTCCATAATCCCTATTTTTTTGCGATCTCGTCAAGACAATTATATAATAATTAAAAATAAAAATAGTTCCTTCTCGTATAGTGGCAACTTTAAAACAAAAAATAATTTCACATGAAAGTTTCTTGGGTAACCCTCTACCAAAATTGTTCAAGCCGAGATGATTGGTGAAAAACATAGCCTCCAGTGTCCAATTGTATAAATGTTGGTTACTTTTTAACCCTGGGTTATATTTAACCCAAAGTTAAAATACTCTAACATGAATGCTATCTGTAATTAGCGTTTTAGTTATTTTTAGACTTTGGACTTCAGACAACCCAGGGTTAAAATATAACTAAAGTTTTTACGATTGGCTGCATGGAGCGTGGCTTATTTTCTCGGGTGACAAACATTTATCAAGTCGGATCAATTTTAAAAAAAAAGCATAGCCACCAGTGGCATGAGTTGTCTGGGCTAAAATGGAGGCCTTTTGGAGCCCTTTTGTTTTAAGTCAAGATCACCGCAAACTAGATCCTTAACCTCAAAATCTATATGGAGCATTGTAGATGCAATGCCATATAACAAAAAGTTTAGACTCCCATCTGTATTTTCTGGAGAGAAAAAAACCGCGACGTGCGGGCGCCTTTTTAGATTTCTAGCTGACACTGACTTCTAATTAAAGTTTTGGGGCAATGGTTTCGGACAGGTGCGTGTGGGGTTGTGAATTTAAACTGTTTTCTCTGGCCTAAAAATCAACAATCCCACAAGGTTTTAGGACTGTAAGAACAACTGTTCTCGAGTTATCACCCCCGGTATCCGTATAATATCAACGCGGGTCGAATAAAGCCATACGCGGGTACGGGAAAGACGCGCTATATTACAGGTACGCTCAATATTTGTCATTTATTTAAATATTATATAAGTTATATAGTTAGTTTTTGCTTTGTTAAATTCGCTGAATATTGTTCTTCACATCCATATCTTATGTTTTCATTTTAGTATTGTTTAAAGCAATTTGATCCGTTTGAACTGTGCGGATCGGAAAAATCCGTGTCAACAATTGACATTTCGTCGAATTTTCAATTATACAATAATTTTGACACGATAATAAGGACATGCACATGTAAAACATTCATGATGTTAGTCATTTTGTCTTTATTTGACCCCTAAATACTAACTAGGGGTTTTTAATCTGGCGTTTTGTGAGAGAGGGTCCCAGAAAGTGGATAAGTCTTACGACGGCTAAACCTTTGCGTGGATAAGGTCAAACGAAGACTATGGATACGTATTAAAGTGGGCGTTTATAACAGCACAAACGCATTTGTTTTCTTATTTGATACCCGTGTAGCTTCTAGCGTCTTAGATATTTACCGATAGTATTTTCCCTTACTTAATGGCGTACTTTCATAGTACTTTGCCGGTACTTAGAGTGAGTGCGGTTGAAAAATCCGGGACGTGATCCCATCGGGAATAAGTAATACTAATGCTTTCAGATAGAACATCTGTAATACAAGGAATTCGGAACTGTAAGCTAATATCTCGGCATATCCACATATCCTCGGCATATTCGATTATATTCGTCAACTAATGTAATTTTGTTAGCGTATCGAGGCTGCCTTGCCCAAGTGAATAGCGCATTGGACTTGTCACTTTCCCCGGGTTCAAGCCTGGCCGTTGTCACTGACTTTCGTCGATTCGTTCTTGGGCAAAAAAAATTCCCTCAGCCTCGTCCGTCGGACGTGGACGTTAACAAGCGGTTCAGTGTCAGTCTATCCTCCGAGCATGTTACATAACCATTGGAACCATTGGAATCTATTCGATAGTAAGAGTAGGGCAGGTTCCCGCATTCCTATGTATCCTTCCCCTATCTCTGGCAGTCGGTAGCAATGTTATCCGAAAGCCTCGGGTTCAATCCTCCGTGGTGCCACTGAGTTTTGTCGGTGTGTTCTTGGGCAAGACACTTTCCCTTAGCCTCGTCCGTCGGATGGGAACGTAAACCGGGCGGTCCCGTGTATCGGTCTATCCTCCGAACACGTTAAAAAACATAGGAATCTATTCGATAATAAGAGTAGGGCACGGTTCCCGGATTCCTATGTATCGTTCCCCTCTCTCTGGGGCGGCTCTAAATAACCTATACTGTGTTGATGAGCCGTTAAACAACAGTCAATTCAATTCTCTCTGGCGTGGCTCTAAATAACGTATATTGTGTTGATGAGCCGTTACACACCATACAGTTCAATCAATTGTAAGCGCATCAGAACACTGTTATCTTAATTGGCTCCGAGACTATTCTAGCCAAAGAGTATGCAGTTGGCAGTTGTGCTCGCGCCCAATACATAATTGTTATTGAAATAAATAAGGTTCATGAATATTGTTAGAAACTGAGTAGGTTACATATATACTTGTTCTAAAAAATTACATAATTAGTCCCCTTTGTTAATTTTCTCCATCTGCGTCTTTTTGTAAACATTTTAAAAGATTAATAATTGAGATAAGTAAGTTAATATTTATTTATTACATTTTTATCGGTGAAAGATTGGGATTTCTCAGTGAAAAAATCATTACTCATTAAACATTACTCACTCTCATACGCTCGTTCGTGGAAAAAAACACACGTCTACTATCTCATGAAGGATTTCCCTAAATCGATCCCAGCAGTTAAATAATCCCTATATCTTAGTATGTTCACTGCTCATAATGGATTTTTTTAACAAACGGAATTACTGCAAATCCCCGAGAATGGTACATTTGCATGCTGCTGTGCTTCGGGCGCAATGTCGTGTGTGTAGTCCTATAGAAACCAGCGCATTCAACGCAATGGCACCGTAGGTCCTTACTGTACTACAAACACATGAACTATTATAATATAATGAAAAGGACATTATTAAGATAACAAATTAAAGAGGCTGTTCATAAACTCAAGAAAATAATATACGCCAGAAAAATATATTAAATACTAGTACTCTATATTTAGGGGGTTATTTCCGATAAAAGATCAAATCTTTCAGTGCAGAAGTAGCAAACGAATTTCTCTATATCACTTGTACTGAAAGTATATAATACACTGTATAAAAAACCTGGTTAGACATGGTTGTGTTGCAAAATTTAGCTTAAATCCCTGTTCTGATGAAGTTACAACATAAAAGAGCTATATTTCTAAATGGGTTGGTACTTATCCTTCAGTTTTACTACATAACGTTGGTACTTATCTATGGCCGTCGTAAGACTTATTCAATTTCTTGCACCCCACTCTCACAAAACGCCAGATTAAAAACGCTTAGTTAGTATTAAGGGACCAAATAAAGACAAAATGACCAACATAATGAATGTTGTACATGTGCATGTCCTTATTATCGTGTCATAATTACTGTATAATTGAAAATTTGACGAAATGCCAATTGTTGACACGAGTTTTTCCGATCCGCCCAGTTCAAAACGGATAAAATTGCTTAAAACAATACTAAAATGAAAAACATAAGATATGGATGTGAAGAAAAATATTCAGGGAATCTAACAAAGCAAAACTAATCATATAACGGATATAACATTTAAATAAATGACAAATATTGAGCGTACCTGTAATATGGCGCGTCTTTCCCGTACCCGCGTATGGCCTTATTCGACCCGCGTTCATATTATACGGATACCGGGGGGGGTCAAACCCTGTTTGCAGTGAAGGTCATCGTGATATTTACTAGTACCTTTGACCCACTTACCCTACAACATGTTAGGGGTCATCAACTTGTCATGATCAACGACCCTACAAAGTCTGAGAACTGCAGCAAATTGTATAAAGGTTGGTTATATTTTAACCATGTGTTATCTTTAACCAAAGGTTAAAAACACTAATAGAAATGTTATCTGGTATTTAAAGTTTAAATTATTTAAAGATAACCCACGGTTAAAATTAAACCAACGTTTATACAAGTGGCTGCTGAAGTCCAAACCATTCTATAGTTATACATTCGAGGAAATGAAATAGTACTGTACCTATTTTCAACCTTTTACTTCTACATGTGTCCTTGAACTTTAACCTATGGATATTTTTATTTTTATTGCGAACGTTACATCATCGTCTTATGGTGAACTCATATGTACTTATTTGTACCTTGTTTTAATTCGCATAGTTTACTTCATAAAATAATAAAAGTTGTTGATAGAGTTGGTTTAATACAAACATGTAACAAACATTGATACTTCAGAGGTTCATTTTTGTTAATTGCAAACAAAGTATACAGAATCCCTTCTTTATTGTATATAAAAAATAAGGTTATAACGAATCCGGTTATAATTGGAATTGTCGGATATAGGGACAGTATTTTTATTCACAAAACGCAGAATAATGTTAAAAACGTCTGTTATAACCAACTGAAAAAGTCATCTAATACGATTTTTATTAAAAAAAAATTCGTTAATTGTTTTGAAATAATATACTAGAGTTACTGTAGCTGGCACTGTACATACTAGACGTTCGTTATCCAAGTAATATAACAGTTACTGCACATTTTTGTGTAGTTTGGAAAGGTGGATTACAGCCAGTTGTCAGCAAAGTTTTCCTCGTCACAGAAAAGATTGAAAATATTATGATCCATCTGATTTGCAATGTTTTCTGTTCCTGGAATATCGTATGGCTTATAGTTGAAAGTCTGCTCGTAAATGGTTTCCGGACACGTTCCCATATCCGCTAGAATTCGTTCGTCACTGAAATTGTTGACAAGTGCAGCGGCGAGTACGTTGTCAGACACGTACCTTGTGAATTTCTTTGGGACATATATGCCAATTGGCAAATAGGGTGTTTTGCTAAAAAGATCATCTTCGACGTCTAACACGGGCTCGTAGTGGTCATTGCGATGGAGTATGTAAATGTTGCTTTCCGCCGTTGACTTTACTGGTGGATACTTGGTCCAGCAGGTGGTTCCCCCGTAGTTGCAGTGCACGTACACGTTGGTGTTTAACATGGTTGCGAAAGCCTTAATTAATTTCCACATCTGTTCCCCACTGCCCACATTTCCACATTTCAGTTTTGTTCAAATACTTTATTACAGTTTCATCCGTATATCCTTCAAACAGATCACTGTTCGTTAGCATGTAATGTATGACAATGTGTCTTATTTCAGCATGATAGCTTTGTACCCCAGATACTATATAGCTGAAGGCTCGGAACAAGCAATGGCAATCGTCTCTCATTTGCGCAGATTTTACAGGTCGGGCATTGATACTCACGGGTCTGATATTAACCGGTGTATGATAGTTCTTGACCTTTAAACCAAAGACATGACATTTTTCATTTTGCCATTGTGTCCTACTGGGTCAAATGATATGCTATTTTTAGCCTCCTCGTGAGTGATGGCAACATCTTCATTATCGTTGCCTACATCCCTGTACACTTTTCTTTTCTTTGGAGGGATACTACGGTCTTGTCATTTTCTCTTATGTTTGTGGCTGGCAGTGTCCGGTGCGTTGTGATGTTGCTGGTTAGCAGTGTCAAGTGCATTTTCATGTTGCTGGCTGGTGGTGTCCGGTGCGCTGGCGGTGTCATGTTGCTGGCTGGCGATGTCCGGTGCATTGTCATGTTGCTGGCTGGCGATGTCCGGTGCGTTTGTCATGTTGCTGGCTGGCGGTGTCCGGTGCGCTGGCGATGTCCGATGCGTTGTCATGTAGCTGGCTGTCGATGTCCGGTGCTTTGTCATGTTGCTGGCTGGCGGTGCCCGGTGCGATGGCGGTGTCTGGTGCGTTGTCATGTTGCTGGCTGGCGATGTCCGGTGCGTTGTCATGTTGCTGGCTGGCGGTGTCCGGTGCGCTCCCGGTGTCAGGTGCGTTGTCATGTTGCTGGCTGGCGATGTCCGGTGCGTTGTCATGTTGCTGACTGGCGGTGTCCGGTGCGCTCGCGGTGTCAGGTGCGTTGTCATGTTGCTGGCTGGCTGTATCAGGTTGATTGCTCGCGGTGTCAGGTGCGTTGCTCTCCTTTCTATTGTAGGTCTTTAGTCTGCTCCCATTCACGGCTACTAACTTGTCTTCCAGCCGATAAAAACCATTGTTCAACACTTTTTCAACTATGTATGGTCCCGACCACAACGGATCAAGTTTGCCGACTTTTCCTGTTAGTTTCCGGGTGTTATGCAGTAATACTTCAACTCCAACATTAAAAACACATGCCTTTACTTTTGAATCGTGGTGCTTCTTCTGTTTTGACTGTTTTGTCTTAATGTTCTTTTCTGCAGATTCTCGATACTGAGTTAATTCAAAACATGTTTACTATTTCCTTTAGATCTGTTTGCACACTGGAGGTTGTTGGCATTTCTACATCAATAGGGAGTCGGGCTGTTCTACCATAAACCAGGAATAAGGGGGTTTGTTTCGTCGTACTATGCTCAGCTGTTCTATACGTAAATAAAACATATGGTAACTTTGTGTCCCAATCATCACTGTTTTCATTTACATAATGAATTAGCATGTTAGAAAGGGTGCGATTGAATCTTTCTGTGTGGCCATTCGTTTGTGGGGTACGGAGATGCAATTTTGTGCGTTATTCCCATTTTCTCGCAAAATAGTTCATTCAGTTGATTGCAGAATTCTCGGCCATGGTCTGTTATTAACTCTTCTGGAACTCCATGAGCGCACACGAATGGGATGAAACTGTTTAAAATTGTCTGTGCATTCTTATTTGGGACCGCCTGTGCATCCACCCACTTTGTAAGATATTCAGTAACCACGAGGATGTATTTATTGAAGATGGGCTATGAAAGAGACTCAATACTGAACTTAGTTTATATTTATTGGAATAACAAGGCCATGGCTTCAGCATATTATAACAAGAAACATAATGTGCATAACAAATGTGCAGTCACGATATTTATAACAATTTGAAAAATGGTCATAGCTCCGACCAAGTTTCTGCTGTGACCGCGACATACTGCCAACCCTGTGGAATATCCACCGCTGAAGCCACGACAATAGGATTAATATTCTTAGGACTTCACATCTGTATTAGGATACGCTGTGCCCAAACCGCCATTTCTCGAGTAATGTAACTGAAATGTATATATAAAACTGGCAAAGCAAAACAGAACAATAATATGCATAGGTAATAAAATGAGGGTATGGGAGGGAGGGTATTTTTCATAAATGAACACGACACATGCTAAAGTTTGCAATATACATCTGATACCGCCTGCAGCAAATGGCCGCATCTTTAGAGACAAATAATTGGTGTAGCGTACGATTTACACACTCATTAATAAACCAAAAACAAATAAGCAGGATTGCGAATTGTTTATAAAAAATTATCAATCCCACTTAAATAAAAGGATTTATGTCGATGAACGACAAATCCCATTATTGAAGATGGGCTATGAAAGAGACTCAATACTGAACTTAGTTTATATTTATTGGAATAACAAGGCCATGGCTTCAGCATATTATAACAAGAAACATAATGTGCATAACAAATGTGCAGTCACGATATTTATAACAATTTGAAAAATGGTCATAGCTCCGACCAAGTTTTGAAGTGAATGAAAACTGTACTCAATGAACCCTGGGACCAGATGTTCACAAAGCCAGATAATTAAAATTTAGTTGCTTTCCTTCAAATGTTCTCGTAAAATAATTACTACACACTGCTGTGACCGCGACATACTGCCACATGCCACAAGTGGTGACAGAGGCACCACGAGAGGCACCGCCATTAAAATGGGGGAAGCAGAGCACAGCAGTGAAAAGAACAAGTCAGTCCTCAAATGGAGGTATGGCTGACGCACTTCACAATCGAAGCGATTTGTCTCGCCAACAACAACATTCATCATATGACCCAAATATGGTCGACAACATTCAACAAATGACCCAAATATGGTCAATTATAACATTAACAGTCACCCAAAAGTGGCTTGCAACCCAAATTGGTTAGCATACAAAATTGCCAAAATACAAATAAATTTATTTTCAACAACAAAATGGGTTATGACCCAAACTGGGTAAAGCACTATATTGCCAACCACATAGTAACCCATAAGGGGTTAACAAATTGACGAAGGATAAGCAGATAACCTTATATAGAGGTTATACATATATGCCAAAAAAGTGACTGCACATCAACATAATTTGAATTCATGTTATTAAAGCCACAGGCCGATTTCAGAACTAAAGGCAAAATTCTGGCATCTGTACTTCAACAATTTCGGGATATCTAATATATCCACCATTCATTCGGAAAACCTCTGTTGCAACTTGACTATTTACCCTAATCCTGAATTTGTCCAAAGCTTTATGGGACTTTTCATTTCCATAATATAAGTGTGGTAAAATCTGCGACCAAACAATCTAACTTCAGAAATCAAGTCGTTTATGTCATGTAGTGTTTTAATAATACTTTTCCTTAATTTATCTGAGGGTACTTGACCAATGTCATTGCTTCCCACATGCAATACCAATATATGTGGGTGGTCCTCAAGAGATAACAACTTTAATGTCTTCAACACTTGGAACCAAGTAATTGAAGTGAATATAAGATACACATCACCATGCATAGAAGTAAATTTATAGTCGGTAGAAACGAATTATGTGTTTCAATAAAAAATCTGTTTCAATGTTCATTCTGTTCCATAATGGCATCCAACCACAGGCAGACACCTCTGCAACCCATTAATTAAATTCAATGTTACAATTAACTTCAGCTTTTGAATGACCACCTATGTAAATAATTATTTATTCAAGAAGACTAGGACTAAAGCATTTCCAAATTTACAAATATATTCTATTATGTCCTTTGACTATAAACTAGGAATATGTATCCTTTTCAAGTAAACTGACCCACGTGTTAAAGGTTGAATGCAAAACTATTGCATCTTCATATAAATGAAGGAGACGCAATTGCGATTGACTGAATGCCATTGAAAACCTCATTTAAAGCAGCTTTCCCACCACCAACAGCCACATTGTACAAGGTATATACATCGGTTCAAAAGCCACTGATGACAAGGTATATATATAACATACAAATTTTGAGTAATCCAAACTCTATAGCCACAATATAAACGGCTTATGGCTGGCTAAACCCTAAAACTGGAGAGTTGAAATGTTACCAACTCACAACCCACTCCACGCACATTCAATCACGGATATTTAAGAACCCGTGAATAACAACCACCCTCAACAGGCACATACCCCTCACCACACGACCTGAACATCTGGATAGTGTTGACAAATATTTCTATTTTGTGCTTTCAAGAACAACTAACTTGGTTTATGAATGCCTGTCTTTATTCGGAGAGTTATTAAAAGGAGGTTTAAATGTGTTATATATATAATTGATGCGACAAGTGTTTTAAAAATTTAAATTTGGGTCATGCATAGAACGGGTCATGCATAGAACAGTTTTACTTCGAGTATAAAAGTGCCTATTATAGTTTAGTGACCATGCACCGAACTCAGTGCTATATATAGGGTAGGGACAAACCCAACTGGAGTAATACATCCATTACGTCATATCGGTTAAAAAGCGGAGGGACAATAAATCTGTGCACTACACCCACCCACAAACACACAAATTAAATAGATACCAGTGCCATTTCATATGCCTTGTTTAACAATGACAGGATAAATAATACTCATTGAACCAATGGAATAGCCATGAAATAAACCATAAGAAAAGCATCCGAATTCTTCCAAGGTCTTGGAAAATGGAACGCCACTTATAAATCCATTGTCGATATATTAACCAGTTCTGGGGATATATTCCCAAATTCCACACCAAATATTTTGGATACATCTGACATTCGCAATGTTTGAAATGTCGCTTTGTGATTTATGTTTAACTTGTATAACTAAGAAATGGAACATTACATACAATACCAACACTGGGCCTCTATGATCTGTCCACAACATCACGCCCGGTACACCCACACTTTTGTCAGGAACTTTTGACTGGCCCTAAGTCAACTTGATAGTGACAGAAACTGAAATATAAGGCAACGTCTTTGAGAGAATGAAATAAAATAAAGCCTTAAATAAGTGACAGGTATCCAATTATAGGTAAGCAGCATCTGCAAATCCACCAGTATACAAAAACAACAGCCACTATAATGAAAACAACCCTGTACACAAACAAATAAATGTGTAAAGTGTATCGCTAGACAAATAACACTGGACCTTTTATAACCCGTCTTATTAGCAGCAGCATTCAGCAGCAGCAAGTTAAAAATTTGCTGAAATCCACAAAAACTGTTAGGTATACTTATCAGAAATTTGTTATAAAGAGAACCTATTGCAGAAACACTGCAATTACTGTCAACAACCACAATTTCATCATCAGCCCTGGAGAGTGAATAATAGCAGCAGAAGTTAAATGTATAGGGCACAACGACGACCATAACATAAATGGCCAACATAATGGCTTGATTCAACATTAATTTTCATTAACAACATGGTGACAAACAAGTTATTTATATAAATTGTTTCATAATAGTTACATGATCAGCCCTGGAGAGTGAATAATAGCAGCAGAAGTTAAATGTATAGGGCACAACGACGACCATAATATAAATGGCCAACATAATGGCTTGATTCAACATTAATTTTCATTAACAACATGGTGACAAACAAGTTATTTATATAAATTGTTTTCATAATAGTTTCATGATCAGCCCTGGAGAGTGAATAATAGCAGCAGAAGTTAAATGTATAGGGCACAACGACGACCATAACATAAATGGCCAACATAATGGCTTGATTCAACATTAATTTTCATTAACAACATGGTGACAAACAAGTTATTTATATAATTTTTTTCATAATAGTTTCATGATCAGCCCTGGAGAGTGAATAATAGCAGAAGAAGTTAAATGTATAGGGCACAACGATGACCATAACATCAATGGCCAACATAATGGCTTGATTCAACATTAATTTTCATTAACAACATGGTGACAAACAGGTTATTTATATAAATTGTTTTCATAATAGTACTTAAAGAGCATTATCAGAAGCAAGTTATCATTGACATCATCCTCATAATGCCACCAGAGTGTATCATATTTACTTATTTAGTGTTCTAATGTGTATAGCTCTACTAAATCAGTGATTAAAGGGTCACACGGCAAATTTTTTATTTTTTATTTTTTATTCAAATTAGCCGCACAATTTATTAATCCAGTATCATTTGGACGTAGAAGTTGCTTGCATGTTTCTTATTATTATGCCATGTTTAAATATATAATTGAGGCAATATAATCAACAGTTAGTAATATCAACTTTTTATTTATTTATTTTTATTTTTTATTTATTTATTTTTATTTTTAATAACCCAACTGACTTAAAGCCATAATTTATTAACCCGATTGACTTAAAGCCATAATAAAGTAGAACACAAGTCCTGTTTCCGTAAGCGTTGCAACATCTGTTCCGTCAGCCACAACTTGCCATCCACCGTTAACCGTATCGCTTGCAGATTCCGACTACGACTCGCACTTCTTCTTCTGTAACAATGTGTAGCCAATCCACCATCTCAGACGTCAGTTGCTTAACGATCTTCTCACAAACTCTGGAGATACCACCAGCTCCTGCTGTCCTTATCTATTTTGCTGGTAGGTTCATCCAGTTCCTGCATCCTGAGTCGTCATCAGGCCCCTGGACTGCTTTACGGCAAATATGGGTCTGTGACTGTAGTTTAGGCATACTGTATTTCTGAAATAAATTGCTAAAATATTGAACCCTTGCACACTACATTAAATAAAACTTTTTATTTTCATGTGAACCCCATCAACTATTTGAACACTGTCATATTTAATCCAGTGTTCAATCCTTGCCTTGGCCATGCAATTTATCCCTGAGCAAGGGAATTAATCTGTGTTGCTTAGTACTGGTTCCACCCAGGAAGCCAATTTAAGTTGCAAGAACAGGTTTCCCAATCGATGTAAATTAATAATTTAAAGTAAACAAAGAAAGAATTCTTCTTCTTCTCGGTCATATTTAATCCAGTGTTCAATCCGTGCCTTGGCCATGCAATTTATTTCTGAACAAGGGACCTAAGCCATGTTGCTTAGTACTGGTTCCACCCAGGAAGCCAATTTAAGTTGCAAGAACAGGTTTCCTAATCGATTTAAATTAATAATTTAAAGTAAAGTTAACAAAGAAAGAATTCTTCATTTTCTTTTTCTATGCACAAATGCACCCCTGGCACTTCTTCCCGGCAGCCTTTTTCCCTTTGCCTTAGATGGTCCTTTACTTGCATACATGCTCTTCGGCGGTCTTGCCGATTGTCGCTCAGGCATCTTGTATTACTGAAATAAACCGCTTAAATGTAAACACCTCGCATTTACATTCCAAATGCCAAGATGTCAACACATAGCATTTACATTATTATCGGTAGATATATAAATAGTGTTAAGCAAATATGCATTTGTCTTATTACTAATGGTTGATTAGAATCAATATCACGCTAATAATATCCTAAACATACTATGGCATGAGAAAAAACAATGAAAACTTCACTTTTCATTTAATTACATTGAACTCAAATGCGTGAAATGGACACTTCAATATTGCTGGGTGTCCCTTTAAAATATTTCAAACAAATTAATAACAAAAGCATGTACATTTCCTGCTTAATAGTACATTTCTGCTTAATACAGTAAAAACAAATACTATATATTCAAACCTCTCTTTGACCACTTAAATAAACGTCTCTTGATGTCTGTCAGTCGACAAAATAAGAAGAAACTCATTTCACAAAGGAACACTTTCACGCTATGCAAATGGAGTAATTACGGACAAGGGAGATAACTTCTATATGAATAGCATACATGACACAAAAGAACTAAGGTCAACTGAATAAAAGTACCACAGCCTGGTTAGTTTCCCTTGTTTTTAACAACGAAACTGAATACTCTGTCTTCACGATCGTATTATACATCAACCAACGAGATGTTGGCACATCCACCAACGAGATGTTGGCTGAACAAAAAAACGCGAGACTGTTACAGATGACCTTCACGATGATTATTCAGGGCATACGTACCGACAGTTGTTCGTAGATTATAAACAATGGCCAGGTTATTGGTAAATAAATAATAAATATACCCCCTGATAAGTTAACGATTTAATGGTGGCATAGTTCCGCTCCAACGCCCTGATCAGCCCTGTTCACGATTTCGCCATGACGTGTTGATTTCCCCACGATCACCAGTTGAACATGTTCATAATTTGAGTGAATAAATCTCTATTAAATCAAAACCATCGAACATTTACTACTGCACATTTACGATCAATAATATCCGAAAATGAACAATATCATTCCTAAGTAATTATTTTTCATAAATGAACACGACACATGCTAAAGTTTGCAATATACATCTGATACCGCCTGCAGCAAATGGCCGCATCTTTAGAGACAAATAATTGGTGTAGCGTACGATTTACACACTCATTAATAAACCAAAAACAAATAAGCAGGATTGCGAATTGTTTATAAAAAATTATCAATCCCACTTAAATAAAAGGATTTATGTCGATGAACGACAAATCCCATTATTACCTGAAACAAACAAACTAGCATGCACTTATCAACAAAATCATCGCCTAATGAGTACAATATACAGTTAGACTTGCAATACATACAAATGTGTGTGCAAGGTGCGGGTGTCGGATCAGCATGAACAGTTTTAGGGTAAACTTTCAAGATGATCAATGACTAATACTAAATTTTCAATAACGACATGACCTTTGACCTACGATTATGGTTGTTGTACGCGACATATCGTCTACTTGTGGTGAACATTTGTACCAAGTTATAATAAATTTGGTCCACAGACGTTGACGTCACAGAGTGGACAAGGTGCGTGCGGACGGACGGACTGATGGACGGAATCGAGCAATCCTTTAGTACCCCAAACCGATCTCCGAGACTCCGACCGGTAGGGGACTAACAACGTTATATTGAATCAATTTTTGTAAAATGAATAGTAACAAATGACATTGCGTGAAATTCCCAACGCTACCGGTAAATTTATCAAAATGATTTATACGATTTGGACCAAATCTGGTTCACTATAGCCCGACTGCTGTGTAAGAAATTTGGATACATTGCGTTAAGATGCAATTGGAATTATAAATACTCGATTTGCCTGAAGAAAACCTCAATTTTCAAGGCTGTGATAAGTACCTTATATGATCACTGTAAATGTACGGTATCGCATTATTGCATTAGCTTAACAAAACTACATGCCCAAGAGCAACATGTTCTATCAGATATAGTTCGATTTAAAAAGATGGACAGATACATTGACCTTTGCGATCTTGACCTTGATATATTATATGGCATGCCTTTTTCCTTTAACCTCAATCTCTGACCTTCGCCATTGAACTTTGGACTCCAGTCTTGTGCAAGACATGTCATATGATTGTGGTGAACGTACCCTATCACTTCTAATATAAATATTGATCTTTGAGCAACTAACTTGGGACATATGCAGGACATCCACACCGACCCATCCAATTAAACTGGACATGTGTCCATAAGACACGGAAGCCCCCGCAAGTTATTTCGAAATCCTTTCATGCTTATAGAAGTTATGGTCTGGACACGATTTTCCGAACACACAAATACACACACACACGCACGGACAGTGGCAACACCATAAACCTTACGCCATTATAAATGACGGGGGCATAACAATTGTTACCATCCATCTTATTATTCTTTAAAGCATACAGAAGTTACAAACCCTATGACCTCTTATTGTGAACTTGACCTTGGAACTGGAACCAGGGTCTAGCGCGCAACACACAGTTTCATTATCGCGAACATTTGTGTGAAGTTATTTGAAATTCTCCCAAAGCAGTAAGAACGGACGCAAGCACATACACCGAGCTGTCATTGTTTGGATTTTGTTACGCGTTTATGTAGAGACGAGTTTTACCTTGTAACATTGTTCTGACACAGAGGTTATGCACTGAGAAAATTTTACTATGTTTTTCTCTCAGCGATATACAAGAAACATCAACGTAACCATTGTGTATGATACTACGAAACCTACCATATTTGGTCTCCTCCAGGGGTCCGATCAAATCCATTCCGATTTTGGAGAACGCAACATCAGACACTGGAATTGGATGTAAGATTTCTTCGCCTTTTTTCAGGGACGCCTTTCTTTGGCATGAATCACAATTCTTCACGTACGTCTGAACTTTTGCGGATAGTCCTTTATAGTAATACCGCTGTTTTATTTTAATGTAGCTGAAAAGATACATATGTCATAGGATAACATATTAATGTATATGGTTATATAAATTAAGATGTATTGACTCTTATATATTCCCCCATAGACCCTAAAGTAATGTAATAATCCGTAAGGATATGACATAATTGTAATAATATGCCTAGTAGTTAGATCGTGTAGCTTTAACGTATAAGGTAAGACACTTTTGACAAATCTAACCTGTTCACATATTATACCTGTGCACATGCATGTAATACATTCACTATCCCTTTGATATGCTAATTACTTGTAAGCGTTGACCAATAGATGTATCGAACTTCGAATCAGTCTAAGCCATGATTCGATGTTTGAGACATCGGAGTTAGATCTTACATGAAATAAATATTATATATATTTATTTACAGGTAACTTATTATTACATCTTATTATTCATATCTTGTTTAAGGTCTATGTATGTTGTTTTTTTGTAAAGATACATATTTGCATTTTGTGCTTTTATTGATGTTTAAAAGTAAAACCTTTGTCTGAGGATCCGTCGGCCATATTTCTATTGTTGTCCGCCATGTTTGTTTTCATATTGTTTTTATGTATATTGTTATTGAGGAATCTAAGCCATGATTCGATGTTTGAGACATCGGAGTTAGATCTTACATGAAATAAATATTGTATATATACTCTGTAAAAAAAGTTTTGGACCATGGCAGTGTTCGAACCCATACAATGATTGCTGAACCATGACATTCGACCATAGCCCTTATTATCTCAGTTGATAATTCACAATAGATCGACAATCAACAATAATTATCGTTTACAATGAAAGTTTGCTAAAAAATAATAATCTTTTTATTGATTACTCGAATGTGTCTGTAACTGTTACTTTGTATGGACTTTGCAACATTTTTTACAGACCCTTTGTGTGTTCGCGATATTTTTTTAAAATCAAATCTTGTTTGGAATTTAATGTTTCTGGTACCAAATTAACCGGGTAGGGTAGACCTTGGTTACTAAAAAAGATACTTAAATTCTGTCCATTAGTTTTATTTTTATATGACTTTATATACCCTGGTCCAAAACTTTTTTTTACCGAGTATATTTATTTACAGTCTCCCATTGATCTGTTGTTAACCCGACGAGAACCCACCACCCAAAAATTGTCATGAATACATTATAACGATGACATAACGGTAAACGTATCAATATAGACATGTATATATAAATGGCGATTGATAGGATAGTGCGCACGAGACAGTTATAGAGACAAGCTAGCATGGATTGTTCACGTGTATATCGCGATCCCGGGAAACGATAGTACTGGCATGCAAGGACATTTGATAGAACCATCCTGCAGGACCGGACCTACACAGTGGATACAGGCGACAGAACATTGACATTGATATGTGCTACTTTTGTAGACACATCGACAGTGACATTGTGTTAAATTTTGTTTAGCACAAAATTAACATTATTTGATATAGTGATATATTTTTTTATTGTGATATATTACGGCCGACGGAATTTGGTAAGCAATATATTTTATTATTTGAATTGTAACATGTAATATACACCCGACTGACATTCAGTACACCGACCGTGTTTACAATAAGTGTATTGTCACACATTTTGACGCTAGATCAAATAATTAGCCTGTTTACTTTTCACGGTCAAGCGCTTACAGTCAGTCTGCTGTATAGCTGATATTCATCTTATTGTCGCCTGATCATGTGATTGTTATGAAATTGAGTTGTATTATGGGGGGGGGGGGGGGGGGGGGGGGGGGGGGGGGGGGGGTACTTATTTACCTATATTCACAGCACACATATAACCCAATTATACTAATACTTATCCTTTATTATCGATCTATCATAACCCTAACAACTGAGAAATAAAGTGTATAGGTTGGTAGATTGCAGAAGTTAGATAGTCAGGAGATTTACATATCAAAGTTAATTAGATAATTGGTAGTTAAACGTTCTGCAGAATGTAGTTTGTAGTTTGACAGGATATATAAGTAACGAAAAAGTTATTTTCAGGGAATCCCTATACAATAAATCGTTCTAATATTTACAGATGCCGTTTTTCACAGGTACGCTGAATTTATTTTAACTAACAATGCCAGATTTAAGGAAAATATTGTTTTGATCAGCATTGCGGGAATTTTACAGGTCACAGGAATTATACAGTAAGTTTTACAGGTGCATCGGTAATCGAGGTAGATATTGGGATATTGAACACACATATATCATATGCTAATTAACTACAGGTACCGTTACTAAATCAGTAGGTGACACCATAACCTGAATATTCAATCAATATAACAAGAGAACATGTTTTCTTTTGTATATTAAATATAAACAGTAAATTCCAGAACTTACATTCATTTCGCTGAATGAGCAAAACGATTGTAAGATTCTTGGAAATAGAGTAGTGTATTGCACATATACATGTACAATGTTTTTGTTTTTCTCATGATATAGAATATATTTCTCATCAGGAAAAAAAGAAAAATAATAGAAAATAATACATGTACACACACAAATGCGCATTCGCGGTACGATCGTTATTTAGAGATTTGAATATAGTAAACAGTTACCGGGAATATACTCCCTGTAAAGTTTACAATGATATTCAAAGACATCGAATATGTATCGTGTTGTTCTATTAAGACGTGCTTATAAGCCGAAGCTTATAAGAATCCCTTATATGAAACTCTAAAAGGTTGATAGTGTAAAGGTTAATAGTATCGCGGAGAAGTTGAAAGTGTAGCGCACTGATGTTGACATTGTATCACATTAAAGTTGATAGTGTATCACATTGATGTTGATAGTGTATCACGAATATATTGACAGTGTATCACATTGATGTTGATAGGGTATCACGGAGAAGTTGAAAGTGTAGCGCACTGATGTTGACATTGTATCGCATTAATGTTGATAGTGTATTGCGAAGATATTGACAGTATATCACACTGATGTTGATAGTGTATCGCGGAGAAGTTGAAAGTGTAGCGCATTGATGTTGACATTGTATCACATTAATGTTGATAGTGTATCACGAAGATATTGACAGTACTTCACATTGATGTTGATAGTGTATCGCGGAGAAGTTGATTTGTAGCACATAGAATTTGAAAGTTTATCGCATTGAAGTTGATAGTGTATCGTGGAAAAGTTGAAGTGTACTGCATTGAGGTTGAAGGTGTATCACGTGAAAGTTAAAAGTGTATCGCGTAAAAGTTGACAGTGTATCATCTCGCATTAATGTTGATAGTGTATCGAGGAGATACTGACTGTGTATCACATTGAGGTTGAAGGTGTACCGTATACTGTTGACAGTTTATCAAAGGTTGATGGAATTGTATCGGTTTGAGGTTGAAAGTGTTTCACAGTGACATTGAAACAGTGTATCACAGTGAGATTGATTGAAGTGTATCACATTACGTTGAATACGTGTTGTATAGAGATTAAAGATGGATCATATAGAGTCTGATTGGGTATCACATTAATGTTGATAGTGTATCGCGGAGAAGTTGAAAGTGTAGCGCGTTCAAGTTGATTGAGGTTTATCACATTGAAGTTGAAAGGGTATCAAATTAAGATTGACGGTTAGAGGTTGATCGTGTGCATATATGTTGACGGTGCATCGCGTTGAGGTTGATTTAGGTGTATCATATTGAGGTTGAAGGTGTGTTGTATAGTGACTGAAGGTGTATTATATAGAGATTGATCGTGTACCACATACAGGTTGACGGTGACGTGCATATAGATTGATTGTGATTCACATATAAGTTGATAGTTTATCACTCTGAGATTGAGGTGGTATCAAAGCGAGGTTGAAGGTTGAAAAAGTTATTGATGATACATAGGGTGATCAATTAGTTGTGTATTTGATGGGTTATTGAATGATGTAATGTCTATGTATTATTGTGAATGATACGGATATACTAAGATCTGAACATTATACAGAACCCAAAGTATCATAATTAAATGAAAATTATAGATAAGGATTAAACATGGCTGAATATATCTCAGAAAGAGATTTAAGAGTCCTAGCAAGAGAAGCACAACGAGACGAAGAAGAGATACAGAAACAGTTAGAAGAATTAAAGAAAGAAGAATTAAGGAGAGAAAAGGAAAGGCAGGCACTAATTGTTCCACAAAGGGAAGAAGAAAAAGAAGAGATACAGAGACAGTTAAGCGAATTAAGAAGAGAAAGGGAAAGGCAGACACTAATTGTTCCACAAAGGGAAGAAGAAGAAGAGATACAGAGACAGTTAGGCGAATTAAGAAGAGAAAGGGACAAGCATACCCTGATTGATCCACAAAGAGAAGAAGAAGAGAAACAGAGACAGTTAAACGAATTAAGGACAGAAAGAGACAGGCAGACACTACGTGAACCACAAAGAGAAGGTGAAACAGACATAAAGAGACAGTTAGAGGAATTAAAGAGAGAAAGAGACAGGCAGACACTAAGTGAAATGACTGAACATAGTTTGGAAAATAGAAATGGTAGCAGTTATCAGAGAGAGAAGGGCTATACTAGTTTAACAAGAAAGGAAGTGGTAAATAAGACTGTCGATGGAACTTTTAAAGATTTCTTTCGCACCTTGCAGGAATTGAAGTCACATTGTAGTATGCCATATAGTACTCGTGATAAGAGAAATGAGACCGTATGTATGACGGAAGAGATCGCTAAATTAGAAGAACAGATTAGTCGTTACAAAGAGGAGAGTGAAACTTTAAGAAGAGGACATGAAAGTATACAGCAAAAGAAAAGTCAGCTGATGGGAAAAGATTACGAACCAACAAATTAAAACGTATCAAACAGGTGACCTCAGAGGACAGGAGTGGAGCAGTGCTAAAGAAAATGGATGACCCGGCTATTGCTAGACGTGTTGTATTGAAAGAGAAGATATCAGACGAAGAAATTAGACCCAAGCTAGGAATCGAATCTATGAAAGACAGACAATTCCTTACGAAGTTGAAGGAAGAACAGGAGGATAGTAGACAACACGTGTTGCAGAGAGAGTGGTTGGATGTTAGTGTACAGAAATATGAGATAGAAAGAAACAGAATGGAAAAAGAAAGAATCATTAAGGAGTCAGAAATGAAATTACAATTGATGGACATATTTGAAAGAGAAAGAAGGGAAAAAGAAGAGTTGGATAAAATGACAGCTACTTTAAGGGATAGAGAGCATAAACTGAAAGAAAAAGAGCGTATCCTAACCGAAAGAGACTATACCTTGTATAGTAGAGAACAGTGTTTAATTGTTATGGAACGCAAGTTGATGGACAGAATGGAACTCATAGAAAGCGACTACAAACGAAAAGACAATGAAATGAAAGATAGAGAACATACCCTACTGAGAATAGAAAAAGACATTAGAGCTTACACTGAACATAGCAGTATATTTGGAACAGTTATGAGGACATCTGGTATAAAAGACAGTAAGAGAGATTGCAATATACCAACACAACTTGATGATAATTACAGATCACAGAAGAAAGAAGAGGATTTTTTTGAGGTGGAAATTTTAGAGATGGAAGAAGAAGAGGAATATGGGAGCAACAGCCTGCAAATGAGGAGCCTAAACAGAAACAAGAAAACAACAAAGCGGCTTCTTTAGACAAGTAATGTTCTCCAAGGCAGGGCAATTGGGGAACAGTCAGAAAAGCCCTATGAAGAAAAAGATCAATATTTTTGAAAGACTGATTGGCCACGCAAATGAGAGCCAAGTATTCATCAATAATATTGAAACGGCTTGCATCGTAGATACCGGATCGATGATAACCACACTTGGTAAAAATCTTTATGAACGACTGGACCCACAACCTGAACTGCATCCGTTGGAAACACTTATTGTTCAAGGTCCAGACGGCAATGTGTTACCTTACAAAGGATACATTGAAGTAAATATTCAAGTACAGGCATTACCAATCAGGAGATCTTTGTACCCGTGTTAGTAGTTCCAAATACGGACTACAACTTGACCGTACCTATGATCATTGGAACGAACGTTATCAAGTTTATCTCCTTAGAGGATGAAGACAAACTATCTGAAGAATGGAGATCAGCAGTTTTGTCAATACATTCAGTTGAATCGATAGGAACTGTTAGATCAACAAATACAAGAGACATGGAGTTAGGACCTTTCGAGATAATAACCTTATCTGAATTCGTAAGGAAAACATCTGACAATGAATCTGCAGTCACAGAGTCATCCGATTTAGGATCAAGTAGAATTGGAGTTTGTCCTCGAATCGTTAAGTTGGATAACATATCATCGACTTCAAGAGTCCCTGTAAAGATTTTTAATGTGTCAGCTAAGTCAATAAAGGTCCAGCCCAGGTCCGTATTATGTGTACTTCACGGAGTGACAGTATTAAGATCATGGGCACCGGAAGTCAGTAAAGATCAGAAAGCAACATACCAGAGGAATACATCTACACATGAAGATGAGAAAAAGTATTTCATGGAAACAGTGAAACTAGATGTACAACACATAGATAACGAGGAACAGAAAGAGAAACTTACAGACCTACTATACAAGTGGGAATGAGTATTTTCGCAAGGTCCACTAGATCTAGGAAATACAGACATCGTCAAACACGAGATCAAGCTGGAAGACGAGCGACCTTTAAAGAACCATATAGAAGGGTTCCGCCAGGGCTAATAAATGAAGTTCGAGAACATTTACAAGAAATGATGTCGATGGGAGCCATACGACCATCACATAGTCCATTCTCATCTAACGTAGTGATCGTACGTAAGAAGGATGGCTCAATAAGATTCTGTGTTGACTTCAGGAAGCTAAAAAATAGAACAAGGAAAGATGCTTATGCGATCCCAAGAATCGACGATACGCTTCATCTTCTTGCTGGGTCTCAATACTTTACCAAGTTAGATCTAAAGGCAGGCTACTGGCAGGTGGAGATGGCTAAAGTTGACAAAGAGAAGACTGCCTTTCAAGTTGGTAATCTTGGGTTCTTTGAGTGCAACAGAATGCCATTTGGCCTCTGTAACGCACCTGCCACCTTTCAAAGGTTGATGGAGCGTTGCATGGGTGACATGAACCTCAAGGAATGCCTAATTTATCTAGACGACATTGTCATTTTCTCAGAGACATTTGAGCAACATCTAGAACGCCTAGAAGCAGTATTCAGTCGCCTACAGCAGCATAACCTTAAACTTAAGGCTTCAAAATGTGAATTTCTGAGACGGGAAGTCACTTATCTGGGTCATGTAGTCTCCAAAGACGGTATCAAAACCGACCCATGTAAGATTGACGCTGTATGAAAATGGCCAATACCTAGAAATGTCAAGGACGTAAGAAGATTCCTCGAAGTTTGTTCCACGGTTTGCCAGCATAGCGAGACCACTTAACGATCTTCTAGTAGGTAACTGCACAAAAATAGAGAAGAAAGCGAAGCAAAAGGCATTCGAAACAATCATCGAAAAGCTCATCACAGCACCAGTCCTTGCCTATGGAGACTACTCATAGCCTTTCAAGTTGCAAACAGACGCATCGGGAAGCGGACTTGGGGCAGTCTTATACCAAATGCAGGTAGACTTGAGTTTCTCGCTCTCAAATGGGCAATCACTGAGAAATTTCATGACTACTTGTATGGTACGAAGTTTGAGGTGCTGACTGACAATAATCCGTTAACCTACGTGAAAACAACAGCTAAACTGGACGCAACTGGACAACGATGGGTGGCAGCATTGTGCAACTACAACTACTCCATTTCTTATCGTAATGGCAAGAAAAACATTGATGCGGATGCTTTATCTCGTCAGAATCATCACGATGTCGATACAGATGTGGAACAAGTCGAACATGACGTTGTGGAAGCAGTGCTCAATATGAACATTGGCATATCACCATATTCTAATGACCATGCGTCGGCTGAAACACAGAATGACAGTGTCTTGGACCAAGACTATCCAGAAGACCTTATCCGGGCTCATGCACTTACCACACATGATTGGATAAAGGACCAGGATGCGGACACAGCAATATCTAGAGTAAAGATACTTGTGGCTTTTGGAGTGCGACCTAGTACGAACCAGCTGCTAAGGCAATCAGTCGAGACCAGGAAGTACAACTGAATCTGAAAGACGGAGTTCTGTACCATAGAACTGCTGTACGGGGTGAGCCAGTAGAACAGATCGTACTTCCGGAGTCAGCTCGGATGACCGTATTCGAAGCACTACATGAGGGCATGGGTCACCAGGGAAGAGACAGGATCACTTATCTAATTAAAGAGCGGTTTTACTGGCCGGGAATGGACGCTGATGTGGCTCAGTAGGAGAGTCGGTGTGGCAGGTGCATTCGGCGAAAGACATCACCAAGTCTTGCGACAGGGTTGGTCAACATTGATTCTTCATCACCTATGGAGCTTGTGTGCATCGATTATTTGTCGCTGGAGGCATCTAAAGGAGGTTTCGAGAATGTACTTGTTATCACCGACCACTTCACTCGCTACGCTCAGGCTATACCCACTAAGAATCAGACAGCTAGGACAACGGCAAGAGTTCTATTTGACAACTTCTTCGTTCACTATGATTTTCCGGAGAGACTACACAGTGATCGGGGCCAGAACTTCTTGTCCAGAGTCATACAGAGACTATGCAAAATTGTTGGGATGAAACGATCGAGGACAACGCCTTACCATCCACAAGGCAACGGGCAAGTCGAGCGTTTCAACCAAACACTTCTTCAAATGCTCGGGACGCTAGAGAATGACAAAATGAAGGATTGGAAAGAATCGGTTCCAACCCTTGTGCACGCGTATAACGCCACACGCCATGAAAGCACAGGATATGCCCCATATCTCCTGATGTTTGGACGTCACCCCAGTTTAGCTATCGACGCGTTCCTTGGCCTAAAGCGACAGCGCGTTTGTGGCTCCTCGCCCTCTGATTACATGCGCAAGCTCGAAGCAGACTTGTCCTACGCATACAAACGTGCTCTTCGTAGTGGCATCAATGCCAAAAAGTACTATGATCGGAAGGTGAAGGAGTCTAAGCTTTTACCAGGAGACCGCGTGTTGGTCAGAAATGTAGGCCTCAAAGAGAAGCAGAAATTGGCTGATGTCTAGAATGAACACCCATACATTGTTCAGCAGCAACCAAACACTGACCTTCCGGTGTTCGTTGTGCGACGGGAAGATGGCGAAGGCAAGTCTCAAACTTTGAATAGAAATTTACTTCTGCCATTCATGAGCTTGCCAACACCTCCATCTAGGGACGATGCCAGTGACGACGAGTTCTCTTCTTCAGACGAAATGAATGAACAGAACACGTCGATAGCTGAGACTTCAGCTGATGAGTCTCACTCATCAAGCTCATGCAGCTCTGTAGCAGCCAGCGATAAACTATCACACCGACGCCTTCCAAACGAAATTGGTCTACTACTGCCACGCGGTGCAACACGGCAACGCAAACCACCGTCTTGGATGACAACTGGAAACTATGCTATGGGTTAATACTTTAGACATGTAACCAGTAGACTGAGTCAGTAATTTTGATATAACGAAACAGGAAAGTATTTTTTTTTAAGTTCAAGTCTTGACCGCAGTATTGTATATTTCAATTTGTGAAATAGGTACAAATTATTCGATGCGGTGCATTATGCTTTGAAAGCAGTCTTTTGGAGTTATTTTGGTTACATACAGTGTGGTTAGTGATTTATGCGGATGTCGTTCTTTCTTATTGTTTGTCTTTTTTAAATTTCGGGTCATTTTCAGCGAAAAGACAAGTAATTTGGAGAAAGTATTGCTCGATTCACACAGTGTATTATGTGACATTTTTTGATATTATTATTTTCAGTTACAGGTTGAGACGGTCACGTTTCTGCAACTTAATTGCCGAGACTTATGAATGGGGTCTTTTCAATTTTAAACAGTTTAATTGCATTTCACTTTGCCATATTAATGATGAATTAATGGAATCTTTATATTTTCTGTTTATACAGGATCGAGTTAAAGGTCATATTGCATTCACTAGACTAATACCGTTTGTATTACTACAGGTAGACAGGATGTGCCAGGAAGATTAACAGTTTGTTAAGATATATTATTTAATTATTTTGTTGCTAGAATATTTGAGATATTCGGATACGGTTTTTCCTTTTAGCTAATGTCGAGGACGACATTTCTCGGAGAAGGGAAAGATGTCATAGGATACCATATTAATGTATATGGTTATATAAATTAAGATGTATTGACTCTTATATATTCCCCCATAGACCCTATATTAATGTAATAATCCGTAAGGATTATTAATGTAATAATCCGTAAGGATATGACATAATTGTAATAATATGCCTAGTAGTTAGACCGTGTAGCTTTAACGTATAAGGTAAGACACTATTGACAAATCTAACCTGTTCACATATTATACCTGTGCACGTGCATTTAATACATATACTATCCCTTTGATATGCTAATTATTTGTAAGTGTTGACCAATATATGTATCGAACTTCGAATCAGTCTAAGCCATTATTCGATGTTTGAGACATCGGAGTTAGATCTTTCATGAAATACATATTATATATATTTATTTACAGGTAACTTATTATTACATCTTATTATTCATATCTTGTTTAAGGTCTATGTATGTTTTTATAAAGATACATATTTGCATTTTATGCTTTTATTGATGTTTAAAAGTAAAACCTTTGTCTGAGGATCCGTCGGCCATATTTCTATATTGTATATATTTATTTACAGCCTCCCATTGATCTTTTGTTAACCCGACGAGAACCCACCACCCAAAAGTTATCATGAATACATTATAACGATAACATATTGGTAAAATCCACCGGTAACACATATATGCATTTTATAACCTTACTCTTTGTTAAAGGGTAATATATTCCAATGATCTGGAACATTGTTGCTGTAATTTACATACATGTACTTTATATAGTTTCCATGACATGCAAAATTAATTATAAGTCACAGACGATATTTTGACCTTTGTTTACAAACATAAAACCAATAATATAATATCTATAATTTTCATTCCGTTTCATAATCACGTGAACCTCCTGTCAGTCTTGGGAGCTTAATACCCCTCTGATCTTACGCAGGAAATGTACTATAAACTCCTGGATGACACAATACCGATGAACAAGTAATGAGGTTGATCATTGACATTGTACTACTACGTTTATTTCAAGACTAGAAGCAACTTGAACATATTATGATCAGACTGATCACTCAGGAATGGTGTCATTCTAACTGTTAACATAAGATGCCGAAAGGCAACAGCCGAGCCCGCCCTATGCCATGTGGTTTGATTTAAGGAATGTTTCACTCTATTACCACTTAAGTGTGACATTGACCTTAGAACCACAAATAACTAAAGTCGAAACTTAGATGAACTTCACTGGTTTTATTCAAAGCATTGGTCAGATATTTGTCCAAATTTAGCAGGAAACTGAAGTTCTAGCTTTGATTTTTTTATGAGGCCAGATTTCATAATCACTGGATTAAATTAATGTGTCATTGGACTATCTTAACTATTCCTCCCTTTACTATGATCCTCCTTAAATTGCATTACATAAAGCGAATTAACTGCGTTTGTAACTAAGCCATTCATATTGTCAATGATGTAAGCAATGTCTGTACTTTTCAACTCTTGGAATTAGCCAACCAGCCTCTCCAGTCTTGCGAGAATGGGCGGCTTTTGGGCTAACTTATCGAAACTGGGTATCAGAGCGCCTGTTGGTTACTTTTTACAGGATTGCGGCTGTGGACAAACTTCACAGGGCTGCAGGGGCTGAGGGCTAACGTAACGAGAGCTTGCGGGATTGTATGGGTTGTGGGCTAATTTCATGACGCTGACAGGGGCTGGAGCAACTAACTTCCTATCATAGTTTGATCGAGAGCTGGTAAAAACATATTTTACACTTGTGTTTATAATCAAGCTTAACACAGTCCCGAAAAGAGGCATGAATGTGCCAGCAGGGTTTAAAAGACTAAATAGGGCCGTCAAATGTGACAGCTCGTCGTGTCCACTCAACGATTTCCGGTGCTTTGCTAAGCTATGGAGCTATGGAACGCCATAGCTGTCTTTGCATGAGTTACTTCTTTATATGCTGTACAACCGTCCTTATAAGCTGTGCATACTTAGTCTTTATATTGTGTGCAAACTTATTTATATAATGTGCAATCTTCCTTATATGATGTGCTAACTTCTTTATATGATGTGCAAACATATAAAGAAGTTTCCACAGCATATAAAGAAGGTTGCACATAAATAAAGAAGTTTGCACACCATATATAATGAAATTTCAACAACGTATAAAAAAGTTTCCAGAGCATATAAAGAAGTTTCCAGAGCATATAAAGAAGTTAGCACATCACATAAGGAAGGTTGCACATCATATAAAGCAGTTTGCACACCATATAAGGAAGGTTGCACATCATATAAAGAAGGTTGCACAGCATATAAAGAAGTTTGCACATCATATAAGGAAGTTTGCACACCAAATAAAGAATTTTGAACAGCATATAAAGAAGGTTGCGCAGCATATAAGGAAGTTCGAACAGCATATAGAGAAGTAACTCATGCAAAGACAAATACGGCGTTCCATACTAAACGCTATTAGTTATTATTTAGGTATAGTATTAGGTACAGTAGCGTAACTAAAATGGACATGGCAATTTATATACGATGTAAAATAGAATAAAATAGGCCAAATATAATAATTGAAATAATATTATTTAAATTTAGGTGTTCTTGCTATGCTATAGATAGATTTTTTTTTACAAATGAACATGATAGTTTATACCTATGTTATGCATACAAAATCATGTATGTCTATGCTATAATTGAGCTGTGGTATTGATTGTTCTCAGACATCGCTCGAGATGATACGTAATGAATGAATGAATACAGGGTGTTTTACGGCACGCAGACTTATAAATAGGTCATATTGTGCGCAAAAAATGATGAAAGATGAAGAAATGAAGTAGTAATCAAAAATTAATGTATATAAAGATAAAACAATTTACAAATAAATGATGATATAGTAGTAATATAAACTATGTATATATGTAAATCAACAAATGCCTGTCAACGGGTGTATACACAATGTATAAGAACAAATCATAATGATTTATAAATATAGATATAAAAATCGAACAGGAAAAGCAGTATTCAAGGACGACAGTCAACCACAAACACACACAGAGACAAAGCACAACTTTTAAGATGAAAAAATGCCAAATAAGACATCACAAACACAAAAGGGTTGACAATAGGGCTACCGCCTTGGAACGGACGGTAGCAAAAAAGGCCGCTGGGGATTTAAACCAGGTTCTAGGGTGCACCAAACCTCACACTTACCCTACTGTTAATCCAATAAAACGGGACAGTGTAAATAAAGAAATCCCCGCCCATGAATTATTCTCTAACCAAAAAGGCAGCATTAAGTTGCAATATAAGTAAAACACAAAGATGCTCCTGTATATATAAATACAAACAAACAATATCCTAGAAAGCCTAAAAGAAGGTACTCATTGACTTGGCAGAAGCCAGAGCAACAAGAGAATAAACCATTGAGTGCACGACAAGTCTGATTTCTTTAAGGAAATCTAAAACAAGAATAAATAAAATATATAGTATCAAATAACTCTTTCATAGTATTAACATTGTAGTACATTTGCCGCATAGGATCAAAGTCTACACATTTCAACAATATATATATATATATTTTTTTTTTTTTTTCATTTATCTTCTGATAACCCATTTATTCAGACATCTTAATACATATTTTCTGATCTATACAAACAAACATATATGTCAAGGTTAACAATTTGTGAGTTTCGGTATGTTTTGTGTATATATTATAAATATGTACCAAATTAAAATAAAAAATATATAATAATATACATGTATGCATGGGGAACAGAAGACTTGCTAAGTTTTCTGAAGTAGAATATGTTCTCTTATATGGGCAATTTTTTATTCATTTAGTCCATTTTAGAAATGTTCAACTGTCAGCATCTTGGTCTTTCAGTCAAGTGTTTGTTGTTTTTTTGCGTTTTAAGGATTTAAACTATTATTTTCATGTATTTTTGCCACATTTTTGTAAATAAGTTTATTTTATTGTTTTTGGTAGCGATACATTTAAGAGATTTATACTGGTATCTTAGTCTGCTCTGTAAAGCGATGATTGACAAGGATTTATTTAAGTGCTTTGATGAATATACGTAGTATTTAATTTCTAGCATAATTTGTAAATCGGCTGGAGAATAGGCATTTCCAATGTTAAAAATAAATAGCTCTTCTGTAAATAGTAATGTAATGTTATGGGCAGATAACCATAATTTAACTTGATTTAGAAAAATCTGAGTTGCTTGACATGTCCATAACATATGGATTAAAGTTTCTTCTTGTTGGCAGTATGTACATAGAGGATTGTCTATAATTTTAATTGTATACAAATATTTTTTAGTTGAAAGAATTCTATGATTAATTTTTATTTGGAACCATTGTAAGGATGTACTGTAGTTATTTTTAAATGGTGCATTGTAAATATCTTCCCATGTTTCACTATCAATATTGTATACTTGTTCCCATTTTGCCTTTGAAGAAGGTGTCTCATCATTTTGATTACAAATAGTATACATATCTTTACATCCTGTTGTTGATTTCAATATAGTGCATATATGATATGGCAGTACAGGATTTTGACATTTTCTTTCAATTAGAGTAATATTATATTTCATTAAATATGTTTTTATAGCATTTACCACACCATTGTATCGAATAAAATTTGTATTGATTCCAAATCTTTGTTCACATTCCAACTGAGAGAGAAATTTGCCATCGTCTTTTAATAGATCATTAATATTAATAATTCCTTTATTATACCACGCTTTATAAAATAATGGTTTTCCTCCAATTAAAATCTCGTCATTCAGAAATATAGAAATTTTCAAACAGTCCTCTTCAATTGAAGGTTTGTTCATTTTTCTAAATGTATAAAATGATTCTAGTACATCTGCCCAAAACGGATTTGTTATTTGTTTTATTAATGAACTTAGATGATCGTTTCCTAAATTTATTATGTCTTTAATATTCATTTGTTCTTCTATTATATTTTTCCAAATTCCTTCTTTTAAAATCATTCTTCTTATCCATGTTACTTTAAAGGCCATATTAAATGCCTTAAGATTGATCATTTGTAACCCGCCTTTAAAGTAATGTTTGACAAGTACTGTATGTTTTATTTTTGAAGGTCCTTCCCACAAAAGGTTATAAAATAATGAGTTTATTTCTTAAGTGATGATTACATTTGGATTTGGTAATGTGATAAATAATTGGTTTAATATTGGAAGTAATAATGATTTTATAACTGTTATTTTTCCTAGCGATGTTAAGACTCTTCTTTTCCAAATTTTGATAAGTTTTTCTATCTTTAATACTTTTTCTTTGTAATTTATGCTAGAAATTTTATTTAAATCAATATCAAATGTAATTCCTAATAACTTAAACTCGGTTTTACCCCATGTCAGTTTTCATCTTGTTTTTATTGTATCGCTACTGTATTTTTTTAAACCAATCCATATAACTTGTGTTTTATCAAAATTTACTTTAAGACCAGAGTATTTAGCATAATTTGATAATTCCTTAAGGGTTTCATTTAGAGATTGTCGAGATCCATCAAGGAAAGCAGAGGTATCATCAGCATATTGGGATAATTTATATTCGGTGTTGCCGATCGTAATACCCTTAATGTTTTTATTATTTCTGATTTTGATAGCTAGAATTTCAGCGCAAAGTATAAAAATATAAGGCGATAACGAATCCCCTTGACGGCAGCCACGTCCTATAGTAAAAAATAAAGATAAGTTACCTCCCTGATTAATAGCTAGTTTTGCATTTTTATAAAACAGTTTTACCCATGATATTATTGAACTTCCAAATCCAAAGTAAGTTAAAACTTTGTAAATAAAGTTCCAAGAAATAGAGTCAAAAGCTTTTTCAAAAACAAATTAATAAGAGTAAGCCAGGTATATTTTTTTCTTTTGCATAGTGCATTATATCATATATAAGTCTTTATTTTCCCCACGGTATCTGCCTGCAATGAACCCTGTTTGGTCTTTATTTATTAGTTTTTTGTAATGTAGTTTAGAGTCTATTAGCTATAGCACTTGAAGCAATTTTATAAGCACAGTTCAACAATGAGATGGGTCTATAGTTTTTTAAAATATAACGAGACTTTTTTTCTTTAGGAATGCACGTTATTATTCCTTCTATTTGTGTAACTGATAATTCACCCTTTTCAAAATCCAAAATTTATTGATCTTATAACGAAATATCCTAATTTCTTCCAGAAAACTTTATAAAAATCCGATCCAAATCCTGAAGTACCAGGACTGCGATTATTTTTCATTGACTTAAGGGCATCTGAAGCTTGATCATAAGTAATTTGTCCTTGGAGTGCATTTGACTCATCTTTGTTAAGTTTTGGAATATCATAGTCTTTTAGTTCATTTTCAAGATTAATGTCATTTAATTCTGAATCTTTACAAGAATATAACTTTTGATAGAAAAGTTTTGCTTCATCTAATATTTCAAATTGATCTGTTACAAAACTGCCATCACTTTTTTCTATTTTCGGTATTATTTTACTTGTATAGTTATGCGACTCTAATTTACAGAAATAATTGGTAGGTTTTTCATCATTTTCTATAATTTGTGCTCTAGATCTTATCATATGGCCTTGCATCTTAACTTTGCGAATGTCGGTTAGTGAATTTTTTAAATTTTTAATCATCAAGCTCTTGTATATTGTCCTTAGTGACATTAAGTTCAATCTGTTCTATGTTTTTAATGATTTCATTTTCTAAACTTTCCCTTACTTTTTTTTTAAAAGACGAGTATGACATGGACTTTCCTCTAATCTCCATTAGCAAAGTTTCAAGAAAGAGCTGATCATCAATCACAAACTGTAAATCTTTATCTGAAATATTATCTATTGTCTCAAGATTGTTGACTGGAAGTGCATACTGCATTTTTACCTCCTGGATTTTATTGTTAATGGTATTTAAATAATCTATATCTGCAATTAGGGAATTATTGTGTTTCCATAAGGGTTTTCCTTTTTTAAAAGGTGTAAATGAGATATTTAAAATGATCATTGAGTGATCTGACCTATAACCTGGTTCAATTGTGCATTTATTTACTAATGAGAAAAGTATTTCAGACATGAGAAAAAAATCGAGTCTAGCCTGTTTAATAGGATTTTTTCTTCTCCATGTATATCGTTTAAGTCTTGGGTAAATTTCTCGATATGGATCTATTAAATTAAATTGTTCTATAATTTCTAAAACCTTTTCTTGCGCCTTTGCATTATTTATATTTTTATAGTTAAAATAGTCTGTTAATGGGTCTTGAACAATATTAAAATCTCCACATATTATGAATTTATCATTGTTAAAATTCACTGTAATATTCATAATGGTCTCAAAAAAGGAAGGTGAATCCGAGTTTGGTCCATATAAACTAATTAATGTAAATCGATTATTATCTACTGTTAAGTCCACAATAATAAAGTTTCCCTCAGGGTCAGCTGTGTATGTGTGTATTTTATAATCAATGTTTTTGTTAAATAATATTGCCACACCTCTGGAAGTTGATGTGCCTGAACTGAAAAGACAGTCATTACCCCATTGAGTGCGAATAAATTTCTCTGTAGCCACTGATGAATGAATATCTTGTAAACAGTATATATCACAGTTTTTAGATTTTAGATAGTTAAATACATCTATTCGTTTTGAGACAGTGCCAAGACCCTGACAGTTGAACGATAACAGTTTAAGTTCCATCAACAAAGGTTATATGTAAAACAAGAAAGGGCCCAAATGAGAAAACATTGAACAACATTTTGAAGTGTGATAAACAAAAGTGTAAATGGAGATGCAAAATAATGATAAAATATATTTGCATATGAAAAAGTTAATGGAGTGATAAAAACTAACATTTTGGTCTTGACTTAAAATAAGCTGAATATTATAATCTATTAATTTCTTTGATGAATCTGAATTTAGTTTATCTATTCATGTATTCAATATTTGATTTAAAAGGAAGCATTATTGTTAAGACTTAAAACAACTGGGTAACAGTAAAGTCCTTTTTTTTTTAAACAAAGAAAAAAGAAAGAATGAATATTACTTATAAAAAAGGCAATATTTATGAAAATTACGGTCAGTAATGTAACATACAGAGACATGGGGAATATGGTAAACTCTTAAAACAATGGGCTTATTGATTGGATTATAAACTTTGGAGGGAATGTTAAATGTATCATCTGCAACTGGGAGTACAATTAAATGTTTATAAAACAGGTGGTTTAACCATTCAATAATTGCATTATTTGAGCTACTATATACTAATATGAAATTCTTTTAAATAACGGGTTCCAATTTTAGGTCAAATGCAGCAAGGGGGATGGTATAGTAAAATGTTATAAACAAATGGTTCAATAATTGGGTCATTTGGAGAAACAGGTAGTATGCAGAGTAATTTTCAACAATAAGTACACATTTTAAGTTAAATGCAATAAGGGGTAATGTTTAAACTCAAAGGAGTCAATGTATATGGGAGTAGTGTAATGCGCAATGGGGCCAATGTAAGGGTCCTGTTACATTTCGATTATTTTTTTCCAAAAATGCATGGGTTTAACTGGGTCATACATCACAGAGAGTATATTAGCATGTTTGTAATCAGTTGGGAAGCACCACTGATCACATGTGGCATGGATTACATGGAGTCATTGTATATGTAGTTTTTTTATACAAGATGGGGACAATAATTGGGTAATGTGCAAAAGGGGAGTATTTATAATAACTGTTTATATACAGCAGGGTTAATGGTTGGCTATTGGGGAGTATTTATAATAACTGTTTATTTACAGCAGAGTTAATGATTGGCTATTATATGCAACAAGGGTATATTTCGCTGTCAATATACCATCAGGTCATTTAAGTAAATAAAAGGTTATGCACCTGTGTCATGGGGTAAATCCATATTCAATATTCACAAGATGTGATAATTCCAGTTAGTTGTGAATTATTATAGGCTATATCCAGTGACCCATAAATGTTTCACTGAGTTCTAAAATATACAACTGTTGGCATGTAAACTGTCATAAACCAGGTGACAGTTTAGTTACACATATGTAATAAATTATTATGCAGTGATGCATGAATGTCTCACTGAGTTCTAAATTGTTTCACAGATAACAGAAACCATAGTATCACAAACAGACACAATCCCAAAATAAAAACACTTTGTAACTGTAAAGAAGTGATCCATACAAAATCTCACTTAGTTCTATAAATTTCACTTCCTGACCTATTTTCTCAACACACTGTTGATATTGTCAAATATGTCAAACTTTTGACGTGTTCCTGAGTTGGTCTTCCCATATACGGATCCGTTAAAGTACCACGCTTGTTCTACTTCCTTATGATCCCATAGTGTTTTTATAAGCTCTGCATTAAGCTTTGTCACATCATCTACGAGGCGGTGTCCTGACTCCTTGAATTCCTTTCGCTTTCTAATGACCTTTGCCTTCTCATTGCTGTTCAGTAGCTTTACAAGTACATGTCGTTGGTGGTTTTCCTTCCCATGGATACGATGTATGGCTATAATCTTAGAGGAATCAAGTGTAACCCCCTTGGCTTCCATCAAGTCACATACTTTATACTGAAGGTTCTCCACAGATTCTCCTGGCTGCTCTTCAATATTGAAGATCTTGAAATTGTTTTTTCTCGAGTATTGCTCGTTGAAGTTGACCTTAGCTAGAGCTTCCTTTGATCTTATTTCAGTCTCGTGGCTTAGACTTGTTGTCTTTGACATTTGAGATTTTAAGGTGGTAATGTCTTTTTTCAGCTGGTCATTTTCCTTCTGAATTTGTGCCAACTTTTCATTTAATACCTTAGTTTTCTCTGTAACGTTAATGTCAATGGTAACTTCCATGTTCTCATAGAGGTCTGAGCTTATTGATTTCACAGTGTCTTTTATGAAGATTTCCATATCATCTTTCTTCATAACCATTTTGAAATCTTCTCTAAGGTGTTTCATGTCATCTGTTAATCCCTCAAGTTGGTGAGTGATAACAGTAATTTCCTCTACACTGCAGTTTGGAGAGTGGTCTCTTTGGTGTGGGTTGTTTGCCCGAGGCTGTGTTGCCAGAGTTTCCCTTTGCAAATGGTTTGGCTGGCTTCATTGTTATTTCACCTTTGTTGCTCATGTTGACAGACAATGGCAGTTATCCAAAGTAATCCTTTAATCCTTTAATACTCTTTTAGGTGAGTATCAAAACACCTTACATCCAAAAAGTGATAAATTCAAACAAAGAAAAACTTGAAAAAACTTCAGTGTTGTTAACTAAGTTTTTACACACATATCAGTAATTTTGTTTCAAATTTTGTCACTATTAATCATTTCTAAAGATCCAAAATGTAAGCAATGAATAAACCTAGAACATCATTGCAATATAGCCTGAATAATCTCAACAAGATATGTTTGACCGTTAACGCTGCAAAACAGGGTATACATTCTGGTAATTGCTCATCTTGTAATAAATATGAATGAGTGCACCGGGCTAGAACAACTTCTTCTCGACGAATGGGTCAAATAGAAGGACGCCATTCTCCGAGTAATGGTTTACTTGCACGGAGTGTATTATTTACTGAAGCGGCTTAAGGTTATATTAAATTAAGATAAGTTAAAATAAGTTAAGACAAGTATTATCTAAGTATTATTATAATGCAAATTCCAAACTATGATATGAAGATAGAAAACGGTAATTTTAAACAGATATGGAATAACATGGCAGACTGTTGTTTTAGAATGATTATATGCGGTAATACAGGATCTGGAAAGACCAAACACATTAGTTCACATGTTGCTGAAACCTTTGGTTTACTACGACAAGATTTACTTGTTTGCTAAAAACTTGGAGCAGTCGAAGTATCAGGTCTTATCGCAAAAACTTGAAAAGATAGCTAAAAAGAATAAAATCCCAGTCGAAGACATACTAGAATGTTCAAATGATGAAGTTATCCCAGTGGATACTTTAGAATCAGATAACCAGAAGATAGTCATTTTTGATGATTATGTTTGCGAGCGCAATCAAAACGATATTATTAATTATTTCATCCAGGGAAGACACAAAAATTGTTGTGTAATTTATTTATCTCAATCTTATTACAAAACTCCCAAAGACATTCGTTTGAACTGTTCTCATTACATCTTCTTTGCAACTCCGGTTAATCGTGAGCTTGGTATGCTTTCCAACGAACAAGATGTCAGTAAAGATCAGTATAAAAAAGCAACTGACAAGCAGTATGACTTTCTGTATCTGGATCGCCCTAGAAAGTTGATCAAAAGAAACTTCACTGGTGAAATTTAATCTAATCATATTATATATAATGGGACCTTTTAATGATCTTGGTGGGGAATTTACTACTGGCAGCGTTAATATTAGAAATTTTAGTATTGTGCTATCTGAGTATGTAAAACAAAAACATTTTGTTAATTATTTTCACAAGGGTAGAAACCAGGAAAATGTTTTGAGAAGTGATGTTGACATGAATAAAAATAAAATTACCAATGTTGGTGATCCGGAAAAAGCAGATGATGCAGCAACAAAACAATTTACTCAAAGAAGAGAAGCAAAAAATCATACGTGATTATAATATTGATAATATTCCAGACATGATGAAAAATTTGACAACAGGTGCTGATGATAAACTAAGTCTGAAACAAGCAAAGTTACAAGCAAACCGTGAGAAAATGATTGAAATTCAAAACGGATTGAAAGATGAAATAAAACTTCTGGGTGATGCTTTGAAAGAGTTCGAAAAGAAAGATGTATTGGAAGATAGCGAAAACTACAAGAAATTAAGTGAACAAATAAGAATTGGTGTTCAAAATATTAATGTACGGATCTGGGAAATCAACGAACAAATGGTTGATAACAATGAACTAGAAACTGCTATTGCCGATGCTTCAAAACAAATGAGAACTGCTTTTACTACCGAAATAACTCAAATTAAAATATTAAATGAGCAGATAAACACCAACGTTGTTGATATCAGCAAAGATTTTGAAGACATCAAAAAGAAAATGGTTGACGGTAAGTCGCTGGAGACTACTCTGAGCAAACTGGTTGACACTTATAAACTTGAGACTGCTCTGAGCAAACTGGTTGACACTGATAAACTTGAGACTGCACTGAGCAAACTGGTTGACACTGATAAACTAGAGACTGCACTAAGCAAACTGGTTGACACGGATAAACTTGAGACTGCTCTGAGCAAACTGGTTGACACTGATAAACTTGAGACTGCTCTGAGCAAACTGGTTGACACTGATAAACTTTAGAATGCTCTGAGCAAACTGATTGACACTGATAAACTTGAGACTGCTATTGATGATGCTTCAAAGCAATTGAAAGCTGCTCAGGATGAAAGAAGTAAAGCTTTTGATGGCGAAATAGCTTCTCTTAAAAAGCATAATCAAAAGTCTGATAGTCGCCACACAGCAATTCTTGGTATAATTGACGAGTTGAAAGTAAAAGTAGACTATTTAAGTCGGATTCTACTGTTTGAATATACAATAGATGATGGAATTAGCATTATGAAAGATCGTGCCGTTTATGTATCATATCCAACACGAAAACCATTTGAAAGAACCAAACGTAATAATTTCTCGAAGCGTTTACTTTTGTAGCCAGTCCATTTGTAAAAACTGGAAAATATGCAGCGAGAGCTGATCTTGGTGGTGCAACAATTCGAAAACCCGGGCGCTATATAGTTGAAGCTGACCTTACATATACAGTTACGAATACAAACATTGATATAGAAATTTTTACCTTGTTTAATGCTGGTGGGATACCACGTCCTCAGCCAAAAATTGAAAATGGCAAACGAATACTAAAAGAAACATTTGAAGCATATCTTCCGAAATCACATTTTTGGACCATCTTTTTAAGCATGAGATCTCACACTACGCAAGTTTTCAATTTTGAAAAATCAAGTTTTAAACTGTTTTACAAAGGTGATTAATTTTATCCATCCTATATTATATGGAACAAAAAATTGTATTATCATCAGACAAAGCGTCAATAATTAATAGCTCAAATACACCGAGTAATTTTACAACTGTATTTGACAGACCATTAATATTAGGCAGGAACAAACAGTATGGCATTGGACTCGATAAGATTAATTCTATGTCTTACTCGTGGTATAATATTAGTGAAGGTTTTAATAACAAAGTGATAAGGTATTACAATGGAACAGATTGGAAAACTATTGATTTTAGAAATGGAAATTACAGTTATGGTGATATTGATAATTACAGAAAAGCAGCATTGACTGCAAACAATGATTTAACTGATGACACGCCTGTCCCGATAAAAATTGAGTTTGATTTATCAAGTTTTAAATGTTTGGTTACCAGTAATAATAACTTTGTGCTTGATTTGAGAGAATCAAACTTTCACACCTTGATCGGGTTTGACAAAGATGCGGTTGTTAGAGAAACTAAATTTGGAATTGTGACACCAGACATAACAAATTCTATCGAAACATTGAGTCGGGTTCTGCGAAATAAACAAAACGATCATTAACAGTATTAATATTTACATAACCGACTTCTCTGGTAAGATTATTAATCTTAATGGTGTCCACACATCATTTCGATTTGTTTTGAAGGAATTAATGTAACATAAGTTATATGGCATGTTTAAGAAAAGTTTATGACACTAGCACGGGAACATGTACTCAAGTTGATCGATTAACTGGAGCTGGCATATTTGACATTTTTTCAAAAATCGGATCAAAGATATTTAGTGAGTCTGTGAAAACAGCAGGCAAAAAAGCATTAGAAACTGCTGGTAAACAAATCATAGAAAGCGGTTCTAAAAAACTTGGAGATGAAGTAGGAAAAATGGCTGCTGATAAATTAGTTTCAGTTATTAAACCTAAACCGAAAGGTGAGATAATTTTAAAAGAACTTACAAAGGCTGATAACAAAAAAGAAATTGTAGCTAAAACTGAAGATGTTAATGCAAAAATTAACAGATTACTATCCGGAAGGGGAATTCATGCGAGAATTAATCGATTAATTAATAAAAAATAATCTAATATATAGATGTTTCGAAGTAATCAATATAATACTAGATATGAACATGTACCTATTCAGTTAGATACCCCCATAACACAACCAGTAGAAATGCTACCAGGCAAATGAAAAGTGGTTTTCAGTTTACGTTAAATGACAGAAGTTCTTACTTTGATTGGTATAACGCATATTTTGAAATCAGTTTTCGAGTAAACAAACTTGCTGATGGAGCCAATTTCGCAGTCGGCGATGAAATTGCTCTAATTAACGATGCAGCATCAATGATTGATCAAATGCAAGTAAAGCAAAATGGAAAAATAGTTTACGATGGAAATAATCTTCACAGATTTGTTAATGTCAAAAGCTTGCTTGAAATTTCTGACGATTATGTAAAGACAACCGGAACAAACGAATACTTTTATTTAGATAATACGGCTGTAGCAGAATCTCGAGATGATCAAGCTGGTTATAATTCAGGATTTGCGATTCGTCATGCTTTAATCATAACTAATCAAAAAGTTGACTCTATAATCCCATTAAATAAATATTCCTTCTTTGGAGGTTTGGAAACAAACATGCTTCCTCCTAGTCAGATTCAAATCAGCTTGCAACTGGCAGATGATAATGTGCTAATTTTCAAAGCTGGTGGTGATGATGGCCGAGTAGTTATTAATAAATTAGTTTTGTGGATACCGTTAAATGATATTTAACTCAGATGGTTTAAGTTATGTAATGACAAATCATATGACATTAACAAGATGGACTTATCTTCCTGAAATGATACAAGAAAGCGGAAGTTCTCTGCTAACTGAATCCGTATTTAGAATAACGGCTGGTGTTAAAAATCCCAAACATGTGTTTGTGTATTTGCAAAGGTCAGACAAGAATTCTTCTCAAACACAAAATCCTCATCTTCTGGATACGTTAAAGGTAAATGCTGCTAATACTAATTGCTATTTACAATCAGCTATATTGGAAGTTGGAAATGGAGTTTATTATCCAGAAACCGAATATAGTTATGCTAATATCGTAAGAATATTCAGAGATGTTATTAATTATTCTTACAAGCAAAATGATAAAAACACTGGAACTTTACTCAATGTGAGTAATTTTAAAACTCTTTTCGGAATGATACATTTTGGTTTGAGTTACAAGGAAAATAAGTCAGTTTTGATGCGAAACAACTAAGTTTGAGATATAAGCTAAATATACCTCCGGGGGCTCCTTATAAAGTTTATGCTCTGGTTCTCTATGAAGTAGATGTAGTTATTGATACTGTCGGAAATGAACTAGTTACTGTTTAATCTAACTTATAATATATATGACTTACGTAAATTATTCAGTAAATTTAACAGATGGGCAAAAACAGAGTATAGCGAGGGCTTATGAGGATAAGAGTGAATTAACACTCAGGTTGAAAAATAACCAACTATCTGGGAATTTTCCTTTGCTAATAACAGCTACCCAGATTAACAATATTAACAAAGCTAAATCTGGTGGACGGGGATTAGACATAAATATATCAAAATCGCAAATGAGATCTCAGTCCAAGAATGGAGGTTTTTTAGGTGCATTAGCTGGTTTGTTGACTAAAACTATATTACCAACAGTTGCTAGATTTGCTCCAAAGATATTAGGACCTTTAGCAACAGGGGCACTTAGTGGTCTGGCAAGTACTGGAATTGGTAAAATATTTGGAAATGGAATGGTAACTGTTCCTGCTGATAAAAAACAAACACTTTTAAAATCAAATAAATTAACAGCTGCACAAAAAAATAAAATAGCAAAGTCAAAAGGTTGCTGCACTATTAAACTAACACAAAAACAACTACAAGACGTATTGACATGAGCTTCTAGTAATAAAACGGTAACTGTTCCTAAAACGGTAACTGCTCCCAGTGATAAAAAGCAGCAAGACGTAACGGCAACTGTTCCTAGTGATAAAAAACAAAAACTTCTAAAATCAAATAAATTAACAGCTGCGCAAAGAAATAAAATAGCAAAGTCAAAACGCTGCCATGTTAAACTAACTAAAAAACAACACCAGGACGGAGAATTTCTTGGGCTTCTTGCATCATTAGGAATTCCGTTGATCGGATCTCTTATTAGTGGCTTGACTGGAAAGGTTTGCAAGTAGATAGAAGAGGACACGGTTTGCAAGTAGACTCACAAATTAGACCATATAGAAGTATCCCATTTATAAAAAAAAATTAAATTTTGAAAATGAACCTATATCTAATTTAGATATAATAAAATGGGTTAAGCAGCTAGGTATACAGAACTTCAGTGGGGTGTACAGCAAAAACAAATTACAAGCAAAACAAAATAAACAAGAATGTGGTATTATTAATCTTGATGATCATATTGGACCTGGCACGCACTGGACTTGTTACTATGATAATTATTACTTCGATCCGTTGGTTTAGGTCCACCAAAAGAAGTTTTAACTTACATACCTAATATAAAATACAACACCATCCAATATCAAGATAAAACAAGTGTCCTGTGCGGATATTTCTGTTTGTACTTTGTCAAAAAGTTGCAAGAAGGAAATAGTGTGTACGATATTCTTTACAAATTATTAAAACCTTACAAGCCGATAGAAAATGAAAACATCATAACATCATATTTTGTAAACGAAGTTTAATTTAATCATATTATATATGAGTTATTGCATAAAAGAAAAAAAGGTTACTGAAAATGTTGATCCTAAGTATGTTTTAGCAAAAAATGGTAGAAAAGTGTTAAGAGCAACTTGTGCATCTTGTGGTATTACTAAAACAAAGTTTGTTAAAAACACAGAAGGTGGAAATATTGATATTCATAAAGCTTTGCTTCCTTTGCTACCCAAAAAGGGGCTAACACTTTCTGGTTATAAATATTGCGGTCCGGGTAATCCGCTTGATAGCGGAGAGCCGGTAAATGAATTAGATGCTGTTTGTAAAGATCATGATTATTGTTATGATGAAAATCCTAGTAATAAATCAATGTGTGATAAAAATATGCTTGCTGGTTTGAAATCCAGTAAGTCTAAAACTATCGGAGAAAAGATTGCTAAGAATTTGATAGTAAAACCATGGAAAGATGAAAAGTACTCAAATTAAGCCAAAGTTTAAAATAGGGGATAATGTTAGAATTAGCAAATATAAAAGAACGTTTGAGAAAGGTTATACCCCAAATTGGACCGAAGTAATATTTGTTGTTGATGAAATTCAAAACACAAATCCTGTGACATACAAAATAAAAGATTTAAACAACGAAAACATTGATGGAAGCTTTTACGAATTAGAAATGATAAAAGCTGACCAAGAAGTATTCAGGACTGAAAAAGTAATACGACGTGATTATAAAAAGAAACAAGCGTTGATTAAATGGAAGGGTTACAATGAAGTTTTCAATAGTTGGGTTCCATTCAAGGATATTGAAAATATTAAATAAGGGCTTAAAAATAATTATATATAGTATTATTATATAATGGGACAAGAAAGATTAGAAAAGGTTTGCAGAAAACTTAACAATTTAAAAGATAAATACATAAGAGAATTGATGAGAGGTAGGCAACTCCAAGTAGAATATGAAGTAGTTCGTGATGATTTTATGGACACCAAAAAGAGTAAAGTCAATAAGCGAAAAAGATTGCTGGTTGAAATGGATAATTATGAACGTGAGCTGGATAAAAACAGAGTAGAGCTTCTTGAACTGAAATACAAAATAGCAAAGTATAGGAAAATAAAATACTCCATGGTAAAATATGATATGCAGAGCGATGATGAAGACTACTGCCCGGTTCCGTCTGACTTTGCTTAACAAGTTGCAAATGTTATTGAAAAACTTCGCCGAAAGTAGATTCGGCGAAAGTAGACATAAAATAAAATTGCGCTCTCCTAAAGAGTTGCAAATGTTATGTTATTAAAATGACAAAACCGGATTGATTAGTAGTATAGATAGTGGGGATATCAGGCGAGTTTCCCCCGCGGGGTGCTTGAGAAAACTGTTGAAATATGTCGGTGTTGATTTAGGCGTGACTTACATTTAGATCTTTGTGGTGTGAATGAGAGTTACGCCTGAGTCCCCCTGGCATATTTCACTAGTTTTTCTCGTTCCCCGCGGGAGGAAAACTGTGCCTATACCGCTTCTATCTATACTACTCATAATAACATATCAAGTCACGGGTGTTAAAACAATATTGAAAAAAATAAAGTTGACGTAAACACACCACGACCGTTTTTTTCCTTACCAGACACATTCTTCCCAAGTTTTACCATCAGTTATTCCTACCAAACGTTTTGAATCAAGGTAGGGACCTCGCTTCTCTCTCTTCAAATACCTTGATTTGCCTTACATACTGATTACAATTCAACTTGGGAGCACGACGTTCTAGAAGTACACATCAGCACAGAAATACAGGTGTTCACATGTAAGGGATGCGTGTGCGTTAGCGTGTGCATTACAACAGAGATAAACGTCTCACTGATACCATGTGTAATTATAAGATTGCGTTATCAAAGTGAAAAACTTAAAGAAACTGTTCATTGCTACCTGACCATTACATGTGCAATTATGAAAACCATATAGGCAGCGAATAAACCCATGTATAACACGACAGTATTTATGAGAATACCGCATTATAAATGGGTATTATTCCATAAAAAGGTATTATACCATTAAAATACAGATTTGCACTTATTCCATTCCAATGCTTGCGGTTTGATTCAGTTTCACTTACGGTTTCATTCTACTCCGTAAAAAAATCCCGGACGTGAAGATCCCGGAAATATTGCCGCATTCTACACTTTAGTAGACTGCTCTACGAAAACGTCATTTGAGGCAATAAAACGGCAAGCTTTGAATATTGAAAAATATGTGTTTATACCATTCAAGTTTTTTAGACGGGTTCCCTAGGAATTGAAGTTGTAATGCATGCTTATTGTCGGCTACATGATTCACAGTCTGTTAACCATAGACATATTCTAAACCCATATAAGAGTGAAGTCCAGACTCTATTGTGCCCATAGCGACCAGGGTTCTCCAGGCGTTTTAGTTGGCGGAGGGACTTTAAACCTTAGAAGTACACACACACACACACACCCATATAAGAGTCAGCTGTCGAAGGAAGGCAGCTGAATTAATGATTTGCTGCATATGGATAATGCAGCAGTGTAATGTTCATATAGAAAACTAATTTTCCACTTGAAAAATCACCAGAAAAGGTGGGATCACAAGACATATAAGAAAGTTCTTGTTTGTTTACTAAACAGGTCAAGGGTATAGCTGTTTTCATTGATTGACTGTTTTCATTTCGCACAAAGTGTAAGCATAGAGTCTAAATTTCGAAAATGTTCATCAGTGATCCAGTAAACTTATTAACACACTTCTTATACATACAACCACAAAATCGAATATAAATGGGCAGTTTTCCCCTACTTATAATGCCCGTTTTCATCAAAAAAGGAGGGATTACTTTTTATTATAGGAACTACATTCGACTACACCTCGGAGGCTTACATGTAATTAGTGGTGGTAAACCGATAAGAGAAGAAAACGTGTTCAGATGTTTCTTAAATGAGGACCGTGTGTTGTCATTTTCATAACAAGCTTAAAAACACCTACTTCATGCAAAACAAATGATTATTTGCGGAGATATGGTCTTGTGAATACCAAGGACAATAGTCTGAAATCGACAAAAGACAGAGATTTTTTTTAATTTTTACACTATCTTAATTGTCATACCAAAGGGCATTTCTTGTCAATACACCATATTAAAAGATCAAATGTTTAGAACAGTCAATGGATATTAATAAAATATGCATTTTAGGTACAATTAGGACGACGAATATGCCAATTTATGTCGATTTTCATGCCAAAATTGATTTTTTAAGTACATTCTTTAAAATTGGTGGTGCCATACCTTATTATAGTAGCGAATACGAGCTCAGTAATGTCAAAAATACCGCTAAAATCAAAATTGATACTAGTTGAATGCTACCAAGTCGAGTTTGAATGATAAGGAATAATATTTTACCTTTTACACAATCATTTTTTCACACTATCCTATTTTAGGGGGTTATTGGAAAGATTTAGTGGTTTCATGCCTACCAAACCTGTTGCCATGCAGATTTAATTGATGTAAACATGTTGCACACATGCCACCCTACATGTTGATATATCATACAAAAAAAAACATAGTTCAATTGCAAACACTTCACAAACACTTAGTTTTAAACACGAAAAATAAAATTAAAACTCAAAATTACGGCTTTTATAAACAAAACTGGACTAAAAACGCTCAAAACCTATGTAAAAAACTATGGAAAACTTATTTCTGAGCTTATTTTACCAATTGTTATCGGAAAAAGTGTCCCTAGGTACGAATCTGAACGAGTCCTAATTACTGCACGTATCTCTTATAGGTATTATACCACTAAGTATTTTTAGATGATTATTTCCCCCCCATAGACACCAATGTTAAAGTGTTACATATTAATGATTTGCTGCAAATTCAACTCAAGTATGGATAATGCAGCAGTGTAATGTTCATATAGACATAGCTCTACATACTCCTGTATATCCATGATATTGAAAACTAATTTTCCACTTGAAAAATCACCAGAAAAGGTGGGTTCACAAGACATGTAAGAAAGTTCTTGTTTGTTTACTAAACCACTCTTTCTCAAATGAATTGGGATTTCAGCGTTCCTTTGCCTACTAGAATTATGTCATTAAAGATCAGCCTATGCACACCCTGAATTGCAAGAGAACAATTATATACTCCTACGACATCAGTAATTTTGGGATGTATGAACGTATTTTCCTTTTATTCTAGTTGAATTGAAGTCAAATGAAATGTTCGATACTGTCGCTATTTTATATTTTACTTTCCAACACATCTACTGAATTGATTACATATAAAAGTAACACATGTTTAATACAGTAACAGTAGGAACTATTACACTACGCCTATTAAACAAGAGAGCCAAATGGTCCTAAATCGATCACCTGAGGATCTTCGCAATGATGAAAAGATTGTCCTCTCACAAATGCTGATTGAAGATGTTTTTAAGTCATTCCTTATGTAAGACTACGTAAAAACATGCAAAATCTCTTCATACAAACATTGGACCCAGGGGTTGCAGCCATCTTTGACCCCAGGGACTTCAAATGAGCAAACTTGATAGACGATAGACGGTTAGCGATCATTAATAATAATAAAGAGCAAGAGAGCAAGAGGGCATGTGGATGCTCTACAAGCTAAAATGGCTCTTATATCAAGCGGTTTCATCATTAAATTGCTTTCAATACCTTTTTACAAGTGCAAAACACAACAACACCCTCAACTGAAATTTAAACCCACAGCTCCATGCTACCAATTTAAAAGAAGATTTTTTAAGTTTTCCCTATATAAGTCTATGTAAAACATGCAAAATCTTTATAAAGCTGTTTCTGAGAAGACTCCTTTTTGAAGATTATCCCTATATAAGTCTATGTAAAACATGTGACCCCTAGGGCGGGCCCAAATGTGACCCCAGCATCACCATTTGAATAAGCTTGGTAGAGAACCAAAAATTTCATTTGTTTACATAGGGGACACACAGGCACCCGGCACAGAGCTAGGATAGTAAAAGATGGATTTGAGTGGTTAAAATATTAATTAATTGAGTTCTGGACCCCCAAAAAATGGTTATATATATGTATATATATTATATTCTTAAAAAAATGGTTATATATATGTATATATATTATATTCTTAAGAATATAATATATATACATATATATAACCATTTTTTGGGGGTCCAGAAAATATAATATATATACATATATATAACCATTTTTTGGGGGTCCAGAACTCAATTAATTAATATTTTAACCACTCAAATCCATCTTTTACTATCCTAGCTCTGTGCCGGGTGCCTGTGAGGGGACATAGACAAACGACGTGCAGCTTGAAATTGCACTTTGGTGACTTTGAACTCGGATATCTCAGCGAATGTACAAGGGATCGTAGGAAGAAAGGTATTGTTGGATAGGAAATTTATTTCTGCACATGTTAGTATATAGTGTGCATGTAACTGAGATTGTTTCGAACGTCTGCTTGACCTCTGAAAAAGAACACCAGCATTTTCCAAAATTTCCCATTAAAGTCCTTTATAGACAATTATAAAAATAGAAGGCAAAAATTAAAATTTACCAGTTCCTGTGAGGTTATTCACCGACTTGTTATATGCCTGCATCGAATTTACATTACATACAGCTGTAGATAAACAATATTACTGAAAGTGAGAAGTCGTACGGACGATGACCGTGACCTTAAGTTAAACTTGCAATACGTTTATTTCTAGTATTTATTCTATAGGTTATTGCATTTGTATGGCTAACTATTACTTGGAACGAGTTGTTTTGGCAAAGGACGACGAGCTTGCGAGTCGTCCTGCGCCAAAACAACGAGTTCCAAGTAATATTTAGCCATACAAATTCAATAACCTTTTTATTGTATACTTTCATATTGTTTTTGATCAATGTTAATTGTATGACTATTACTTTTCATTGTATTTGTGTTATTTTTATAGCTTTTGATGGAATTCCTATCTTGCCATTCAGTTTCATTTTGTGTGGATGATTATTTTGCGCGAAAACGACGTCGAAGTCGGATGACGTCATTAAAAACATCAAGCGCTTTTCTGAAGTTTGTTTACCATTCGATAACGTTAAAAACAGTGGGTGAGTGACCATTTGAATTATTTTATCATTTTTTGTCATAAAAGGTTGGAAAAAAACTCGTATTTTTTTGTTGACACTATAGGAAGGATTCCGTTATTTTTATTTGAAAGTAGTTCCTTATTTCTATTTCTCGGCTCTTAGCAAGCACTAGCAAAAGTTCCCGTGCAATATCAATGCGTGCAATATCGTAGAATATTGCACGCTTAGCTCAATGCAAACTAAACGGGACAATATTGAAAGTATACAATAATTAGAATTATTGAACCGAAGTTGAATACTTCATTTTGGTTATGACAAACGCAGAAGCATGAATTGCACATGAAACAATGCATTATTCCAAATAGAACTAGACATAGTAAATTGTGATAAAGTGCATAAATATTCATGTTAAAATAATAAAGATTCTTACCTGAGAAAACAATCAATTCAGAATGTAGATCAACTTTCTTTTAATGTATCACGTTGAAGTATAAGGGAGCAAGTGATCTTTAGGTAGCTACATGCCATTTTATGTGATTATTTCTCGGAGTGGCTGTCATGGTGAAGTGGACACTTTGACCAATGAAAATCTTTTCAGGCTATTTGCTGACCTGTAACCCTTGCATATATTTAAATACTGACCAGTATATTTCGGCGGAACTAAATTGACTATGATTGATTAGGCCCGTAGAAATTCTCAGGGATATGACAAAGACTGCTACCAGGGGGTTCGGCAGCTTCAGACAGGGAATGGTCAATTGATTAATGTGTGGTTACCTTGACGTTCTTGAAGTATACATATGTTTCTATTAATATCACTTTTTGGCTGACCACTTGATATATAAGCCTGGTGAGAAACTCCGAGAATGGCCGTTCAGAGTTAAACTATTTGTAAGGAGCACTGAGTCCTAGTATTAATTACCGCTGCATACTTGCGACTAAAACCTTAAACATAGATAACTGCAAAGTACAATTAACACAAATCAAATTCTAACGACTATACTCTGAGTATATATATGTATCTGTAAATGAAAATGCAATATTAAAAAATTGAAACAGGGAAAGAACATGCACACAATACACTATTAATTATAGCTGGGTAACAATTTCCCTATGTAAGTCTATGTAAAACATGTGACCTCTGGGGCGGGGCCAAATGTTACCCGAGGATCACCATTTGAACATACTTGGTAAAGGACCATAAACTTATAGCAAATGCAAAATATTAAACCTCTGGCTGTTACAGTTTCAGCGAAGATGATTTTTTAAGTTTTACCCTATACAAGTCTATGTAAAACACGTGACCCCTGGGGCGGGGCCAAATGTGACCCCAGGGTCACCATTTGAACAAACTTGGTAAAGGACCATAAGCTTATAGTAAATGCAAAATACTGAACCTCTAGCTCTTGTAGTTTCAGAGAAGAAGATTTTTTAATTTTTTTTCGATATAAGTCTATGTAAAATTGTGACACCCGGGGTTGGGCCAAATTTGACCCCAGAGTCACCATTTGAACAAACTTAGTAGAGGACCATAAGCTGAAGCTACATGTAATACATGGATGCTCTGTGCCTTGTGGTTTCAGAGAAGAAGATTTCTTTCCTATATAAGTCTATGAAAAACATGCAAAATCTCAATATACAAACTGGGGCACGGGCATTTTTGACCCAGGGGACTTCATTAGAACAAACTTGATAGTCTAGCCGTTGGCGGTCATTTTAAAAGAAAAACTGTCGAAATCTGTCTGGTGGTTCTTGAGAAGAAGATGTTTTAAGGTTTCGAACATATATGTTAATGGCGGCCATCTTGGATGTCGTGTTGAAGTTGTTTTAACAAATCTAAAAAGCATTCATGTAAGGATCATCCAGGTGAAGTGTGGTCAAAATTGGCCAAGCGGTTTCTGAGGAGAAGTCGTTTGAAGCAAAGTTAACGACGGACGACGACGGACGACGGACGAAGAGTGATCAAATTTATGTAATGCACCGGTGTATAGGAGTATGCCCAGCTACACCACTGGTTGACACAAACATGATAAATTTACGCTAATGACAATACATGTATACTTTCTTCATATTTTCATAGAGATTTTAAAAAAAAAAAAAAATACTTGAAAATTTTATTACTTTATTTTGTGTTGTTATTTCTTATATTCAAACTTTGCTTAAAATTAAAATAAACACAAAGTTAATCTACTGTTGAATTTATAAATATTGGAGATATGTTCCAGGTTAGGACCATAGGTTGCGCACAGGATTGCTAATCCAGGGGTTGTGAGTTTGAACCCCTTGGGATCAGTCTCTGTGATGGTCTGTTATGAACTTTGTTCTATGCAATGCAAATTTGTCTCCAACCACTGATAATACACAGGCCAAATCCTATATAAATGTGTCTCTTGCCGAATAAGGACATTTAACTTCAACAACATGCGTTGAATCAGTAGTACCATCTGGTGAAGAGGCTAAAAATTGATATTGTTTTGAAACCACTAAACCGCAGGAATGTACAGTCTTGCCGGTATCTTCCATAAATCGAGTTATAGCAACTGATTCATGTTTGTGTCCATGCTCTAATGGGGCAGCTTTAATTTTTCTGGTTTCAACTATAATGATCTGGCCAGCTTATTTTTTATCTGTCCTGTCTGTTGATTTGCAGATTTTACCAAACATTGAAGATGGTAGGCGTTTCGTAAGTTCTTTTTTCCATAAATCATTTCCACTTTGACCCATTGTTTTTTTCTCAATGTCAATAATTGTTTCGTCACTTATTTTTGTTACAAAAATGTGTTCAAGAAAGTTTTCTTCTGGAGAAAGCTTCAGATAGTCGTGATCTAATGCAACGGCTTTAGTGTTTGCCGGTTCAAAAGTTTGAAATATTGGCATTTTGGAAATGCCAGGAAAATTTAAACATGGATTTCTAAAATGATCTTGGTAATTAACTGTATTTCTGAAATGCTCTGGTCTTGGGTCAAAGTCAATGTTTGTCAACAAATCTGCACCTGGCATATCCAGTGAATTGGCCTTTAGTGGACTCCCAATATATTTTTTACATTTATGAAAACTTTGCAGTTGTTGGGTGCATGTTTCGGACAGGTTTACTTGTTGGCCCCTTGCTATATTTAGGGTTGAAAAAAAGGACTACCTGGCCCCCAGAATAACTTTTTTAGTTATAAAAATATTTAAGTTTAGATGCGAAATAAGCGAGATATTGAATGCAACACACATACCCATCAGAATCATAAAATTGCCATATTTTGATCGCTAAAACACATGGCCCCCTCTCGGAATTATTTTATACAGCTTTGATCGGTAATACTTTAAATATTTATTTAGCTGAAGATAACTACTTTCTAAAACTGTAAGAATAATTTCAATCGTATAAAAATTGGCAAAGTTATAAGTCGCCGTACATATACATGCGATTTTTTTAGCCGCGATATTTTGGTTCGGACCACCTGGCCCCCTCAATATTTTTATGAAGTACTTTACCGATAATGTTTTTGTTTATATATTCTTAAAGCTTATGTTGTGCTCTTTATTTAGAGTTAAAAATTACTAAATTCTGTCTATAAATGACAAAGTTATATTATTTTGAATATTGCTAATTATTTTACCGATGTCTGCTGACAGTTTTTCATGCTATCAAACGATTAGTACATGAATCAACTATTTATTACTGTACTGCTTTAAATATATGTATACTTATATTATTTTATTACTTTACTATTTTATAAATTAAAATTAAAAAAATTTGTTTAAAAATTCGCGTTGATTCTATAATTAGTTTAAATTTAAGGTATTCTGATATGTTTTTGTATAGTTGTAAAGTTAATTAACATGAGAACATGGTCTATACTGAGATCAAACAGAATATTAAATTAAGACGAGTTAAGACCTTTATTGTTTGTTTTGTAGCAATTAAACCGAAATAATAAAATGCAATAATTTACCAAATCGGTAATTTTAAACAATTTAAATAGTTCAAAGTGAAATTAAAAGGTAATTAAGTTTGTATCAGTTGTTATTTAATGATGGGTTAATCCGGAACTCAAACGCACTGTTTGAATCATTTCAAATGTTCAAAGATTTAAGTAAGTGTTAAGTTTGTAGCAGTTTTCAAGCAATTCTTAAGGTAAATTGTATATGCAACAAAATTCTAATTTACTGAATTAAAAAATTCAAAGTTTAAACTATATTGTTTGTAGCATGTGTAATTGATTGTTTATAGCACCGTATGCGACCATGAGATATAACATCTTCAAATTGGTGATGCAATTCATTTCAGTTTTGAAATTAATATATACCGTTGCAATCACTGTGTTTTTATGGATTAATCGTGATTAATATATTTGAACGGGTACACTTATTACGAAATTAACAATGGCTCTTATAGTTGGACATAGCCAGACCAAGTATTTGCATCAATATCTTAATAATAAGGACATAGTAGTGAAGTGTTTTCCAGGATACAAGGTTTACGAGATATGGCCTGAGGTATCGGATTATGTTGCTGGATTTGATGTAAGTATATAGTGTATTTGTTTGACTGCGATGTGAAGTTAGTTCAAATGAGATATTGCTATTTAAAATACATAGTTTATAGATGGCCAACAATTAATATATTATCTTATGTTAAAGCAATCAAAACATAGTTTCGAACAATTAAATAGCAACGAACTAAAAGACTGTTAAAAGGTGCGATGTTTTTACAAGTGATTAGATTATAAGCATTCACTGTCCATGTATGACACCATTTAAAGACAGTGACTTGAGTGATAAAATTATTTTTTAATTGATTTACACATTGATTATCAAACAATATTTGTCAATGTGCATTTTTTTAATTGATACAATTAATAAGCCAAGGTAATTATAACGATTAAAACCGATGCAATCAAGACGTCAATAATCCTATCAACACACGGCTTTTTTATAATAAATAGCAAATGTGCGAAGCAAAGTAATTCAGAAACGACGCGTGTCGTTAATCTTATCAACATAACATAAATCTGGCACAAATGGTATTATATCAATCAATTATAACGTTTGCGCCGAAGAAATATTTGAATTTAAAACTTAACTTTTTCCTATTGCATACTCTAAGATATAATAATTGCATATTTTTTTGCAGAATTGTTTCCCCGGAGGACGTCTTACACAGACGTATTTGGACAAGTTCAATCTGTATGCAGGTATAGTGAACCTGACACTAAGTGACATTCAGAAGTCTGTCCCATGGATGAAGTATGTTAATTTCGACGGAACGTTTACCCCTAACGCTCAGAGCCATCTACTGAGTAGAGACGGGCTTCATCTGAGTGTGGCAGGCACAAAGACAGTAGCGAGAATGATAGAGGCGGAATCCGTACACCGTAGTGTATCCGTAGTGATTAAAACCGAAGAAGTGCAGTACGTACACCATAGAACAGTTGGACCACTCCTTTATAGTGAGGCAGTCACTATTATGAAACCGACGGTGCGGGATACTTCTTCACATGTGTCACCAAAGAAGTACATAAAGAAACGGCTTCCAACAAAACCAGCTCCGATATCAGACGGCATCACGTACATTGGGCGGAAAAGACAAAGAAGATCTTCACCTACAACATCATCTACAACACCACCAACAACACAACCTACACCATATTTGGCCGCAACACCACCAACAACAAAAACGAAAATGCCAGAATACAGATATACGGTGCTGAGCATACAGAAACCCAAGAAATCAGCAGACGCCAACAATACCATCCAAGGCACTTCACAAAAACTTAAGAAGAAAAAGAAGAAATTTGCCAGACCGACGACAACCGCCGAAAATGCCAGTCTGCGAATCAAAACTAAATAAAATTAAAATGTACTGCCACTGCAGATTACCGGACCTAATTGACGACCTTGTTAAATGTGACAATAAATCATGTTCCATTGAATGGTTCCATAAATATTGTGTAGACCACTTGAATTCTTCTACATGGAAATGTTCAAACTGCAAATAATAAATAAATTGTATTATTGTATATCGCTTTATATGTTTTCTGTGAGAATGAATGAATGAATGAAATAAAAAATATGCATTATTTGTATTACATAATGAAACACACTGTGTTGGTTTTATTTTACTGTTGTCATTCCTGTTACTATCCTTTAATAACACGCATAACTCTGTCGGTTGATATTTGTAACATTTATAAAATCGGCAAATTCAACAGTTGTTTTCAAAAGCATATAACTTTGTCATTTATAGACAGAATTTAGTAATTTTTAACTCTAAATCAAGCGCACAACATAAGCTTTAAGAATATATACAAAAACATTATCGGTAAAGTAATTCATAAACATATTTTGGGGGCCAGGTGGTCCGAACCAAAATATCATGGCTAAAAAAAATAGATTACAGAGGTATATCATAACTTTGCCAATTTTTATACGATTTAAATTATTCTTACAGTTTTAGAAAGTAGTTATCTTCAGCTAAATAAATATATAAAGTTATTACCGATCAAAGTTGTAGTAAATAATTCCGAGAGGGGGCCAGGTGTTTTTAGCGATCAAAATATGGCAATTTTATGATTCTGATGGGTATGTGTGTTGCATTTAATAACTCGCTTACTTCGCATCTATTTTCAGTGTTTTGGAAAGTACATATTCTAAGCTTTCCAATGACATATAGTATTATCATATCTGATAAATACTAAAAAAGTTATTCTGGGGACCAGGTAGTCCTTTTTTTCAACCCTAAATATAGCAGGGGGCCAACAAGTAAACCTGTCCCATGTTTCTTCTGTTTTTATTGTCATTTTCTTGCAAAACATTGCTGCACCATACAGTACTGTGCACACGTTTGCAGTGAGCTTGTGGTCCCATTCCAGAAGCACATTCACACTGCGCGCAGAAGCACATTCACACTGCGCCTGTATAACCGACCCACCTGAATTTAGTTCAATATCAATCGTGTAACACACACCCTTCTTCATATCTGCATGACAGCTTGATTTTATGAACACACCATCCTTTCCTGGTGACATCCGGAAATACCTTAAAAACTGTTCATTGTATAGTCTCTGAATACGTTCATCCAGAGTTTTCTCAAGCTTGGTCAGATACTTGTTCACATTGTCGAGCTCTGTTTTAGGAAATTTTGAGTCCGAGTTGACATCTAGCTGCATACGATGTGGCATCTGGTATTGTCATGGTGTATTCAGACTCTAAAGTCTCTACTTTACCAAAGTTTCGATTTCTCTCGTAAGACACTAATCTGAAGAAAAAAATGGGGAAACATTTTAGATTTTTCTTTTACATTAGAACACACAGCAGTACAAATAAATTCGCAAACAAAACGTCGATAATTTTAAATACCCCACCCACCAACAGCAACATTATCAATGTTGGAAACAAACGAAATGGGCAAATATAAATTATTTCTTCATCTTTTATTTAAACAAATATAAGAAAGAAGAGAGAAAAATATATTATAATGTTCAAAATTACGCTAAATATCCAAAAGACAAGCGAAACAAATATTAAAAGTGACCAAAGTCGCGTTCGGAATCTCCGCGACGGCATTTTACTTTCGTTTTTAAAAACAATGTTTTTTCTCTTATAACTGGAAATTTACGTACCTTTCAACCAATTCATTCTTACGACCAGAAAGTCTAGCACCCCTACATTCCATTTTTCTTAGCGTCGAGTCTTTGTTGTGATTTTTTGAAAGTGATGCGTAATCGTTATCAGGATTCTGGTGGACCGGGAACAGTGGCGCCACCCTGTGGTTGGCAGGGGAAGATAACCGACTATTGTCTCTGCCACCGCAAAAACTGACGTCACAAGAGGGGAAGTTGTGAGAATTGAGGTTAAAATCTAGGACATACAGCCACATGGCGGGGTTTTGCAAATTGGTGCGTTATCAAATTTACTATTCTGTCTTTTTTCTGTTTGATGAAATATTTTATAAATGTTGTGTTTTTTGCAGTGTCAAGACATTGTATTTAATAACTTACATACGTATATTGTATTGATACTACACTGTAAAACGCTTAATATGCGCTGTTCAAAATGTTCGCTAAATTTGGTATCTAACATTTCAACATTGAGAAAGGTTTAACATTGATGATATAGTTGATTACAGATAATTCTTTTTTTGAAGGAATGTTTCTCTGTCGAAATTTAAAACACTCATCCTTGTTATTTTAATGCAATTAGACATGAAGTATAATTGCAGCTTTGTTGTTTATTGAAAACAAAAACAATATTAATCTACATTTTGTTCAATCTGTGGTGTACCAGTTGTAAGGCTTTGTTATTACACTTAAAGCTTACATATTTGTATTCTAAATTTTGCAATTCATTAGTTGATTATTTATATTTATTATATGCAATATTATGTGTATTATTTAAAATAACTGACATGTTATAAGCTAATTTTGGCAGTATCGGACATTTCAATAAAAGTAGCGGACATTTCAAAAATGTTATAGTTAAAGTTTCTGACACTAACATTCAATAGGTGTATTCAAAAAGGCTTAAAACATCGAAAATATCAATAATTAATTGCATTTTATCATTCCAGGTAACAATGGTCAAGTCCACAGCTGAAAATGCAGAGACTACAGAAAAAAAGACTAAGGGGTAAAAATAAATAAAGAAAGCGAAAGAAGAAGGAACAAATATATTCTATATATAACATTATATGTCGCGGTTTATAAATACCCTATAGGGTAGGTTAATGTAGCATTGTCCGGCCGATTAGCTCGGTCGGTAGAGCAACGGAACAGTAGTCTGAAGGAGATGGGTTCGAGCCACGGTCCGGCTCCACAATGTTCTAACCTGTGAAATTTGGCGAAGCCGGCATGACCCTTGACTAAGTAGGCTGCGATAAACATGGAAATGATTTTCTGTAGCCATGTTAATTCGAGGAAACAGTCCTATCCTTAGGGCTAGTATGTCGGTTCATAAATAGGATATATTGCTATAGTATTGTCCGGCCAGTTAGCTCAGAGTTGGGAGAGCAACAGAACGGTAGTCCGAAGGTCCAGGGTTCAAACCAAAGTTCTATTGGTTATTTCTAGGTAGTTAATTTATTGTGTTGAATTGTTTGGTTATTGTCTGTTTCAAAATAAAAAGTGAAATTTGAAATGTCCGATACTTATTATTACATAATCCTTTCACAATAAAGTGACCAATTCGATTGGAGATGTATTGAACAAATAAATATAATAATGCTACAGCACCAAAAATGCAATTATTAATGTATGGTTAATCACTAGTCAGCAACAACTGAATTATTCGCACATGTACATTTAACAAGACAGTGGATCTAGTTTCAGGGTGTGTGTGGATGTATTATACAGAATTTGAGTCAATTGATCATATGGCCTAGGGTGGTTTGTTAGTTGGTTTTATTTTAACTTGTTTCAATTAGATTTTATTGTTTCCTTAAAACATAATATAATCTGTACAATCCACATACTTAAAGTGCCAGTCACATTGGCCTTACGACTTCTTGCGATCAAGTAAAAGAAGAAAATCGCAAGAGACCGCATAAAATCGTGCAGTAAGCCGTATGCAGTCGCAGGCGATCGCAGATACTCGTACAACCAAAATCGGTCGCAGCAAGGTTTTTGAACATGCACAAAAACCTTATTGCGACCGAAGTGATCGCAAGAGGTCGCAAGCAGTCGTGCTACTTGTTGCACGACCTGTTGCATTCTGTCGTGTACGATCGCAGATGATCGAAATACTTTATGGTCTCCGCCCACGCACGACCAGCTGCTACCGATTGCACGACCTGTTGCACCTCCGTGCGATTGTTCGTGCAATAGCTCGTGCACGTTCACGACATGTGGTACGAGAAGTAGTGAAATATCACGACCTCTTTGCGATCGGCAGGCCAGTTGCAGAATTTAAATATATATTTATATTGTAATTATTATTTATTTATTAAAATAGTCAGTGTACTAACTTAATTAAAAATACAAATCAACTATAATCTTAGAAAATAGCATTTCATGAAATATTAAAACAGTCTTTCGTTGAATGTCAAGTTGCAATTAACATAATACATGTATGAAACGTTTATTCTCTACATATACATAATGGAGAAAAAATATTTTCGACTTGATTTTATATATTTAATAAATATTATTAGAAACCGAAGAGCCACAGGCAGGTCACCCAGGAGGTGGAGTGATATGTGTGTATCTGAAGATCAGCTGAAAGCAGAGAACAAAAAAACACACGCAAGATTGCAGACTCGGGTTTATTGTGTCTGTTTTTCCGACACCCTGGCTTTGAGGCCCCGGTTTTAGCAGCACTCATATATCTGCTTCTACCTCGCATTTTATGAACAATTTCACGAACTTCGGGATTATAAAAATCGCCCAACTAAACAACCTCTCCCGCATTTTCTCCGTGGTATCGTACCCCACGTTACCCCACAACCTAGAGGTTCGAACTGCAACTGAACAGGACCGCCAGGGAGTTCCCTCCATATACATGTATATTATATATACACTAGAGTGTCCATAACGACCGTTAGAATGGTTTGCACGGGTTGCAGTAGGTGTTAAAATAATTGAAAATAACGAAGTATCCTAACTTTGATTATCTGCCGGGCCCCCAGCAACCGAGGGGGGGGGGGGGGGGGGGGGGGGGGGGGGGTTGCTAAGGGGGGTTGTTTTATATGTACTCGTAGCTTTGACCCCAGGGATGAGATCCGGACTGGGATCGGACATACAGGTCAAGGTTATATGTCAGCACGGGTAACATAAGCTCTTAGAACGATTGAAAAGTGACCGCACTAACTAATTATCCTATTTTAAAGTATAGGACTATTTGATTATCTGCCCCTAGCAACCGAGGGGGTGCTAAGAGGGTTGTTGTATATGTACTCGTAGCTTAGACCCCTGGGGTGTGATGCAGACTGGGTTCCGACTTATAGGTCAATGTTATATGTCAGCACGGCTTGCAGAAGCTGTTAGAGTGATTGAAAAATAACGAAGTATCCTAAATTTTAAGTACCAGCCTTGATTATCTGCCCCTAGCAACCGAGGAGGTGTTGCTAAGAGGGTTGTTTTATATGTACACGAAGCTTAGACCCCAGGGGTGAGAACCAGACTGGGTTCAAACTTATATGTCAAGGTTATAAATTATGTCAGCACGGGTTGCATAAACTCTTAGAACGAATGAAAAGTGACCGCACTAACTTTAAGTATAGCACTATTTGATTATCTGTCCATAGCAACCGAGTGGGTGTTGCTAAGGGGGTTGTTGTATATGTACTCGTAGCTTAGACCCTTGGGGTGAGATCCAGACTGGGTTCCGACTTATAGGTCAAGGTTATATGTTAGCACGGGTTGCAGACTTTCTTAGAAAAGCTGAAAAACAAACCTTTTTATTGAAAGTGGCCTGAGGTTCGAACCTTAACCACACGGTCATGGTTAGCCGGGACCCGAACGAGGGCAAGGTGTCTGGTCTTAGAACCTAGGGTCGGACCCGGACTAAATTCGGACTTATTGGTCATTTGTGCACTTAAACTCGTGCATTGAAATTTATAAATCTTTATGAAGTATTGGTATGTTTATAGGTCGGAACCCAGTCTGATGGAGAATGGATTTGTGGGTTCGAACCCACTACGATCAACCAACTCTTTATGGGAAAGAAACTTGGTGGTTTTTGTTTTATACTGGTACTTCCAACGAACATTGGTTCGGAAAATATGTACCTGTAAATAACTGTATGCATTCAAGGTTTATTTTTGTAGAATTAAATTATCATTTATCTTCCTAATCACTTTATTTCTCTCCCGAATGTATTCCCATATTTATGCGGATCTTAGCTATCATATTTCATCACTTTAAAAATATTTATCTCCAATATATATTCACTTCTCATTACAACGGCATTCGACGTAAAAACGTGCAACTGAGACAACTAAACAGTTGAACGCAGGAGATATTTCTGTTCCGTTCTTTGGTTGCATCCTGATATGGTTGAGTATTATAATACTAGGGCTAAGACACAAATGACGAGTTGTTTTATGTATTTGAATAGCAAATAATATTTTCTGTAATTCCTGAGACTCCTAAAATAAATGTTCACACCAGGCCACACCTCCAAATAAAACGACCGGTCACACAACCGATTGCAACAGGCTGGGAATACTCGCAGCTATTTCCGATCACTCGCATTACCAGTCACAAGTAGTCGTGCTGCCGGCTGCAACATTCTGCAAGTGATTGCAGGTAGTCGTACGACAATTCGAAAGCAATCGTACGATATGTCTAAAAATCGTTGGGACCACGCCCACGATTGCTACAGTCATTTGTTATGCGATCAGTCGTTTCAGTGCTCGGAGTGTCACTGCAACGTCTGCGATTGACCCCGACCTTCTCGCGATTATCCCGGTCTGCGACTGGGGGAAATCGCAAGCGATCGCAACTCAGTATGACTGAGGCTTAAAATGTTCGATACATTTAGAGATACCATTGTTTTGATCAGTTGCAGCTCAGACTTTAAAACTATATTGTTACACTATTTATTAAAAATTTCAAATTTGATATAGTGTCTTTCAAATCAACTTGTTATTTCCTTGTTGAAAGAAAACAACTACAATGTAAACCAATCCATGAAATTAAACACCTAACGCTCCTCGCTCAAAATTAACCGAAGTTTTCCATACACACTTTTCAACAATAGCTCAAGTTGAATCTTGCTACAATAGTGTATTGCATACGTTAAGGTGCCTTTTAATTGAAAACGTATTTAAAGTTACTATTAATTTATTAAATAAACTTTAAACATATACATTTGTGGAGCAAGGTTTGGTATCGTACATTTCATGTTAGAAAAAAACAGTAAATACCACTATAAACTCAGTAATCTGTCGGTAAAAATCTATAAGGTCGATGATGAAATCCTTTCAAAAATAAGCTATAGATGTGTTGTACTAAAAAAAGAATATATAAAGGATTGATTAACTCTTTGTGTAATTTATCTCAAATGGTACTTCCCAATTTACTGGAAGCCCAATTTATATGAGAATCAGTGAATTTTCAGGTCAAGGGTACAGCGGTTTTCATTGATTGACATGATTGACAGTTTTCATTGCTTACAAAGTGTAAGCATGGAGTCGACATTTCGAAAATGTTCATCAGTGATCCAGTTAAACTTATTAATACGCTTCTTATACATACAACCACACACTCGAATAGAAATGGGCAGTTTTCCCCTACTTATAATGCCCGTTTTCATCAAAAAGGGAGGGATTACTTTTTATTATTGGAAGTACATTCGACTACACCTCGGAGCCTTACATGTAATTAGTGGTGGTAAACCTGCACCCGTCTTTGATTTAGTTTAATTAAACCTAACATGTGCTGACACAATCGTGAACACTCGGCCAATGGGATCCATGCTGCTAAGCAGTGTACGAGATGTTGCGAATGAGATGTGCTGACAATGACATAAAGCACGTGTGTGTGTGTGTGTGTGTGTGTGTGTATTTCTAAAGATTATAGTCCCTCCACCTACGACAGGCGTCCTACCCGACGATTATAGGCACAATGTCTGGACTTTTATCTGTGTGTTGCTGTGTTGTTGCTGTGTGATGTGATGCTATGTCTACTTGATGCAGCGAACTCAATGGTTTCTTTATAGTGCTGCCACATTGGAATACCACGCCGTAAGTAGACATGATACCCCCTACCCATTATTTGCTCGTCATGCAACTGTTACAAGTGACTACTCCATTTTTAAAGTCTTTGGTATGACGCGGTCAGGGGACTCGAACCCACGACCTCCAGAATTCAAGGCAGACGCTATAACCACTACACCACAATGCTTCGGTGACATAAAGCACGATTCAAAACAAAAAGTATTTCACCTAGTCACAATTCTGCAGGCAATCCGATTGGCCAAAATCTTCAACTGAATCTACAATCCACTTGGACTTAATCTTTTAATCATAATCAACTACAGGCTATCTACGTTGGATTTCTTCACTAATCATCTACTGCTCTGTTCTATAGTAAACCACTTTGGACGACGTCCCTACTCCCAGACTCCACTCAACTTTAACCTTCCGTTGAAAAGCTCGCCAAAAGGCCCAGTGCCATAGGGCGAGGGTAAATAAAAACGACTACTACTACTAAAAGTATTTCATCCGGGAAATAACCGGGATTTTACCGGGTTTTAGTCTCACACAGTAATCGATACTGTAAACAAGGTAGGCTAATACGAAGGGGTATAAAAACCACTTCCGAACCCCCGCACCTCCGAACCCCGAACCCTTTACGGAAATTAAAAATACGTATAACTGACAATAAACGAATCATACCGTTATAATTTTAACTGGTATGCATGTATTTAATGTACATATATATATGGTTAGTATTTGATTGCCTTAATTAAAGTATTTGTAGCAAAATTGCTATTTTATTCATCGCTAAGGGTATAAAACCCACTTCCGAACCCTAAATCTCCGAACCCCTAGTTTTTGAACGATACGAGGGTTCAACGCGTTAATTATGTAAAGTTTAGCATTCATAAACATACTAACCTCATTATAAATGTAATTTCCAGTCTTGGTTTCTTTAATTAATGAAGATACAGCCATTTGTTTACCTTTTTTTACGATACCGAACCCTTATCTAAAAATAATTACGGTGTCATTCGAATAACACGTGCTGTAAAAATCGCATGTTTCAATTGTTTTATCTATGCTTATCAATTCGGAAAACACAAACTAATTAATCAGTCATTGATTGGGAATCAGTGATTGGTGAGCTAAAATCACATCTAATCATATCATAAAGCCGTGACACAAACAAACAGGTATATATTACTTGACTACACTAATTGGTGAACCAAAATCTACTCTAATTGGTGAACCAAAATCAGTCACAGGATAAAGCCGAAAAACAAACAAACAAACACTCAGGTAAGAACGGTCATTCTTTGGTATAAATGTCGAATGAAACTTTGCTAAGTTGTCATTTATTGAATATTAATATACACATCGATATGGCTCTGTATGTAGGAGATTCCAATTTCCGGTACTTGAAAGGAGAGGCGAGAGATTCCTCCGTGCTCTTCAGATCTGGTGCCAAAGTGGAAAACATGTCATCTCTCATGGGGGATGCTGTTTTCAGACACTAAGTAAGTCATTTTTGTAATCATTTATAATCATTGTTTCCATTGTATTCGTTGTTTTTATATTGTATTATTTTAATTCAATTAATTATTTCTATTTCTAATACCCTTGATTGTAAACTTTATTTAAAAGCATCTCAAAAACCTTTAAGTTTAACAATTTTAAGAAAAAACAGTAAGAAAAGACCAGACAAATATGCAGGCAAAAAGAAACCCAGACCTATTGATCGAATAGATGCAAATATGTCCGAAATAATACCAGCACCTGACTCAGTATTAAAACGAAACCAGGATGAAATGGATATCAGTGTTGATCTCCCACATACATCATCCACACCTTTGACTAAAACTCCAAAATCAATATTAAAAAGAAAACTTGTGTCTGGTATAAAATCTCCTTCGAAACGATTAAGATTTCAAAACAATAATAGCAGGGCACGCACCAAATTAGTTCTACCAAAAAGTCCCACAAACAGTATATGCGATGATAATATTGAATTAGATAAGAGAGATGAGGACTATTTCATTCACTCATTTTCCGAAGAATCCACAATTCAGTACGGCAAAGATAGCACGTTTGCGTTGGCTACAGAAATTAAAAACGGAATAATTAACACAGATAAAGCAATTACAATTGAAACACCGCGAAATGACTCTGTTAATTTTTCACAGGATCTTTTGAAATCTCAATTTCCAAACATGAACGGACTACAAAACTGTGGTTATGCTCCAGTCAAAAAAAGGTGGCCAGTGGAAATATGAATTAAAGATGCAAAACGTTGAAAATAACCCATGTGTTCAGGTTCACCACACGGGCGAAGACCATTGTGTGACTTCATATCGCAATATTGCCGACGAAAATGTTCATGTCATAGATAGCTTAACGGCTACGAAAGAGGGATTAAGCACTTCCTTGCAAATACAACTGTGTCATATTTATGCATGTGGTAAAAAATCATTTTTAGTTTCGCGACCTAATGTCCAACAGCAAACAAATGGCGTCGACTGTGGCATTTTCGCTATTGCTTTTTGTACAGAGTTTTGTTTCAATGGTCCAACAGGAGTTAACACTGCCAGCTTTGATTTATTGCAAATGAGACAGCACCTTGTTCAGTGTATAGAAAGTTTACAAATGAAACCATTTCCCAGACTGATTACATCCAAGCTTAAGTTAAAAAAGAAAAAGAACAAATTAGCAGATATCCAAATTGATATGGATTGTTCAACATGCTCATTTCCAAATGCGTTAGATAACATGCTTCAGTGTGAACAGTGTGATGAATGGTTTCATTTAAAGTGTGCTGCAATTGTTCGGGCATCAGATAGTTTAATTTGGATATGCAAAAGGTGCAGGTGATCAGGATCAGTCAGTTGCATGTCATAAAGAGTAATTTAGATATTGCTTTATGTACAGAGTACAGTGGATAATACGACAGTCTTTATTGAAGTTACATTTTCAGTTGTTATTAGCGAGCACAGCTAGCGAGAAGTGCCGAAGGCACTTCGAGCACAAGCGAACTTTACGGTAACGGGAGAAAACAAGAAATTGCAGCACAGCTGCTGGAAAAAATGTTGGACAATTCTGAACATAATATTAATATTTCAGGGGTCAAGCTAGGGGAGAAGGACAGTACAGCGAAATGGGAAATTCACAATTATTTATATTGGTTTAATAAAACTGGATGAATGATTTATATATATCGTCAATTTGTATTTAAATATATGATATATCTAGGCCTGTTGTTTCAATTACAAATTAAAGTGTTGTTTTTTAATTTCATGTTTTAATAATTTAATTTTGAGTGATCATATTCAATATGCCTATCATTATCAGAGAATTTAATATGAATGCCATTAACGGCTCATCAAAACATTATAGATTATTTAGAGCCGCCCCTGAGAGAGGGGAATGATAAATGTATATAGGCCCATACTCTTACTCTTACCGAAGTTTTTTTGTTTTCTACATGACATAATGTGAATTCTAGTGCATTCTGAAAACATTTAATTGCTAAATCCTATGATAATGTCCCCATGCGAGGCCCTTAAAATCTGAGAAGCATAGGCTAACATTGCTTGTCGAATTTTAGGTGTGTGATGGTTTTGGGTGGGATAATAGCCTCTGGTTCGCCCTTGTTATTTGGGGATATGCCAATTCAATCTGTAAGGTATGAATTGAATGTTGTTTAATGACTCATCAACACATTATTCGAGAGAAGAGATCACACACCGGAATCTGGAACCTGACATACTATAACGAATATATTATATATAGTTCTTTAAACTAACGTGTTTGGAGGAAATAGACTCCAATATACAAAACCTCCCAATTTACGTCCCCATCCGACGGACGAGGCTAATGAAAAGCGTCTTGCTGAAGAACATACAGACGAAACTCAGTGGCGATGGTGAGGCTTTACCCCGGGTTTAGCGGATTTCAAGTTCAGCGGTTGTCTATAGGGCCACGCCATCTCCTTTATAAATTATGAAGCGGTATTTAAAATATACCTTTAAACATATTAATGAAATTGAGACCAGACGCTCGTTTGCGCTCGCAATCATCTTGTGTGTGTTTGGATGACGGGGACTACAACTGTAAATAATTAAACCTTTTGTGAGATACACACCTCTTGTATACACCTCGCTGCGCTCGGCATTATTTTGGCGTTTACAGCACCACTTCACCATGTTTACCACACTGTCATACAATTGTTATAACATATGAATTTGTAAGCGATTTGGGGCTCCGCTTCTCGAAGCTTATTTTAGTATGTGATCTATGAATTTGTTTAATGTTCGGGGTCTCGCTTCGTGCGATTTAAAAATGTCAACTCACGTGAGCTACAATATTGAAGAACAGGACGAATCATGGCCTGTGGGCTTCGCTTCGCGAAGCTTACCAAAATATTATTGTTTTATTTAATGTTCGGGGCTTCGCTTCGGGCGAAGCTCAATACTTTGTAATTATTAATTTATCATGAAGTACATAAGTTTACTCCAGACTACATGTACAGTAATATATCTAGGCCCAAATGACAGCACAGGCCTATGGTTGGGGCGTGGAGGCATGATCCTCCGGACTTTTTATTTCATTTTAGAATGCATTAATTAGGTAAGTAAACTGTCGCAGATGTGTATCTGAAAATACCCACATCCCCTTCCCCATTGCCAGACTGGCAACATTGTAGACCAAAAGCAATTAGCACATGTTCACGCACATGACCGTTGACGTCATGTTTACAATATCGCATGACGTCATGTTTAACATATCGCATGACGTCATGTTTAACGCCAGTCGCTGATGCACCAGTTACCCCTACTCAAGTCTTGACGTCGAATGCTGCTTCTCACAAGAAAAAAGTAAGAAATTTACATGCATACGCTTATTGATGCAAGTCTGAATCCGCGTACCATACGCCAATCTGAAAAATATGGAGCAGGCCGGACGATGCAAACTCCGGACATGAAGAACGCGGTCGACACAATGTCGTAAATATGAATAATTTGGGGCTTCGCTGCGCGAAGCTTAGTGATAATATAAATGTGTGTTGTTTAATTTCTCTGTGGCTCGCTTGTCCAGCTTTGCTCGCCCGTATTGTTTTCACGACTTTCGTAAAAGTTTACTTTGTGGATTTTTTTGACTTTTTACGGTAATCGGCGCCATAACCGAAAAAGCGATTACTAGTTAGTCTCTATCATCCAGACACACTCAAGCTGACTGCGAGCGCTAGCGAGCGTCTGGACTCACTGTTCTTTAAAAAGTTTGACCGATAGACGGCGCCAACCGTCAAAACTGACTGCGACGTGACGTCATTTCGATTGCAACATCAAAGTGCACGTTCAATTACGCGCAACATTAGTTCCAATGGGATGTGTGTACTTCCTTATTAAATATACAATAAACTTCGTTTTATTGTAGTTTCTCTAAAAACATTATAATATGAAATAGGTTAAACCTATATGGCGAGCACAGTTCATCTTTGATTGTGCCGCTGAGTATGTATGTGCAAGTCTAGCTGCGAGAATCGTAGCTCTTATGGCCTGTACCTATATCATGGTAGGTACGTGACCACCATAAGAGCCATGATTCTCACGACTAGTGCAAGTCTACCTGTACGTGTCTTATGAATCGTGACATCCCACCCCAACAAATTTGAAAAATCTGTGTGAAAAGGGGGGTAGTCCAGGTAAAATACATGACATAGTTAGGGTTATTTTCATATAACATTTGTAATGATGTTGAACAAGTGTCAAGTTTCAAAGCTTTTCGACAATACATTTTTGAGAAATGAGGAAAAAACAAAAACTTTAACGAAAACTTCAAAACTCGTAGACGGACGGACGGATAGACGGACAGACACATGGAAATCGCCGAACTGCAAGCCTGGATTTGCTATGCAATCCAGCCAAAAATAAAAAATACAAATTCTGTACATTATGGTGGAGTCTAAACCCGACAAATTTGCTATTATTTCGGGCGTTTGTTTAAGCTAAAGGGTTTTCAGCTATTGTGAGTGAGTAATTTTAACAAAATGTAAATACATTATAATTATATAATTGGAACTGGCAATTTTAGTGGTAAATAAAAAATTCCTATCTATCTGTCTACATCCTGCATTAGCCTGCCGTGTTGCTGGGACAGCAAAAAAAAAAGAAATCTCAAATATAACTTCAGTAGTTTCAGAATGTCTTAATTTCGGTTTGCCCAACTCATTAAAACCATTTTTGGATAAAAGGTCGAAGCGCCCCAAAATATGCAACATAGGGTAAAAATACCTTTTGAACTTCCCTTACCCAAACACGCCAGTCAGATTATTGGGATCTCGGGAAGGAGGCTTTTCCTACCCCTGTCAGTGTGAGTAACATCTTGGGCCTAACCATCGTTTAGTCACTCTAGACCTGGTGTTGTTCTAAATACTAGTAGTTATATTTTTTCATAATGGACCATAATGTTACTGTGCGGTAAAAAAAGATGCGATGACAGAGTGGTTAGCTTACTTGCCTCTGGATATAGAAGTCTGGGGTTCGACTCCCGGAGGTTCGCGTCTCGAGAATTGATAACGCACTCCCTTAGATCTAGAACTATTCGTGTACGATAGTTAAAGTTACTGTGAAAGTATGTCATTCTTCCCTAATGATGTAAAGCCGTTGGTCTCCTGTGCAGGGAGAGACATACCATATTCAGGTTAAAAATCTCGCTGAACTTCTGTGGTTATCATAAAAAAGCCTGCAGGTAAACTCATCCACAGAAACGAAACTGTGATAATCATAAGTATGCGTATAATACGTCAATAGTTTTGAAAGAAAGAAAGAAAGAAAAAAGAAACAAAGAAAGATGGATCGGTAATAAGCACCTTGCTCACTAATTGTTTACTAACAGACCATACGTCATAATGTGACGACATACGATGATGACGTAAATCAATGACGTCTTGTCATTGTATTATAATTTCCGTAACATTTCCGGAAATTGCCAGATTGTTCGGGTTTGACACGAATGAACACGGAATAACCTCGTCGATTTCCGTCAATGGCTTACAATAGTAGACGACCGAATACGGAAATCTGCGAAGAATTCCGATTGCATTTATGGCTTTACGGGAAAATAAACAAATGAAAGATAGTTTTTAACCAAATCATTTGTTTATCCTAATCGGTTAGCAAGACATATACATTTCTGCGACACGAAATATACTTTTATTAAATTGTGAAATGTGTTGACGAATTTTCGCCAATGAACAACGCGCAAGGTAACACTTTGGGCTATGCTTCCGGTTAATGGCCGTTTTGGCGACATTGGTAAAAATGCAATTTCATTGTCATTTTTGGAAGGGTTCGAGAAAGGTTTTTAATGTTTTTTTCACCTCATTCTGCTTGGAAACCACCATTCTTAATGATTTCTACGAATGCTTATCTTGTTAATTTCGTAACGAAATATGCTACTTTACGGTTGAAGTCGCCCATAAACTGCCGTAAATGACCCAAGACTTTTCAAAAGGATGGATGGGTATGTTTACTTTTCGCCTGCATGATACCATAGGAGCTCGCTTGCGCTCGCTATAATCTTACAAAATGATGTTTAAAATTTAATTTTTGGCATTAATCGTGTGTTTGGAGTAATTTTATAGCACAACATTGCGCGTAACTTCACGTATTTTTTGACGCCGTCGTGACGTAGGGGGTGATTCCCACGGATTTCCATAACAAACTGAAGTTGACCAATCAGAGGCCGGTGATTTTTTTTTGTACACACCTCGTTTTGATGTCAAAATTTTTAAAGAACAGTGAGTCCAGACCATCGTTTGGACTTCTTTGAGAGAAGTCTCGCGAGAGGTCTGGATGATCGAGACTAATAACTAGTGGACAACTTCGACGCCGGGCTGCGCCCGGCGAGAATTGTCCAAAAAAAAAGAAAAAAAAAAGAAAGAAAAAAAAAGATAATTGCTAATCTATGTGTCTCGATTTTGATGGTAAATCGTCGTTGTCACGCTTTAAGCATTTCTACCCACCACTACCCTGAAAAAAAAAGAGGAAAAGTTTCCTCAGACAGACATCCCTCTCCTGGAAAGTCTTAGACTACAAGCCACCCCACCACTTCCCAGCCAGCATGGCCATATCGGATAGATTTTTGGTAATTGTTCGGAATGTCTGCAGATCGGCCCGATGTATCCGTTATCTGTCATAGACATCGGGCCGTTATGCAGACTGCCGCTCTGTTACCGATATCAGTAACAGAGCGGCAAGGCCCGATGTCTATCCGTTATCTGTATATAGGAAACATATCGGTCCGATATTGGCTTGCTGACTGGGTTTGTGTGGTTTTTTTATGATTTGCTGAAAAGATATCGGTCAGATGTCGGCTAAATGTTGGATATGCCGACGTCGGGCCGACGTAGAGACAATTAATTCAATATTTTTCAATTTTTGATTTTTTTTTTTGTTTGTATGTCATACTAAATTGATTGTTCAATGCATTAATCTGAATGAATATAGCACATTTCTTCTAATGTCTATTATTATATCTCGGGCCAACGTCAGGCCGACATAGTTTGCATCAGTTGATACCATATATCGGGCCGTTGTCAGTCCGGTATAACACGCCATAAAACAATAAATGGAGGTAATGACATGTCATTTTGAATATTGTATATTTATTGTTAATGTGAACAGATATTCCTCGCAAATGTCATTTTTTACATTGCAAAATGATGCTACCTATATGCCTACATTCACAAGAGTTTTATTTATTGCTAATGAATATTTTTCCAGTCGAGCTAATTGAGATAAGCACCTAAAAAAAGATATATAAAAGGTAGTGAGTATTCATTAAATTGATTTGATAAAAAAAATCGGACGGAGTTAAACGCCCGATAACCTTGTATGTTGCGAAACATATACATGTATTTTGGATTGGTAATCCGATGCTCTAGCTACATACTGTGCTAGCTGGATGGTGACAATAGAACGAATTTGATGTTTATCTGTCATAATGGGCCCACTTCGGGTCGAAACTATATTGGATACATATTGGATAGATAACTAACCGATATTGGACCGATGATGGATAGTAAACTAAAAGGATATCTAACCGATATTGGACCGATGTGTAGCCGACAAGATATCGGTCCGACTTGAAGCCGATGGGCACGCCGATCTCAGGCCGATATCGTTTGCGATACTGGTCCTATACTGGTCCCCCCCCCCCCCCCCCTAAACACACCGAACGACCCACAAAACACACACACACCTGTGTGTACTACGGTGTGGTATTCCAGTGTGGCAGCACTATAGACTGTAGATAGATACATTACACTAAACACAATCATAAGTCCAGTTTCTATTGTGTATTGTGCCCATACAGGTGGGTGTCCTATCCTTTAAAATATGGCGGATGGTCTGGTTCTCAGATAGTGATTTTTAAGTCATATCTGTGGTATGATAAATAATGACCTCATTATAGAATTTAAAAACCAGAATTGTTTGTATTTGTTTTATGGCATAATTATAGACCAATGGTACGATTCACCGGAACACAACAGACCAGAACATAGATGAAAAACCAGGATGTACTGGAACTGCTTTTTCAGTGAAAAGCAAAAATGAGATTTACACTACAGAAGGGCTGCACACTGAACATCTTCAAGAAAAGAGTAATCTATCCTTTGTTTATATTTAAATGGTTGTCTGTGACTGATAGTTGCATTATTCTGTCAGGCATTTACAACCAGCATTGGATGGTGACACTAGCATCTTTTACGAGTAGCCCATTGGGTCACACACAGATTGGATTTCTTCAAACCCATACACTGAAGTGAATGCAACTTGCCATCTTGTACAGATGGTTCTTATTCAAGGTAAGATCAGATGGACTGTGGTGTTAGAATTAACACAATTTTAATATCCCCATCTCTCATCTATTTGTGAATCATATTTAGTGTAATCGGCTAAATACACAGGTAACAGTTTGCATATATTTAGTAATAAATAATAACATAGAAAATATCAACATTTCTGGCAAAATAAAAAAAATGTAAAAAAGCAATTGAAACAATGTATGTATATGTATAAAGTTAACAATCTTTCAGTTTAGTTATATCACGACAGTGTATACTTGAAGCTGTGAGGTAAATGCTGAATTTGGCAGTTTAGTTTCTTTCAAGCTAGTCTAAAACGTTTTAATCTAATTATGCTGAGTTGCAAAAGAAAGTGTATACAGCTCAGTTGTGAAAGAAAGGGTGCAATGATTTTTCTTTAGAATAAAATGTATAAATTCCAAAATTAATATACGTCATGTTTGGTACCAAAGTTGTTATCATTGTATTGCCAATATGATGTTGTCATTTTTTTTCTCAATAGGTTGAATCATTAAGGACTGTTGTTTGATAAAAAGGATAGGGGTGTAAAGTAAAATTTTCAGTGTAAATTTTCTTTTGCGACTGAGTATATAATTCAATTCATTATTATCATAATCAAAAAACGCTTCGAACATATTTTTTGCCTGTTTTAATCAGTGCCCACTCAGTTTGAACAATATGATAAATTCAATTTGCCCCTTTCAAATTGTATATTGCATTTAATGATTTATTCATTCTTCTTATTATTATTGAGGCCCACAGGAGGATGGAAGAGGTACATCTTCCTTTGTTCCCTGACAATATGAGTCAGTATTCCCTTGTTCCCATCAACTATTTTGCTTTGTTCCCCAACATTATTTGTCCACTGTTCCCCTGTTCTCTAAAAGTATCTTTAATGTTTAAAAGATGTGCTAATGTTCCCCAAAATTCATTCCGGCCTACAGTAATTATAGTTGCAACACTGTCATCACAAAGATATTGTTTGAAATGTTAACTTTTTGTGATTTCTTTTTTTAATATTAAATCTAGATGTCAGAATTTTATTTCCTGTAAAGTCATGTTCCATTGTTCCCTAAAAATATGTGTCAATGTTCCCTTTTCCCCTGAAAATAACGTCAATGTTCCCTTGTTCACCAAATATAAATGGCCATTTCCCCCAAAACCCCTGAGAGGACCTCATTATTGAGTTGCTTTCAATTTGACAAGTTTGTATTGGTCTTTGATTGAGTTTTATCTGTTTAAAATATACATTTTCTGTGCTCGCCTCAAGGTTTTACCTTAGTTCATATTATTGTTTACACTTGTTATTGCATTTACATTTGTTATTGCGTTTTACCATTTGTTACTTATATCTGATATTTTTAAATGTGCTAACGGATGACGGGTATACAGTACTGGTTCTACCCAGGAAAATGGGATGGTCTGTCTTGTGCTGAAATTATGTAAAACATGTTAAACAAACAAAATTAACAATAAGAAAAAAAATGGGTTATGGTATGTGTTTTCCGAATTGATAAGCATAGATAAAACAATTGAAACATGCGATTTTCACAGCACGTGTTATTCGAATGACACCGTAATTATATTTAGATTAGGGTTCGGTATCGTAAAAAAAAGGTAAACAAATGGCTGTATCTTCATTAATAAAAGAAACCAAGACTGGAAATTACATTTATAATGAGGTTAGTTAGTTTATGAATGCTAAACTTTATATTATTAACGCGTTGAACCCTCGTATCGTTCAAAAACTAGGGGTTCGGAGATTTAGGGTTCGGAAGTGGGTTTTATACCCTTAGCGATGAATAAAATAGCAATTTTGCTATAAATACTTTAATTAAGGCAATCAAATACTAACCATATATATATGTACATTAACTACATGCATACCAGTTAAAATTATAACGGTATGATTCGTTTATTGTCAGTTATACGTATTTTTAATTTCCGTAAAGGGTTCGGAGGTTCGGAAGTGGTTTTTATACCCCTTCGGCTAAGACGTCATGTTTTTTCCTGTGTATTTTAAGGTCCCGTAAATCTCAACGAATATCCACATCAACACAAAATCAGACTCAAATAAATTTGTAATGGCCAGGGTTAAGTTTTTCAGCAATTAAACGTTTTGGGTAAGTAGGCTACGAGACATTGTAATGGAAGTGGGTTACCGTAGGCGTAGGACTATGGTGGTACAGTGCTTACGGTAGTAGCGCATCATCGGTAGTAGCGGATCAGTTTATGTTTACATTTCATTTGTTCAGCTCGCATGCATTTGATTTTATGTAACTTTTCATATTTGAAGAGTGATCATATAAGCATACAACTATACATTAGCGCACACTTCCTTGAGTAATTGCCCACTTAGTGCATCACCTATCAAGAAAAGTGATCCGTTTTCATAATTTTTCATTGCAGAGATGTTGAGATTTTATATTATTTTCAGTAGGTGATAAAATGTGTGTTACTCGGTTTTTATACTTAGGTTCTATAGTAAAATAAAAATCTTTAGCAGAGTAAAAAGACGATAATTTTTCTGATTTTAATTTTGAAAGATACATATATTGAATCAATTTGCATGAAGGTGCATGAACTATGCAGGCTTTTAAAAGAATCACACTGTAGATACCTTAATTTTAGCAATGTGACTTTGTATCCAACGTTGGGCTATGACGTTGGATTTTGGTTGAAAATGAAAGTCAGGTAGACGTCATATTCCGACGTTGATACAACGTCAAACCCCGAAGTTGGACTGACGTTGGACTCCGACGTTGATACAACGTCAAATCCCGACGTTGGATTATGGTTGAAAATGAAAGTCAGGTAGACGTCATATTCTGACGTTGATACGTCAAATTACGACGTTAGATAGTGTGATATCTTCTGATATATATATTATTAATGAGTGGGTGTTTATACTAGTATAGTATAATAACGAGAGACACAGAGTTATATGTTATGATGTTTACTACACAAGCTAAGATAGGAACTGACCAGCATGGTATGAGAGGCATTAGCCTGCAATGTATGATTGACAGATAGAGAGGAGGAGCTAAGCTAATATTATCAATGATTGTAAGAAGTCCATGACATCTCCCTTTCTTGAAAGAATAATAATTAACATAAACAAATGTTCTTGATTAATCTCTGAGTAGTCCATAAAGAGAATGAATGTTGTTAAGCTGTCAATGTTGTTTTGGCAGCAATGATAGGAATATCCCTTCACAGATTGGTATCAAGATAATGTTCACATTAAATCCAATTTGAACTTTGCTTCGTGGAATTGACCATGTCAAGCAAACATCTAACCACAGTTTTATGTCTTTAGTGCCAAAACTTGTCAATGTCAAAACACTCAAGCATTCACATTTATTTCAGTGTAAAAATTGCGTTGATATGTTGCAGCAGTTCCAAGTACTAATTAAACTAGCTAATCACTAAATCTCGCTGAATTGTCTAAAGTCACTTTTACAATATGTTAAACTTGTAATTAATATAAGAACAGTTTACATATAGACTTGTTTACAGGAAATCCCCAATACTTGCAAATATGAAATTTACTGCAAACTGCAAGTTCTCTAGTCATATCTAATATAGAAATGATTACATTAATCATACTTAATGTTTAGGAAATAGTTGGATATTAATTTCCTATTGAGGTTTTACTGTAAACATACAAGTTTCAGGACTAAGAGGTTACTAGCACATTAGCCTTTTTATTATCTGATCTTTACCATCAGATTAAATGCATAATCAATCTACACAATCACTATCCCTGTATCTGGCTGGTTTCCTGATATTATCTCTGGGACGCAGTGATCTTGTCGTAATGTTCTGTCACTGAATGTTATCAGTTGAGTTATGACTCTGTTGGCTGTTTGTTATTCCATGATCATTAGTGAACGGGCCATTGTTGTCATCGTCCATGATCACCACAGGTGTTGGCTCTGATGTTTTCTGGAGATGAACTCTGTTACGTCTGAGGTTAAAGCCATTTTCTGTTGTAATGTTATACGACCTTGGTGTGGAATGTTTACTATCAATGACTGCAGGTTCCCACACTTTATTTTTCCAGTAGCGTACTGAATCACCATCCTGCAGGGGTTTCAAGATTTTTGTCCTTTTATCATAGAAGAACTTTTGTTTCTCCTGGCATTTGAGTAATTGTTGGTGAGCATCTTTTGGCACTTGTGGTTCAAGTAGTGCTGAATTTGTTGGTATTTTATCCCGAAGTCTTCGGTTGAACAACAATTGTGCTGGAGAGTAGTCACAACCTGTGACTGGCGTATTTCTGTATTCCAGAAGCGCGATGCTTTCGTCCTTACCATTTTCATATGCCTTTTTAAGCAATTTCTTCACGGTTTGAATCGATCGTTCTGCCATGCTGTTGCTTTGACTGTGTGTCGGGCTACTTGTGGTTATTCTGAAGTTATTGTTTTTTGCAAAGTGTTTTTATAAAAACTCTCTGCTGTTAAACGGCCTATTGTCTGCAATAACTTCCTCAGGAATGCCGTGCACAGCAAATATTGCTAACAGCATCGTTTGTACTGATTTGGCGTTTTTCCCGTTTAGTTTTCTAATTTCCACAAATTTACTGAAATAGTCCGCACATAAGACATAGTCTTTGTTTCTGTACTCAAATATGTCGACACCTACTTTCTGAAATGGTCTTTGTGGTATTTCGTGCTGCTTCAGGGGCTCTTTTTGATTTTGCCTTTTATACTTGTTGCACGTCGCACATGTGGAACAGGCTTTTTAAATGTCATGTTTCATTCCTGGCCAATACATAGACTCACAGGCTCTGGCTTTTGTTTTTACCATTCCCATGTGACCTTCATGAAGTAGGGTCAGCATTTTACTTCTCATTTCTTCTGGAATTATGACTCGATTGTCTAGGAACAAAACATCATCTATAATGTGTATTGATGTTTTGAAATTCCAGTATGGTCGCAGTGTTAGTGGAAGGCTTTTCATATGATGCGGCCATCCTTCTTTGACAGTTTTATGCAGTAGCACGAGGGTTTCGTCATTTGCGGTGGCTGTCCTAATTTCATTCATTTGATTGTCATCCATAGGGTGATTTTGCATCAATGAGTGATCTGTGACGTTCAGTTCCTCAGCATTTTCCATCGTTTCCGGATCCGTCTCATTTAGATATGCACGTGACAGTGTATCAGCTACAAACATGTACTTTCCAGGGGTATATTTCAGATTTATATCATATTTCTGGAGCTGTAATAACATCCTTTGAAGTCGTGGTGGTGATCCACTTAGAGGTTTCTTCAATATGCTTTCCAAAGGTTTATGATCGCTTTGTACATTCACGTTTTTTCCATATATGTACGCATGATACTTAGATGTAGCGAACACTACGGCCAGTAATTCCTTCTCTATCATGGCGTACCCCTTTTCAGTTTCCGTCAGTGCTCTTGATGAGTACGCGATGGGATGTCCGTCTAGCAGTAAGCAAGCACCAATACCATTTTGAGAGGCATCGGCTTGTATTGTAACTTCCTTTGTTACGTCATAGAAACTCAGAACAGGTTCTTTTGTTAGCACTGTTTTTATTTGTTCTAATGACTTCTTTTGTTCATGTTCCCATATAAAACGATTGTCCTTGCGTAGCAAGTTTCTGAGAGGCGCGGTAATTTCAGACATATTGGGAATGTATTGTGCAAGAAAGTTCACTGTCCCCAGGAGGCGTTGTACACCTGCCTTATTCTCAGGGGATGGCATTTCCAGTATAGCTTTTATTTTATCTGGGTCAGGCCTCAGTCCTTCTTCGCTGATGATATTTCCCATGTATTTTACTGAGTTGACTTAGAACTGAATTTTGTCCTTGTTGAATTTAATATTCTTCTGTTCAGCCCTTTTCAGTACTTTGTGCAGAATTTCGTCGTGACACTTTTCATCTTCTGCGGCGATTATCATGTCGTCTGCTATCATAAATACACCTTCAATGTCACCAAATGTCTCAGTGTTTTTCAGTTGAAAGACTTCACTGCTGGATTTCAGTCCAAATGGTAGACGTGTATATCTATAGCGACCAAAAGGCGTTTGAAAGGTACATAAGTACGAGCTTTCTTCATCGAGTTCAACTTGATGGTAGCCGTCCTTTTCATCTAAGATTGTGAAAACTTTCTTTCCACTCAGTTGTGACGTAACATCACCACAGGCGGCACGCTCTTATCAATTTCAATATGGTATTTGCCTTCGAATTTGCCAAGTCCTTGGAATAAGTAGTCATAATCACTTAACACAGTTTCTAAAATGTACTGTTGATCAATTGAGTCTACTTTTGACACTAGTTGAAGTGTCTGACAAGCTTTAAGCCCAAGTAACGGTGTGCATTGGAAGTCCATTACGTAAAAGTCTAAGCTTTGTTGTTCACTGTTTTCCTTTAGTAGCTGGCAATTGACTGTAGTTTTCCCAAGTGGCATAATTGTAGAGTTTGAGAATGTTGATAGTTTAGTTGTTGTCTTTCTCAAACTGGCGTTTTTTAATTTGTTGAAGAGAGTTTGTGGAATGATATTCGCCTCTGCACCAGTGTCTAGCTTAAATTTTACAACTGTGTCACCCATTTTGACTAAGGAATACCATCCTTTATCCTCATTCATGGATTCTATTTTCAGTTCTCCTGCAAACTCACAATCTGACGACGAGTCTTGCAATTCTGCATGATTTACTGCTCTCTCTTTATTGTAGAAGCATACCTTTTGAGAAATGATTTAAGCGGTTACACGTGTTGCATTTCTTTCCGTAAGCAGGACATGCTGATTTGTTATGTTTCCCACCACATTTATTACAGTTCACCATAGGCTGCTGCTGCTTTGTGTGCATAAAACTATAGCTCGTGGGGCGATGCTGCAGTTTGCTCGGCGCACTATAACCTTGTGCCGGCTTTCTAGCTTGATTTCTGTAGTGAGTTCCTTTTTGTACAACATCTATTTTCTGATCATGTTTTATCTCTTTGATTTGATTCTTGCTGCACTCTGCTGCTCTGCACAGGTCGACGACATGGTTTAAATCTGGACTTTCAGAGACTCTTAGGAGCCTTTCTCTTAGCCGTTCATCCCCGATGCCAAATATGATTCTGTCCCTGATCATAAGATCTCGTTGTTCTCTGAAATCGCAGTTTTTAGACTTTGTTTTGAGTTCATTGATGAATTCATCAATTGACATATCATTTTGTTTAATATTCCAAAATTTATACCGTTCAATCACAGTGTTTTTCCTTGGTTCGCAGTATTCACTAAACTTTTTTTGTACTTTTGCAATGTCTTGTTTGTCATCATCGTTTTCCCAGGTAAAGTTATTAAATATCTCAAGGCCATCATCTCCAATACAAGTAAGAAGTACCGCAACCTGCACTTTTTTATCCTTCTCGTTTTTACCACTGGCTATTAGGTAATAGTCGAATTTTTGTTGCCATCTCTTGAAGTCTTCTGCAAGATTAGCATTTCCGCCAAAAGCAAGAGGTTCCGGAGGTTTAAATTCCTGTGCCATTTTAATTTTCACTGAATATAATCAAGTTATTTTCGCATCTCATTAACAACTATGATCGAACATAATCCAATCAGTCACTATAATATTCCAATGATCGAATATAATCCAATCAGTCACTTTTAATATTCCAATGATCGAATATAATCCAATCAGTCACTTTTACTCTGACACCATGTGATATCTTCTGATATATATATTATTAATGAGTGGGTGTTTATACTAGTATAGTATAATAACGAGAGACACAGAGTTATATGTTATGATGTTTACTACACAAGCTAAGATAGGAACTGACCAGCATGGTATGAGAGGCATTAGCCTGCAATGTATGATTGACAGATAGAGAGGAGGAGCTAAGCTAATATTATCAATGATTGTAAGAAGTCCATGACAGATAGACGTTGGATAGTGAACACAGATAATCTAAACACATTTAAATACATTTATTCATTGTATAGACACACAGTACAACAACCGAATAGAACCCCGCGGGGCAACGACAAACTAATTGATTCCATTCAACTGACCCAAGCCGAGTTGTGTTTACACTATGAATAGTACTTCTACAAGAAATGAACAAAATGGCGCCAACTTGGCCAAGATAAACAATGAAAATTTGTCATCTCGTTTGACAGACCTCCAATACAGATGCATCGCTCCCTCTCTATATCTGTCTTCTTGCGATCGGTCAAACAGATGACTGATCTTGAGTTGTTTTGTGTCTTTGGTTGCCGATTGCGCCAATACTTTTGAGTCGTCGTTCACATTTAGGCATGTTGATCACAAATAGAAATTGACTAGTCAATGAATGGCGGCTTTGTTTATTTTTTTTCACATTATTGTAATGTCACGCGTGATTGGCCGATGCAGTGAAACGGCACACTTCGGCTTTGTACATTGACCGTGTTATACCAATTAGCATCGGTCCTGCACAAAGGAAAATTGGTGCGAGACGGGACCTTTTCCAGGGCCTTGCCAAGTCCAAAGGGGCAGGGCGTAATGTGGGAAGACATGTCGTCAGAGGAAAGGGCAGGGCGCAGCGCTACGCCAAAACGTGCTAGGCACAACACTGGTTCAGACTTCTTTTTTCCTTCCACCCCCGCCAAGTTAGTCTGGAGCATACTTGAGGCAGTGGTCCAATGCCAAATTCATCTCATGCTCTGTGGTGGCATTCCCTTTCATCACGCTTTCTGTAAAAAATATATATGAAAGAATGAGATAAGAAAGGAGATTACATGCAGAAGGCTGAAGGCAGAATGAAGAATTACAACTAGAGTAGATTGTACTATTATAATTCATACAACAAAATCACATGCCATACTTAAGTAATATTGAATTCTATAAGTGGGTGATTTCAAAAATAATGAAGCATAAGTGTAATTTTTTGGTAAAATTTCAGATTACAGATGGGATTATAATTTTTAGTGCAATAGTTAGCCAATATGTTCAAGTTTATGTCATGAATACGGCCAATGGATAAGTTAACATGTTACAATAACAATCTAAGTGTTTATATGAATTTTAATGAACTTTTTTGAAATAAATAACCAAATTGTGATTCACAAATTATCTCAAACAATAATCATAATACTGTTTTTGCAGCATGTACATATAAAGTAACATGTTCAACAATAATTTTGTAGTAAAAATATGTTCTGTAGTCCAAAATACAATTGAAAAATATAGGTTTTTATGCTTTTAAGTCCCATTATTTTATAAACACACACCTTAATGTCATTTTTATGCACCATTATCTTAAACTTTTGAAGAGTAAACTTTATGTTTTGCATAATTTAGGACATACTCGAGATATTTGCAAAGTTTCATAAGTGTAAATTAAAATTTGCCAAAAATATGAATACTTAAAAAAAGCCACATTGTCTTGCTTTTTTGTACACTTGGGACAATGCCTTGCATTATTAAAAATCAACATACATTTCTGATCTTAAAACAGAGTCTACTGGCTACAAAGTTAAGAACTTTTAAAATTTGCCCCATGACCTATGTGTTAAACAGGAATTTTATTTGTAATATTCTGTTTTAAGATTTAATAGTTAAAGATTACAATTAATGTTTGCAGGTTTAGACCGTTCTATCTCAAATCATTTGGAGGGAAATGAACAATGAATGTCAATACAGCATAAAAATAAAACTTTAAACAATGATTCACTCATTTTCTTGGTTTCAATGATCCATGAATGCCCTTAAAGAGCTTAAAAGTTCTTCTTTTTTTTTTTGTTTTAAACATTAACCATAATTCTGTACACTTGGGACCATTTACTAACATCATCAATATGTTTATTTTAATGTGTAAATCAGTGTTCCTGTAGGAACATATGTAAATATAAACACTTATAATGTTATTTCACGATAAAATTCCATACAATATAGAAAAATTAAATATTGCAAAGTGATTTCTTATTATTCTGAAAACAAGAGATCTTATCAGAATAAAGTAATGATTGAATAATATCTTAGCATTAAGACAATATATTGTGGAATAATAAATCTTTGCTTTTGTTCTGGTATACTCCCAAAAACTTACAATAAATATATTGATACCTCATAAATAAGAGTTAATTTATAGCATTTGATAAAAGATTTATAAATGTGTACACTTGGGACAAAACTATTGAACAAATTAAACTTTCTAAATTATCAAATGAATTGCCAAGATTAACTTTCCGTAGGAATACCTATATTATTGTTATATTATTCAAACACTGAAAACAATTTACTTTAACAAACATCTATACAATTCAACTGATTATACATAACTTAACTCCTAACAAATGAAGTCATGTTAAATGCTTAAACATAATGGTCAAAAGTATTATATCCCAAGCCAGAACACAATTATTAAACTCATACCTGAACTCAGATACTTGTTCTTGTACCTCTGTACATGCAAGAAAAGTGTACCAATACATTTATGTACAGTGAAACAAGTGTACATATGTATGTACATTAAAACAAGCATACTTTTCTACATTCAATGTACAGCCAAACGAATGTATCTCTGACCTGTACATGCAAACAAGTGTTGCCGTACCTTTCTACTTTCAAATAAGCTTACCTCTGTGCCTCTGTACATGCAAACAAGTGTACCTCCATACATCTTTACAGCAAAACAGCTGCACATATGTACATGCAAACAAGTGTGCCTCTCTGTATCCAAACAAATGTATCTCTGTAAATCCAAAAAGGTGTACCTCTGTACATCTTAACGAGTGTACCCCTGTACACCCAAACATTTAGTGTACCTTTGTACATTCAAACAAGTGTACCTTTATACCTCTGTACATCCTTACAATTGTACCTCATATACATCCATACATGTGTAACTCTGTACATCCAACCAAATCTACATCTGTACATCTTAACATGTATCTGTCATCTATAAATCCAAACAAGTGTACCTATGCTCACATGTAGAAAAAAAGTGTAAATCTATATCTCTGTATATCTTAACAAATGAACCTCTGTCCATCTGTACAGCCAAACAAGTGTACATAATAATGTACCTCTGGTACATGCAAACAAATGTACCTCTGGCACATGCAAACAATTGTATCTCGGTACATTTGTACAGCCAAACAAGTGTACATAATAATGTACATCTGATACATGCAAAGAAATGTACCTCTACATATGTACAGCCAAACAAGTGTACTTCAGTACATCTGGTTTATAAATGCAAACAATGGTGCCTCTGTACATGCAAACAATGGTACCTCTTTACATCTAGACAAGTACTAGTACCTCTATACAGCTGTACCTCTGTATATCAGTGAACATGAGTACATCCAAACAAATGCACCTCTGCACATATACCTCTGTACATCCAAGCAAGTATTCCTCTGTACATCCAAACAACTGAATCTCTGTATATTCAAACAGAGGTACACCTTTTTGGATGTAAAAAGGTGTACCTCTGTACATCCAAGCCAGTTTATCTCTGTACCTAGACTGTACATCCAAACAAGTGTACTGGTACCTCAATTAATCTTCATTTGATATAATGGTCTCTGGCCTTCTAAAAAAAGGCCTTGAATATGTGTTTGAGTTGGAGTCACAACAGTTTTACTTCTTAAAGTGCCCTCAAAGGGAACTTTAAGGACCAGAGTTGCCATCTTTAATGTATCAAATCATTTCCTGAAAACTTATTTGACATTTATCAAGTGTAATGAGCAAAACCAGTTTTTTATGTCCCAAGTGTACAATAACAATAGTTATATTTATGTGCAGTGTAAAATACTCATAGAGGCATTATCTATTAAACCTTATACAGCATATGTCAAGTAGAAGAATGTTGCCTTACTATGGAACAGAGAAAGAACAAATATAATTGTTAACAACAAAAATATATGATTTTACCTTTTTTTCTTGTAGGTTAATTTGGAATATTTACAAAATATCATCTTATTTTACCATTAGAACACTTCTCCAGACTATTTTCTATGGAAATTACACCTTTCTGCTTGCTGCCTTGTAATAGAATGAATTGTGGTATAATTTTCCTGGAACTGACACCTCTCAATCAAAATTGTCAAATTTCATGTACACTTGGGACAACACAAATATGCCAGAATTATTTTTACATGCTATCTTACCATCACAATGTTGTCATAACTGATGCCTATTGGACATGTTCTTACTAAAAAAGTGCTTAGAGATTGAAAAGGCATGTGGACTTTAAAAATATCTATCATTTCAGGGCCTCCTCTGGCCAATTTTTTTCTTGCGCCACCACTTGCGCCAAATGAAAAAAGTTGGAGCCAAATTGGAGAAATTGGAGCCATTTGGCTCTAATGGCCCAAGCCATATTTCTTCTAGAGTTTTATGTATAAATGTATTTTAAATGTGAAAATAAGAGAGTTGGTTTATATCTGGTACACTAAGGAATGAAATGAATGAAACCAAACAATATTAATAAAAAATATTTATATATATATGTTTTCAAACCCCCAATATCTGGAAAGTTTCTACATCACATGTTTGCTTAAATCAACTAGCTGAACCTAATGACAGCAGGAATCATACATTGATGCTTTGATTTGATTGTTTAAGATGTATAGGTAGGCCAGTAACAAGTTCAAAACCTGCCGTTTTTTTTGTATTTCCGGAACCGCGAAAACACATGACATTCGCTTATCTTTACGTCTTTTTTAATTTATTTTGAAAAGATGAACTGCCATATACATTAAAAACATATTTTGGCAACACATAAAACCTCCTGGAAACTGATTAATAAACCAGTGTTTTGTGTAAAATGTTTGCATTTTTTTGTGTGAAAACCTTGAAATTATGAATGAACAAAAACAAAACAAATGTCACGTGGATCTAGTCAATCATGTAAAATATGTAAATTATTGAGGTGTTGATTTGTGTTTGATTGGTTAGAACCTGATTGGCTAGATATTATTCAGTGGTGTAATATTTTATGGTTGCAAGGTGTTGCATGAGGGACTTGATTACCCCCCGAGGCGAAAACAACAGTCATCAGTTGTTATTTAGGGATTAAGTTAATTACCGGAACACTAAAGGTTATCAGCTTTGTTTGTTTATTTAATGTTAAGTGTTCGCACGTGGTAGGTGTCAAATGGTTAGTTATGTTGTTTTAGACTACATTCAATGTACACTCGTCACGGTGATTAGTGTTGAGGTCTATTTGTAACAGGCCGATTACAGCTGAGAAATTAAACAAGTTTGGCTTTTTGGCAATTTCGATGTCACCAAACACTTTCGCCAAAGTTTGAAATTTAGAGCCATTTTCTTTTTTCTTTCGCCATTGGCACCATTGGCGATGCCCAGAGGAGGGCCTGCATTTATGCTAAATTGTACACTTGGGACAGTTTTTGACTTGTTATTGTATATGGCTGTCAACACGTTCAATGAACAAGATAATGTATAGAAATGTAGAAAAACTTAAAGAATACATATTTATGTGCTGAAATAGAAAACTTTTATTCACCTCATTATCAACACCTTTTCTACCAGCACCTCAGTATACCAATTCTGGTGAAAAAGTGTGTGCAAAAAATCTTAGTACACTTCAACTTCAAACTCTTATGGAAAAATAAAACATGTTTGGAGACGGGTTACATGTTATGTAACCGATAGTGAATATGCCATGCTACTGTATAAAAAAGACCATTTGCTGATATGTCAGCTGGTTGCATAGTTATTCAAAACTAAAAATGGTGTTTTAGTTGATATGTCACGCAAAACAGTACACTTGGGACACTTTTTGACATGTTTTTACAACATAACTTTTTAAGGAAGCAAGCTAATGTGATGAAACTTTGCATGAGAATCAACTACCACTAAACACATCTCCAGGACTTAACAACTTAGTTATTTAGCTTTCTGGTAAATAGATATTGGAATGTTAATAAAAAGCTTCATTATTTTTGAAATCACCCAAGTGTAAATGTTATGACTGATGAGCTTTAACAATTATGGCCTACCAGTAACACAGTAAAAGACTTAAGGGACACTTTGGTCTAGAAAGAGCATTAATTTATTATATCTTGAAAATGCAGTTACTTTCAAAATGTTGAATACCGCATGATATAATATTCATAATAGATTTCAAGCTATTGCAAATTTTAGATTTTTGTGTTTTGTGAAAGAGTTACTTCCCTTCAAAAATGATGACGTCACCAGAGAACAAGTAAACTTGTAGTATATTTAGTGCAAATTATTTTAAATGCAAAACTACATAACATATGTTGCTGAGCATTACTTAAGATAATATTGATCTATTGCAATTCAATTTTGTTGTTAACATTTAAAGAGGGGCGGTGTTATATCAGGTCAGATCAATAATTTAACACTAATTATACACAAAAAATAGTTTAATAATAACTGTATTGTAATACATGACTTACATTCAAGTATAATGTTCTTTCAACCAGTATTATAAATGTAGACAGCCATACAAAAGCAGCTAAGATTATAGATATAACATAGTCAAGTCAGTTGTTGTTCCTTGATGAAACATGCAAGGGAAGTAACTCTGCAGTAGACCTCACAGATGTTAATTTGCAGTAACTCAAAAACTTATTGGAATATTTCGATGCAGTTTTTAGCATTCTGAACCTGTTTTCAAAATCTACAACATGGCATGTTTCTAGACCGAAGTATCCCTTAATTTATTACAATTCGAAAAGCGGATATGAAACTGGATACTCAAAGTATTTTTCACCTATATGTTATGGTCACTATTGTCATGTACAAACCTTTTACAACTTGGTATAGTCTAAGCTTTTGAAAGGCAAGCTTGGATTTCTTGCCCTTCATGTTAAAATGGCCCACAACTTCATTCGTCATCAGTCTGAAAGACAGACATAAACTTACTAAGCAATTAAATATTGTACGAAATTGCTATTATACATTTGCTGTTTATTACAAAAGTTATATATACTACTTTCAAGGGGGAAATGTGTAATGTAACACCCAACATAAAACACCCAACAGAGAAAGGTGGAAATGGGGTAAACATCCCATACTGTTTAGGCTAAATAAAATTAATCACCTGGATCTCAGGCCCTCCCTCGTCTCTTTTTTGGTAAAAAATGAAAAGTTTCAATGAGGTAAATAAAGACTACAGTAGTGCTTTCGGCTCGCAAAGGTCATAACCAAGAATCGAACCACAAAAGTAGAGATGCATATGTTTTATCAGAAAATATCAGCTTGATATTGAAACTTAAGTATGACTTACTTTACATTGTTTATCTTTGGAAAATGATGTTTTATCCAAATACTATTGAAATCTAAAATACAAAGCCCCCCCTCATCTCTTTCGTCAACCTGTAAAATTGCATTAAAAAAATGCTTCCCTCCCACATGTCTTTTTAGCATCTAGTATGTTCTAATGATCAATAGAGGATAAAATTTACCAGAAGATGCTCAAATCGTCATCACCGACTGTATCTTCAGTATACAATATACTTTCACAATATACTGTGGCATTACCTCATCAAAGCGAAAATAGATCATGTACATGTACATGCTTTATATATGTATGTACCACGTAACAGCGTGTACATTTTTTTTTGGTTTAAACGCCAATAAACCCCAAAATTATCACAGTCAGTTCCTATTTACCTCTCCATTATCCTCTTGTTGAAAAATCTCATTTCGAATGTTTTTTAATTCATATCATGTGCATCAACTATGTGTCATTCTTCAATATTTGTAATTATTAGCATTTACCTTATTCTTATAAATCCCATAATCCAATTTATTATATATATTCTCCTCGGACAGAAAGAAAACACCGACTTCTTTAGTTAACATTCAAATCTTAAAGAACGAAATTTATTCTGTCGTCACGATCGTCATATTATGACGTCATTATTTTATGACACCTCTAAGAAAGGACCAATTTAAAAACTTTGAAAAACGACATTCTAGCTGTGGCAATATCATGTGTGTGTGTTTTTTTGATTGTATATGTTCGTGCGTGCGTGTGTTAGCGTGTGCGTGCATGTTAATTTGTGTGTGTTTTATTTATTATCTCTTAATTGAATTTAAGTATTGCATGGACTCCTAGGCGAAAGTAGAATATAATTTGAGAGGTTAGCGGCACATAACATTGTGGCAATTGTTGATATTAAAGTCACTGCAATTGTCGTATGATACCGGCATTAAGTTGGTTCATATATCAAAAACAGTAAAAACATTTATCTCAGCATGTTGAAAACATGTCTGCTATACAACGTTGCGACGTCAATAGGCGATGTAAATACAACGTTGTGATTTTGACGTCGATTAGACGTTGGATTTAGGTCGCCAACGTCAAGACCAAGATCCAACCAATATCCAACGTCATTTTGACATCGTGTGCCCACTGGGTAGGCCTAGTTACTGCCTGAAGGATGTGAGTTTTTAAAACAACAATACAGTTAAAATGAAATAAAAAATGAACAGATGTTGTTTTTAAAACACTTTGGTGTACAATGCTCAGGCCTGATCATCAAAAGATCCATGATTTGGAGTTTTAGACTTTCAGGGACATTGATTCTGTAAACAGGACATTGCATATAAATATGAAATGAGAATGAATATGAAAATCATGAGAATGCAGAGCTCTTTCCTGCATGTTCGGCACACTTCTCGAGTTTTAGACATCACACTTAAGAATTATTGAATGTTGTTTAACGGCTCATCAACACAGTATAGGTTATTAGCCGTCCCAGAGAGATGGGAATTCGAAGGATGCATAGGAATCTGGGAACCATGCCCTACTCTTATCAAGTAGATTCGTATGGTACTTTTACGTGCTCGGAGGATAGACCGATACACGGGTCCAGGGACCGCCCTGTTTACGTCTCCAATGGACGAGGCTAAGGGAAAGTGTCTTGCCCAAGAACACACTGACGAAACTCAGTGGCACCACGGAGGATTGAACCAGAGGCCTCCGGGTACAAATCCGCCGTGCTACCGACTGCGCCAAGCCAGCCCTCCACACTTAAGAAAATATAAACATCAAGCATGTGTGTATATGTATATCGATATATTCGTAATTTATTTAGACTTATACTTTAATGTATACATGTGATAATCTATGTACATGCATGGAAAATAATGTTTTGTTATTTAAACTGTCAAGTAAGTACTATGTGCTCTCAATTCAGGGTGAAATTGGGGTAACCAGTTCATGTGAGCAAATGTAGCGTGTATATTCACTTGTCCAAATGAATATATGAAATGACAGCTTTTTTTGCATGTTCGACACACTGCATTACACTTATTAACTGTTGAGTACTAAATGCTATACTGTTTAAAGAATTTCTTAATGCTATGTCTTGATTATATGTGTGGTATTTTTAGCTCTACTGATCAGAGATCAGCAGAGCTTATGCCGTGGTGCGGCGTCCGTCTGTCCGTCCGTCCGTTAACTTTTATTTGTAGCGACTACTCCTCTGAAACTACTGGATGGATATTCATAAAACTTTACAGAAATGTTGCCCATGAAGTCTAGTTGATCCTAGCAAAAATTCATGTTGATGTGAAATCCAAGATGGCTGCCAAAGCTAAAAATAGATTTTTTAAATTCAAGTTTGTAGCGACTACTTCTTGAAAACTATAAGTGATATTGATATGGGACTTTTTCTAAAATGATCAGCATGACATGATGTTGGTCCTTGTCGAAAATCGTTTTGATTTGACGTTAAACATGGCTGCCAGCGGCCATCTTTGTTTACATAGAGTTATATAATGAAAACTTGTAGCGACTACTCCTCTGAAACTACTTGACGGATTTTCATGAAACTTCACAGGAATGTTGCTCTTGATGTCTAAATGATCCTAGCAAAATTTCAGGTCGGCCGGAAATTCAAGATGGCCGCCACGGCTAAAAATAAATTTTCAAAATACAAGTTTGTAGCGACTACTTCTTGAAAACTATAAGTGATATTGATATGGGACTTTTTCTAAAATGATCAGCATGACATGATGTTGGTCCTTATCAAAAATCGTTTTGATTTGACGTTAAACGTGGCTGCCAGCGGCCATCTTTGTTTACATAGAGTTATATAGTAAAAACTTGTAGCGACTACTCCTCTGAAACTACTTGGCGGATTTTCATGAAACTTCACAGAAATGTTGCTCTTGATGTCTAATTGATCCTAGCAAAATTTCAGATCGGCCAGAAATTCAAGATGGCTGCCACAGTTAAAAATATTTTTTTAAAAAATAAGTTTGTAGCGACTACTTCTTGAAAACTATAAGTGATATTGATATGGGCCTTTTTCTAAAATGATCAGCATGACATGATGGTTATCTGAGTCGAACATTATTTTGATTCAACATTTAACATGGCTGCCAGTGGCCATCTTTGTTTACATAGAGTTATATAATGAAAACTTGTAGCGACTACTTCTCTGAAACTACTTGACGGATTTTCATGAAACTTTACAGAAATGTTGCTCTTGATGTCTAATTGATCCTAGCAAAATTTCAGGTCGGCCGGAAATTCAAGATGGCCGCCATGGCTAAAAATAGATTTTCAAAATACAAGTTTGTAGCGACTACTTCTTGAAAACTATAAATGATATTGATATGGGACTTTTTCTAAAATGATCAGCATGACATGATGGTTATTCAAGTCGAACATTATTTTGATTCGACGTTAAACATGGCTGCCAGTGGCCATGTTTGTTTACATAGAGTTATATAATGAAAACTTGTAGCGACTACTCCTCTGAAACTACTTGACGGATTTTCATAAAACTTCACAGGAATGTTGCTCTTGATGTCTAATTGATCCTAGCAAAATTTCAGGTCGGCCGGATTTTCAAGATGGCCGCCATGGCTAAAAATAGATTTTCAAAATACAACTTTGTAGCGACTACTTCTTGAAAACTATAAGTCAGTGTTCATTCTGGAGGGCGACACGAGCGACTTTGTCGCTTTTTTCTCCGTGACTTCGCTTTTTTTTTAGCCGACGGCGAAGTTAAAGTCGCCTTCAGATTGACCACATCGCTTTTTTCCCGCCCTCAAGCGAAGTGTAACCAGTCCTTTAACTGACCTGTTGTTTATGTCTCAGGACAGGCGTAGACATCTCTGGGAAGTGATTATGCTAATTGCTTTGTTCGATCACAGCAGAAACGCCGCGGGGAGCTTACTTTCCTACAACTATGATATCCCCCGAGGCAATTTTTGCACCTCGCCATTTTTTGTTTACATATTATACTCTACAGGGAATACACACGCCTTATCCAATGAGATTGCGTATAGCTGAACAATTGACCAATCGTAGGTTCCGTTACAGTTAGACAAGTGCGTGTTGAAAAAGTGATCGAAACAACAGTTTGAAGTTAATTTACATGAGACGATTAAATGATACCACCGAATAATGATTAGAGTTGTGTTTTCTTAATTGTTTGATAAAACGGACCTTTTGGCATTCCAAACAAATTAATGCATGAAAAAGAGTTAATAATAGATGACATTTCTACTGAATTTTCGGCAATTTTTACTTCCGGAAAAGTGCGGGGTCATAGTAGTTCGGATAGGGACACAAGTTCGGATGGAGGAAAAACTTTTTTTTTTAATAAATATTGTTTTTAGCTAATACAAATTGGGAGACAAAACACATAAATTGGTCTTATAGGTCTTAATGAGGAATAAGCCAGGACGTGAGCCTTTTAGGAAGAAGTTTGAGAAGCATATTTACATAGAACTCCATACAAATTGATAGAAAGATGAATAAATAAAGATACCACAATATATTTATATTAAATCTTCTCTCAATCCTTTCTTCTATAGTTACAGTATATATCAGTAAAGAGTGCCTGTGAGTGTGAATAAAATAAATAAACACATTTAATTTGAAACAGCTAGCATGCTCTTAAATAATCAAAAGGTTATAACCAATAGGGTGTATACATGTATATCAGTTAATAATTAACAATAACCGATTGCACGCTTAATTTAAAAGATTGTGTCTCCCTCACTTCTCCCTATTTTTTGGTCACTTTTCTCTATTTTCTTTGGAGGGCGAAGTGACTTCTCCCTAAAATCCAGGCCTAGATTGAACCCTGTAAGTGATATTGATATGGGACTTTTTCTAAAATGATCAGCATGACATGATGGTTATTCAAGTCGAACATTATTTTGATTCGACGTTAAACATGGCTGCCAGTGGCCATGTTTGTTTACATAGAGTTATATAATGAAAACTTGTAGCGACTACTCCTCTGAAACTACTTGACGGATTTTCATAAAACTTCACAGGAACGTTGCTCTTGATGTCTAATTGATCCTAGCAAAATTTCAGGTCGGCCGGAAATTCAAGATGGCCACCACGGCTAAAAATAGATTTTCAAAAAAACCAGTTTGTAGCGACTACTTCCTGAAATCAAAATCAATCAGTAGAGCTTCAAGGTCATTGACCTCTTGTGTTATTTAATGCCATGTGATATACTGTTTAAAACAACCCTGCTTATATCTGTATTAATTATTATATTGCAGTGCTTTTTTTAATGCCTTATTTGGGGCCGAATTTTTTTATCACAATTATATCGAAAAAATTCACAATCTGAAACATTATTATTATTATTATTTTTATTTTTTTGGTAAACACAGACAAGTAAGGATACTACTCTTAATATAAGCTGGTGTCAAAACTAGTCTGTATTTACCAAAAACAAAACTTAAAACCAAGGGATATTAAACTGTGAAAATAAAATTGAAAAAAGTTTATTTCTCTTATAATATTTCACAATTTCTAGAAAAATGCCGCTATTTTTCACAATGGCATGAGCACAGGCTGCATTCACAAAACACATAAAAAAAACACTGTCTTGTACAGTTAACTATATGTAGTCTCATGTATCTGTTTTATTAACATCCCTGTAAATATTGTTTTTATGGTTGCTTAATTTGCATATATTTTATTAGTTACTCAGATAATTTCAAGTTGTCTTACTGTATACCTCAATGCCATTTTAAATCCAATAGGCCTTTTGTTTGCTTGTTAAATGGATTCTATGTTTTGTCGAAAAAAAGCTTAAAGCTTATGTTTATACTGTTTATGCATACCGACGTGAAATAAATAATATTATCTTATCTTATAATTTTTGATTATTACCTTGTGTTATTATAATTATTTATGAAAGACTGTAATGGGACATTTTAGTGTTGTTTTTCTGAGGTCAAGCAGATGTTTACAAAAATATCAAATACATACACCTGGTTAATTATCGCATGCAGAAGTTAATTTTCTTTCCAACAAATTACAATATATTTCTTCCTACGATCCCTAGATATCCAGTTTACATTCCAATATTATATTTCTTTATTTTTGGCAATCTGATGCAATCAATTAAGGGACACTGTCCGTAAGTAAGCAGATATTGAGCATAACCAAATAACTGTCTGACCTTTATTCATTGAAATGTATACATGAAAACATGAGGATAGACCCTAAGAAGTATGTAGGAATACATTCGTGAGTTTGAAAAAAAAAAAAGTTTTAATTATTAAATGTAAATAAAGTGGGACCCACAATATTTACCTTTTATGCGTTCACGTGACTTCCATAGCGCACTAGGTTTTCACCATAGTATGTCTTGTGTAATATGTATAGCCCGCTTAGCTCAGTCGGGAGCTAGTTCGGATAAATTTACACTCACGCACACTTATTTTTACTGCGAGTCTGGACTGCGAGTTTGGGCTGCGAGTTCAAACCCACGAAGTGGATTTGCTTTTTTTTGTACTGCGATTGAATTCCGTTAAACAATCTTGCTTTTAATTAGTAAATATTGAATAATGTTTAGTGTATAATGTTTGCGAACATAAGTATTGGGTGTTTCTTAAGCTAAAAGTTACGGACAGTGTCCCTTTAAAATACTGAGATTGAGCTACTTACGTCATAATGCAGAACATTGAGACATTGGCTCACATTCCCTGTTAACCTGTCTGGAAAGTACGTTTCCTCCCTGCGAACGGTGTATGTGAGCCCATGTCTTACACATCTTGCATTTTGAATATATATTGGGGGCCCTTATCATACCTTGTCCTTTGGCAGATTTTAAAAAAAACAAAAAACTTTTTCACAATGTTGATGTTTTATTATCTTTAAAATGACAAACAACACTGCTCACAGTGTACATAAATTAATATTAACAATAACCGATTGCGCGCTTAAAATATCTTGTCTCCCTCACTTCTCCCTATTGTATGTCACTTCTCTCTATTTTCTTTGGAGGGAGAAGTCACAAATCCAGGCCTAGTTTGAACCCTGCTAATGTGAGAGTTTTAACCTCAATAGAAAGCGCAGAAAAGCAGTAAGAAAGAAACAGTCAACGGTTTCCACAACGAATCGGCAGTGTACTCTCTGCCATTAAGATATTGAAGGTATGAGGTACCCAAGTTGTCAAATGTTCAGGTGGTAGGCTCATGCCACATTGACCAATGAAACCCCGAGAATTTTCTTTGCAGTATGACAACTTAATTTAAATTATGGTCAAATATTTTTTGATTTCTTCATATAGATCTAGATACGGTACTCGGGATACATACCTAGATCTGTGTTCAGGATCAATAAGAGTAACAGTCCTTTTATTTTTAATTAACTCAACATCTTGGGCATTTCGTGACAGTACAACCCAGGCAACCACAGGAAATTGCATTTTTTGGTTATTACTTTATGCTATTATAATTATTTATGAAGGACTGTAACGTGAACTTTTAGTGTTAAAAAATTCTAAAATTGCAAAGGCAATAACTCTAATTTGAATGATGACAGAGTTACAGTTACAGTTCTCGCAGTCTGCACTTCCTCCCATTGCCTCTATCATTGTGTGAAGTTTCATTGCAGTAGTTTTGAAGATTTGCTCAGGACAAAAAAAAATTTGCATACATTTGTTCTTTAGTTGTCATTGTTTTTGTCAGCACTGACCATTTTGACTTCATCCAATTTGGAAAGCCACTTTGATTAGGTTCTGATCAAAATCTAGTTTTGTATTTGATCTTTACCAAACTTTGCCAGATTGTTGATATTAATGGAAGTTTGGACAAGTTTGAAACCAGCTATATCAGATTAGTAACCAGGCGCATAGCTGGGCTTACGCACCTACGCACGTGCGTACAATTATTTGTCAATGTCCGAAAAAATAAAAACCGGAAAAAATGCAAAACCCAATAAAAACTGAAGGGGACGGTGTGGGAGGGTTGAGTCGTATTAAATTTCCGTATGCCCTACCTGATTTAATTTTGTCTTCTGATTTCAATGTGTATTAAAAAATAGCAGTCAAAAGCTTAAAATTGCTATGAAATATACGCCAAAACTCACCTATGATCGTCTGGCAAAAAAAATTGTGGGGAGCATGCCCCCGAACCCACTAGCGGCGATGCGTAACTCAAATTCGGACCTTGCTACGCGCCTGGTAACACAGGGATGAAGCTTAATATTTTTGTACTATGAGCCAGCTGGGCCCCTTGCTTGCAAATGTTAGGGGCCCAGCTTCAGAATCAGTAGCCCAGAGTGTCGCATGTCACTTTATTCAGGGCGTAAGTATACTTATGTATACATATACTTACTGAATGCTTTATTATACCAATCTTCGGAAGGAAACTTTGTAAAAACTTTAGAACTGATAAAGATCTTTTTAATCAATATAACCCCGTGTGGTTGCCGGGGTAGAATACAACCACTGCAAACACACTGTCACATGCAGAGGGGTAGGACCCCCCCATTCATATTCATTTTGTCATTTTTTGTTCATGCTCATTAAAGGTCTTCATCATGACCCCTGCATTGTTTCAGGTGCCATCTCGCTCACATCACTAAGAGCAGTGGCAGAAAAACAGTAAACGTGGCTACAGCGTAAATGGAGTTTCTACGATAGAATTTGCAGCAACTCTGCAGTTCAGGGTGAGAAGGTTCTAGGCCCATTTTCCATATTTTATCTCGATGTACATGGAAGATGAGCCTGGCATGTTCATGCCTTTTAGGCGCCATATAACCTTTTCATGTGTTGGTGCGCCTTAAAACCCCAATTAAATTCAATTCAATTAATCAATATAATTATTTAAAAGAAAAAATCAAACAAAACAAATCTTTCATTCCCCAATACGAAGTTAGTGTCTACTCGCAAGAGTCAAACTCAGTATTCAGTGTTGTAAATTGAGCAAAATTAAACTCCATGATCCTTCTTTCCTTCTGAAAAACACGAAGGGCGAGACAGAAAAATAAGGATAGTCCCAAGTTATCTATTAAATTATAATAGTATTTTTAATGAGTTTTCATCACTAGAATATATGAATTATTGTAATAAAATATTCAAAAAAGATATTATTAAATTAATGTTTTATTTTGTTATAAAAAATTATATTAACATATAGTTTTAAAATTCTTATATGATACCTTTCTATCAACAATACTCTCTGACATCTTATTGACGATTTCTAAAAGCGCCATATTTCAGAAGATCCAAAAACTGGAAGTGCAACCTAATGATTGACCTTTCAAATTATAACAGAATAATGATGTAATGTTTATGTGTAAAATAAACACTACCATGTCTGTTTTAATGTTGATTTTATACCAGCAAATTTTACTTGTCCTCATGGACATCTGGTTTTACATTATCATTCGAAGCGCAAAGGACCGTAGCACGCAGTTTTGTGGGAAACCGTACATCGCAACATCTCAAACATTGTCTTGGTTTCGCAGTGAAAATGAAAAAGTTTTATTATTATTTAGTTCAGGGTTTGTCTGTCTATTCAGCCAAACGTATGTAGTTCATGGGACTAAAAACAAAATCTGCGGGTAGAAATCCTCGACCTTCAATGTTTGTTTTCAATGAATTACCTCCCTTGCTGTTTTTGGATTTGAATGTTTTTTGTTGCGACCTGGGCGCGTTAAATTCAAATTTTAATCGCCATGGGCGACTGGGCGAGTGCTAACCTGTTTCCTTGCTAACACCAGAGTTATGGCCCTTTATTTATTGAAAACTGCTATTTTCTGCTTTGTGAACTCTGGCAAGTTCATTTTTGATTTGATCCTTACCAAGCTTAGCCAGATTGTTGATATCAATGGAAGTTGGAACTAGTTTGAATTTGATCCTTACCAAGCTTAGCCAGATTGTTGGTATCAATGGAAGTTGGAACAAGTTTGAATTTGATCCTTACCAAGCTTAGCCAGATTGTTGGTATCAATGGAAGTTGGAACAAGTTTGAATTTGATCCTTACCAAGCTCAGCCAGATTGTTGATATCAATGGAAGTTGGAACAAGTTTGAATTTGATCCTTACCAAGCTTAGCCAGATTGTTGGTATCAATGGAAGTTGGAACAAGTTTTAATTTGATCCTTACCATGCTTAGCCAGATTGTTGGTATCAATGGAAGTTGGAACAAGTTTGAATTTGATCCTTACCAAGCTCAGCCAGATTGTTGATATCAATGGAAGTTGGAACAAGTTTGAATTTGATCCTTAATTACCATGCTTAGCCAGATTGTTGATATCAATGGAAGTTGGAACAAGTTTGAATTTGATCCTTACCAAGCTTAGCCAGATTGTTGGTATCAATGGAAGTTGGAACAAGTTTGAAAATCAGCTATATTGGATTGGTAACACCAGAGTGATGATCCTTGGTTTATTGAAAAAATTCTTATTCTGTCTTGTTGCAGTACCTTCAGGGTTTCCCCCAGGATCACAAGGCATGTCGCATGCAACATGCCTTCCTGGAAAAAAACGGAAAAAAAACATGCCTTCATCAGAGCAACATGCCTTAAGATTTTCTTAATTTTCATGAATAACAGATTTAAAAGAAGAAAAATAGAATTTCTATGGTGATTCTTGTTCCTTTTTGCACCAAAATCATAAAAGTATGTTATTTTGCCATTTTGCCATTAATAGGGACTATTTTTTTCAAGTCCAGTTTGGTAAATGTAATGTCAGAACAACATGCCTTCACAATTTTCTGGGGGAAACCCTGACCTTCATTTGGTATTTGATCTTTACATAACCAGCTAGATCAGATATTTAATACCAGAGTTATGGCCCTTGATTTATTGAAAAATGCAATATTATGCTTCAATAGCACCCTAGCTCCTTTATTTATATCTTCCCCCAAGTGGAGATGAGATACATTGTTTTTGTCTCACCTTTTCGAAGAAAAAAAGAGACGGGTGTTGCTTTTCTGGCTGCGGTGAAGGCGTCAACATTCAAGTTTTGCGTTTAGGTTATTTTCTCACAAACTGTATACACTAGACCTTTAAACTTTGTTTATAGTTGTATCTTGGGTGGTACATCGCAACATGACAAGCAAATGTGGAAGTGACCTTGACCCTCCAAGCAAAGGGCAGATAACTTAATAATTTGCAGATAATTTTTACCTTCAACCTTTGCGTTTAGATCACTTTCTCACAAACTTTATGCATTAGACCTTTCAAACTTTGTTTCTTGGATAGTACATCACAACGTGTCAAAAAGCAAATGTGGATGTAACCTCCACCACCCAAGCAAAGGGCAGATAACCTTAATTGTTACATTTATATCACTTTCTCATCTAATAACTATGCATTAGATGTTTTAAACCTAATTATAGCTTAATCTTTGGAAGACAGAACATTCTATTTTGACCTAGTTGTGTCTTGGGTAGTGCATCTTTTGGGGACGCATGGATTTCAGTTATGACCTTGACCTACTTTTTGGAGCTGATGATTTTAAGCTCACCTGAGCACGAAGTGAAAAGGTGAGCTATTGTGACCACTCTTCATCCGTTGTCTGTCGTCAACTTTTAGCTTGTTTACATGATAGAGGCCACATTACTTGAGCAATCTTAACCAAACTTACATGGATTGTATATGACCATAAGATCTCGGACGTGTTTGATAATGGGCCAGCTAGGACCAGTAACACCAGAGTAATGGCACCTGATTTAGCAAAAAATGCAGTTTTTCATCTTGTTTACACGATAGAGGCCACATTTCTTGAGCAAACTTAACCAAACTTGCACAGATTGTATATGACCATAACATCTCGGACGAGTTCGGTAATGGGCAAGATCAGACCAGTAACACTAGAGTTATGGCCCCTCAATTAGCAAAAAATGCAGTTTTACATATTATTAACACGATAATGGCCACATTTCTTTCAATGAAACTTGCTATGTACATGTATATCATTGTCTTGTTACAGTTGAATGATTTTTGGTGGAGTTATGGCCCTTTAAAGGTTTTAATACATAAGCTTTGTCCCGTCTACTTCTGATCCCCTGCCTGGATTTCCGTGAAACTTAGTAGAGATGACCATCACCAAGCCTAGTTGCACATGTCTTCATCGTCTTCCAGTTGAATGATTTTTGGCAGATTTATGGCCCTTTCTCCTGTAGGGGAGACGTCTGTTTTTACTAAAAACAACCCCAGTTCTAATTTAGTATGGTTATCTAGGGACTCGAGGCACAATAATTATATAAAATGGGTTTGACCGTCTACTTACGTAGGCCCTCTACATGCGGTCAAAACCTATTGTATACAATTGTTGTGCCGCGAGTCCCTAAATAACCAAACTAGAACTAGGGCCTCTTGTTAGGTCTTCCCACTTTTCAGTGGAAAGACCTCTTGTTTTCGTTCTGTTTTTAGCTCGACTGATCAGAGATTAGCAGAGCTTATGCCATGGTGCGGCGTCCGTTGTCCGTCTGTCCGTAAACTTTTATTTGTAGCGACTACTCCTCTGAAACTACTGGATGGATATTCATGAAACTTTACAGAAATGTTGCCTATGAAGTCTAGTTGATCCTAGCAAAAATTCATGTTGATGTGAAATCCAAGATGGCCACCAAAGCTAAAAATAGATTTTTAAAATACAAGTTTGTAGCGACTACTTCTTGAAAACTCGAAGTGATATTGATATGGGACTTTTTCTAAAATGATCAGCATGACATGATGTTGGTCCTTGTCGAAAATTGTTTTGATTCGGCGTTAAACATGGCTGCCAGCGGCCAACTTTGTTTACATAGAGTTATATAATGAAAACTTGTAGCGACTACTCCTCTGAAACTACTTGACGGATTTTCATGAAACTTCACAGGAATGTTGCTCTTGATGTCTAATTAAGTGGTGCGGTGTCCGTCGTCCGTCTGTCCGTCCGTAAACTTTTTTTTGTAACGACTACTCCTCTGAAACTACTGAATGGATTTTCATGAAACTTTACAGAAATGTTGCCCATGAAGTCTAGCAAAAATTCATGTTGATGTGAAATCCAAGATGGCCACCAAATCTAAAATAGATTTTTAGCTCTATTGATCAGAGATCAGCAGAGCTTATGCCGTGGTGTGGCATCCGTCGTCCGTCCGTCCGTCTGTCTGTCCGTAAATTTTTATTTGTAGCGACAACTCCTCTGAAACTACTCGATGGATATTCATGAAACTTTACAGAAATGTTGCCCATAAAGTCTAGTTGATCCTAGCAAAAATTCATGTTGATGTGAAATCCAAGATGGCCACCAAAGCTAAGAATAGAGTTTTAAAATACAAGTTTGTAGCGACTACTTCTTGAAAACTATAAGTGATATTGATATGGGACTTTCTCTAAAATGATCAGCATGACATGATGTTGATCCTTGTCAAAAATCGTTTTGATTCAACGTTAAACATGGCTGCCAGCGGTCATCTTTGTTTACATAGAGTTATATAGTAAAAACTTGTAGCGACTACTCCTCTGAAACTACTTGACGGATTGTCATGAAACTTTACAGGAATGTTTCTCTTGATGTCTAATTGTTCCTAGCAAAAGTTCAGATCTGCCAGAAATTCAAGATGGCCGTCACAGCTAAAAATAGATTTTTAAAAAATAAGTTTGTAGCGACTACTTTTTTGAAAACTATAAGTGATATTGATATGGGACTTTTTCTAAAATGATCAGCATGACATGATGTTGATCCTTGTGGAAAATTATTTTGATTCGACGTTAAACATGGCTGCCAGTGGCCATCTTTGGTTACATAGAGTTATATAGTAAAAAATTGTAGCGACTACTCCTCTGAAACTACTTGACGGATGTTCATGAAACTTCACAAGAATGTTGCTCTTGATGTCTAGTTGATCCTAGAAAAATTTCAGGTCGGCCGGAAATTCAAGATGGCCGCCACAGCTAAAAATAGATTTAAAATAAATAAGTTTGTAGCGACTACTTCAAAACTATAAGAGATATTGATATGGGACTTTTTTTAAAATGATCAGTTTGACATGATGTTGGTCCTTGTCGAAAATCGTTTTGATTTGACGTTGAACATGGCTACCAGCGGCCATCTTTGTTTACATAGAGTTATATAATGAAAACTTGTAGTGACTACTCCTCTGAAACAACATGACGGATTTTCATGAAACTTCACAGGAATGTTGCTCTTAATGTCTAATTGATCTTAGCAAAATTTCAGGTCGGCCGGAAATTCAAGATAGCAGCCACGGTTAAAAATAGATTTTCAAAAAACAAGTCTGTAGCGACTACTTCCTGAAATCAAAATCAATCAGTAGAGCTTCAAGGTCATTGACCTCTTGTTAAAAAACAAGTTTGTAGCGACAACTTCTTGAAAACTCTAAGTGATATTGATATAGGACTTTTTCTAAAATGATCAGCATGACATGACGTTGGTCCTTGTCGAAAATCGTTTTGATTCGACGTTAAACATGGCTGCCAGCGGCCATCTGTGTTTACATAGAGTTATTTAGTAAAAACTTGTAGCGACTACTCCTCTGAAACTATTCGACGGATTTCCATGAAACTTCGCAGGAATGTTGCTCTTGATGTCTAAATGGTCCTAGCAACATTTCAGGTTGGTTGGAAATTCAAGATGGCCGCCACAGTTAAAAAGAGATTTTCAAAAGACCAAGATTGTAGCGAGTACTTCTTGAAAACTATAAGTGATATTGATATGAGACTTTTCTAAAATGATCAGTATGGAATGATATTGATCCGTGTCCAAAATTATTTTGATGCCACATTAAACATGATAAATCAGAGATCAGCAGAGCTTATGCCGTGGTGCGGCGTCCGTCGTCCGTCTGTCCGTCTGTCTGTCCGTAAACTTTTATTTGTAGCGACAACTCCTCTGAAACTACTGGATGGATATTCATGAAACTTTACAGAAATGTTGCCTATAAAGTCTAGTTGATCCTAGCAAAAATTCATATTGATGTGAAATCCAAGATCGCCGCCAAAGCTAAAAATAGAGTTTTAAAATACAAGTTTTTAGCGACTACTTCTTGAAAACTATAAGTGATATTGATATGGGACTTTTTCTAAAATGATCAGCATGACATGATGTTGATCCTTGTCAAAAATCGTTTTGATTCAACGTTAAACATGGCTGCCGCGGCCATCTTTGTTTACATAGAGTTATATAATGAAAACTTGTAGCGACTACTCCTCTGAAACTACTTGACGGATTTTCATGAAACTTCACAGGAATGTTGCTCTTGATGTCTAATTAAGTGGTGCGGTGTCCGTCGTCCGTCTGTCCGTCCGTAAACTTTTTTTTGTAACGACTACTCCTCTGAAACTACTGAATGGATTTTCATGAAACTTTACAGAAATGTTGCCCATGAAGTCTAGCAAAAATTCATGTTGATGTGAAATCCAAGATGGCCACCAAATCTAAAATAGATTTTTAGCTCTATTGATCAGAGATCAGCAGAGCTTATGCCGTGGTGCGGCATCCGTCGTCCGTCCGTCCGTAAATTTTTATTTGTAGCGACAACTCCTCTGAAACTACTGGATGGATATTCATGAAACTTTACAGAAATGTTGCCCATAAAGTCTAGTTGATCCTAGCAAAAATTCATGTTGATGTGAAATCCAAGATGGCCGCCAAAGCTAAGAATAGAGTTTTAAAATACAAGTTTGTAGCGACTACTTCTTGAAAACTATAAGTGATATTGATATGGGACTTTCTCTAAAATGATCAGCATGACATGATGTTGATCCTTGTCAAAAATCGTTTTGATTCAACGTTAAACATGGCTGCCAGCGGTCATCTTTGTTTACATAGAGTTATATAGTAAAAACTTGTAGCGACTATTCCTCTGAAACTACTTGACGGATTGTCATGAAACTTTACAGGAATGTTTCTCTTGATGTCTAATTGTTCCTAGCAAAAGTTCAGATGTGCCAGGAGGGGCGTCCGTGGCCGAGTGGTTAACGTCTCTGACTTGAAATCACTTGCCCCTCACCGCTGTAGGTTCGATCCCCCAGGGGCCTAGGAATCTTTATGTGAGGAAGCTATCCAGCTGGCTTGCGGAACGTCGGTGGTTCTACCCAGGTGCCCGCCCGTGCACAAAAATTGCCCGGAGGGGCACCTGGGGTCTTCCTCCACCAATGGAAGCTGGAAAGTCGCCATATGACCTTAGCTGTTGGTGCGACTATAAAATCCAATTCAATCAACAATCAGATCTGCCAGAAATTCAAGATGGCCGTCACAGCTAAAAATAGATTTTTAAAAAATAAGTTTGTAGCGACTACTTTTTTGAAAACTATAAGTGATATTGATATGGACTTTTTCTAAAATGATCAGCATGACATGATGTTGATCCTTGTGGAAAATTATTTTGATTCGACGTTAAACATGGCTGCCAGTGGCCATCTTTGGTTACATAGAGTTATATAGTAAAAAATTGTAGCGACTACTCCTCTGAAACTACTTGACGGATGTTCATGAAACTTCACAAGAATGTTGCTCTTGATGTCTAGTTGATCCTAGAAAAATTTCAGGTCGGCCGGAAATTCAAGATGGCCGCCACAGCTAAAAATAGATTTAAAATAAATAAGTTTGTAGCGACTACTTCAAAACTATAAGAGATATTGATATGGGACTTTTTTTAAAATGATCAGTTTGACATGATGTTGGTCCTTGTCGAAAATCGTTTTGATTTGACGTTGAACATGGCTACCAGCGGCCATCTTTGTTTACATAGAGTTATATAATGAAAACTTGTAGTGACTACTCCTCTGAAACAACATGACGGATTTTCATGAAACTTCACAGGAATGTTGCTCTTAATGTCTAATTGATCTTAGCAAAATTTCAGGTCGGCCGGAAATTCAAGATAGCGGCCACGGTTAAAAATAGATTTTCAAAAAACAAGTCTGTAGCGACTACTTCCTGAAATCAAAATCAATCAGTAGAGCTTCAAGGTCATTGACCTCTTGTTAAAAAACAAGTTTGTAGCGACAACTTCTTGAAAACTCTAAGTGATATTGATATAGGACTTTTTCTAAAATGATCAGCATGACATGACGTTGGTCCTTGTCGAAAATCGTTTTGATTCGACGTTAAACATGGCTGCCAGCGGCCATCTGTGTTTACATAGAGTTATTTAGTAAAAACTTGTAGCGACTACTCCTCTGAAACTATTCGACGGATTTCCATGAAACTTCGCAGGAATGTTGCTCTTGATGTCTAAATGGTCCTAGCAACATTTCAGGTTGGTTGGAAATTCAAGATGGCCGCCACAGTTAAAAAGAGATTTTCAAAAGACCAAGATTGTAGCGAGTACTTCTTGAAAACTATAAGTGATATTGATATGAGACTTTTCTAAAATGATCAGTATGGAATGATATTGATCCGTGTCCAAAATTATTTTGATGCCACATTAAACATGATAAATCAGAGATCAGCAGAGCTTATGCCGTGGTGCGGCGTCCGTCGTCCGTCTGTCCGTCTGTCTGTCCGTAAACTTTTATTTGTAGCGACAACTCCTCTGAAACTACTGGATGGATATTCATGAAACTTTACAGAAATGTTGCCCATAAAGTCTAGTTGATCCTAGCAAAAATTCATATTGATGTGAAATCCAAGATCGCCGCCAAAGCTAAAAATAGAGTTTTAAAATACAAGTTTTTAGCGACTACTTCTTGAAAACTATAAGTGATATTGATATGGGACTTTTTCTAAAATGATCAGCATGACATGATGTTGATCCTTGTCAAAAATCGTTTTGATTCAACGTTAAACATGGCTGCCGCGGCCATCTTTGTTTACATAGAGTTATATAGTAAAAACTTGTAGCGACTACTCCTCTGAAACTACTTGACGGATTGTCATGAAACTTTACAGGAATGTTGCTCTTGATGTCTAATTGATCCTAGCAAAATTTCAGATCGGCCAGAAATTCAAGATGGCCGTCACAGCTAAAAATAGATTTTTAAAAAGGAAGTTTGTAGCGACTACTTCTTGAAAACTATAAGTGATATTGATATGGGACTTTTTCTAAAATGATCAGCATGACATGATGTTGATTCTTGTGGAAAATTATTTTGATTCAACGTTAAACATGGCTTCCAGTGGCCATCTTTGGTTACATAGAGTTATATAGTAAAAACTTGTAGTGACTACTCCTCTGAAACTACTTGACGGATGTTCATGAAACTTCACAGGAATGTTCCTCTTGATGTCTAGTTGATCCTAGAAAAATTTCAGGTCGGCCGGAAATTCAAGATGGCCACCACAGCTATAAATAGATTTAAAATAAATAAGTTTGTAGCGACTACTTCTTCAAAACTATAAGTGATATTGATATGGGACTTTTTCTAAAATGATCAGCATGACATGATGTTGATCCTTGTGGAAAATTATTTTGATTCGACGTTAAACATGGCTGCCAGTGGCCATCTTTGGTTACATAGAGTTATATAGTAAAAACTTGTAGCGACTACTCCTCTGAAACTACTTGAAGGATGTTCATGAAACTTCACAGGAATGTTGCTCTTGATGTCTAGTTGATCCTAGAAAAATTTCAGGTCGGCCGGAAATTCAAGATGGCCGCCACAGCTAAAAATAGATTTAAAATAAATAAGTTTGTAGCGACTACTTCTTCAAAACTATAAGAGATATTGATATGGGACTTTTTCTAAAATGATCAGCATGACATGATGTTGGTCCTTGTAAAAAATTATTTTGATTTGACGTTAAACATGGCCGCCAGCAGCCATCTTCGTTTACAAAGAGTTATATAATGAAAACTTGTAGCGACTACTCCTCTGAAACTACTTGACGGATTTTCATGAAACTTCTCAGGAATGCTGATCTAGCTATCAAAAACCTATCAGTAGAGCTTCAAGGTCATTGACCTCTTGTTTTACTGTAAAATCCATCAGTGTCATTGTTTCACTCGACACTGACAGTTTAAATATGACGTCATTCAAAATGGCCGCAAAATGACGTCATTTAAGAAATCTTAAAATTGCTATATTTCATTTATGATCGGAATTTGATACAACTTTCATAGCATGTATGGAATAAGGTCGAGTTGTCCAAGAATGTCGAAAATTGTCATGACATCATCCAAGATGGCCGCCAGTGACGTCATCAGACAAATCTTGTTATCGCTATATCTACTGTATTTTAAATCGGATTTGAATGAAACTTTCAACGATTGTAGATTTCAGGGTCTAGTTGTACAGGTACTGTAAAGTCCATCTTTATCATTGTCTAAGTTGATGCTGACAGTTTTAACGTCATGACGTCATCCAAAATGGCCACCTATGACGTCATTTCAGAAATTCTGTAATCGCTATATCACCTTCATTTATGATCGGCTTTTGATAAAACTTCCACAGGTTGTAGAGATTGAAGGCTAGTTGTGCAATAATGTCGAATGTTGTCATGTCATCGTCAAAGATGACCGACAGTGACGTCATAATGGAAATCTTGTTTGGGCTATATCACCTCTATTGATTATTGGATTTGAATAAAACTTTCATGGATTGTAGAGTTCAGGGTCTAGCTGTGCAAGGAGGTCAACACTTGTCTCTGTGTCATAAGTCTTGACGTCATTGACGTCACAATGTTATTAACATCCGTTTTCCTTACTGTCTGCATTTTTAAGTTGATATACTGTAAAATCCATCAGCATAACTGTCTCAGATAATGCTGACAGTTTTAACGTCATGATTCAAAATGTCTACCAGTGACGTCATTGTCATGTTGTCATGGCGTCATCAAAGATGGCCGCCAGTGACGTCATAATGCAAATCTCGTTTTGGCTATATCTTCTTTATTTATTATCGGATTTGAATAAAACTTTCACAAATTGTAGAGTTCAGGGTCTGGTTGTGCAAGAACGTCATACGCTATCCTGACGTCATGACGTCAGTGGTGTCACAACATTCAGAAAAATCAATTTTTCATCTGATTGCATGATCAAAGTTGTTTTTGTGATAAATCAATCATCATCTTAGACAACTTTTCCTCTTTTCATCCACTTTTCATTGGAAAGACCTCTTGTTTTCTTTCTGTGTATTAGATCGTCGTCCGTCCGTCGTCGTTTAACTTTTCTTCAAACTTCTCCTCAGAAACCGCTTGGCTAATTTTGACCAAACTTCACTTTGATGATCCTTAGATGAATGCTTTTTAGATTTGTTAAAATTAGGTCAACGCAACATCCAAGATGGCTGCCATTACCATATATGGTCGAAACCTTAAAAAATCTTTTTCTCCAGAACTGCTGGACAGATTTCATCAGTTTATCTTTTAAAATCATCGTCAACGACTAGACTATCAAATTTGTTCAAATGAAGTCCCTGGGTTAAAAAAATGGCAGTTCCCCGGGGGTCCAAAGTTTGTATATTGAAATTTTGCATGTTTTTAATATAGACATATAGGAAAAAACTTTAAAAAATCTTCTTCTCTCAAACCACAAGGCACAGAGATCTCATGTACTACATGTAGCATCAGCTTATGGTCCTCTACTAAGTTTGTTCAAATGATGACCCTGGGGTCAAATTTGTCTCCGCCCCGGGGTCACAGTTTTACATAGACTTATATAGGAAAAAAAAAATCTTCTTCTCGGAAACTACAAGAGCCAGAGGTTTGATATTTTGCATTTACTATAAGCTTATGGTCCTTTACCAAGTTTGCTCAAATGGTGACCCTCGGGTCACATTTGACCCCGCCCCAAGGGTCACATGTTTAACATAGACATGTATAGGGAAAAATTAAAAAAAATCTTCTTCTCTGAAACTGCAAGAGCCAGAGGTTTAATATTTTGCATTTGCTATAAGCTTATGGTCCTCTACCAAGTTTGTTCAAATGGTGACCCATGGGTCACATTTGGTCCCACCCAGGGTTCATAGTTTTACATAGGCTTGTATAGGGAAAAACTGAAAAATATCTTCTTCCCTGGAACCACATGTTACAGAGCTCTCATGTATTACATGTAGCATCAGCTTATGGTCCTCTACTAAGTTTTTTCAAATGGTGACCCTGGGGTCAAATTTGTCCCTGCCCCGAGGGTCACAGTTTTACATAGACTTATATAGGATTTTTTTTTAAAATCATCTTCTCGGAAACTACAAGAACCAGAGGTTTGATATTTCTCATTTACTATAAACTTATGGTCCTTTACCAAGTTTGTTCAAATGGTGACCCATAGACGTATAGGGAAAAACTTAAAAAATCTTCTCTCAAACTGCAAGAGCCAGATGTTTAATATTTTGCATTTGCTATAAGCTTATGGTCCTCTACCAAGTTTTTTCAAATGGTGACCCAGGGGTCACATTTGGTCCCTCCCCGGGGGTCACAGTTTTACATAGGCTTGTATAGAGAAAAACTGAAAAAAATCTTCTTTTCTGGAACTGCAAGAGCCAGAGGTTTAATATTTTGCCTTTGCTATAAGCTTATGGTCCTCTACCAAGTTTGTTCAAATGGTGACCCTGGTGTCAAATTTGGCCACGCCCCGGGGTTCACAGTTTTACATAGACATATATAAAGGAAAAAAAAAATCTTCTCTGAAACTGCAAGAGCCAGAGGTTTAATATTTTGCATTTACTATAAGATTATGGTCCTCTACCAAGTTTGTTCAAATGGTGACCCTGGGAAAAATTTGACCCCACCCCGTGGGTCACAGTTTTACATAGACTTATATAGGAAACACATTAAAACCTTCTTCTCTGGAACTACAAGAGCCATAGGTTTAATATTTTGCATTTACTATACTCTTATGGTCCTTTACCAAGTTTGTTCAAATGGTGACTGTGGGGTCACATTTGGCCCCGCCCCAGGGGTCATGTTTTACATTGACTTGTATAGAGAAAAACTTAAAAAATCTTCTTCTCTGAAACCACAAAGCTCTCGTATATTACATTTAGCCCTGGGGGTCACATTTGGCCCTGCCCAAGGTGTTACACTCTAGCACCTTCATTTTGTATTTGATATGTACCAAACTTTCTCAGTGTCTTTATATCAATGTTGTTATACACAACAGAGCCCACATTTCTTGAACAATCTTAACCAAACTTGCACAGATTTTATATGACCATAAGATTTCGAAGAAGTTTGATAATGTGCCAGTACTAAGGTGATCAATTTAGGGCTATCTTGGCCCTCTTGTTCTTCTTCTTTTTATGCCCCCGAACATTTTTCATGTCCCCGAAAAATTTTCGGGTGCATATAGTAATCTCACTGTCCGTCCGGATTCTGTCTGTCTGTCCGTCATTCCGCAGTTCAAGTCCGGACCGTAACTTCACAACCCCTGCAGGGATTTTTAAATAACTTGGCACAAGTGATCACCATAACAAGGCGATGTGTCGCGCGCAAAACCCAGGTCTTCAAGGTCAAGGTCACACTTGGAGGTCAAAAGTCAAATTGTGTCCGGTCAATAACTCTGGCATTCATGAAGGATTTTCAAATAACTTGGCACAAGTGCTCACCACAACAAGACGATGTGTTGCGCACAAAATCCAGGTCTGGCCCTAAGGTCAAGGTCACATTTAGAGGTCAAAAGTCAAATCGTATCCGGTCAATAACTTTTGCATGCCTGGACGGATTTTCAAATAACTTGGCACAAGTGCTCTCACCACAACCAAACGAGGTGTCGTGCACAAAATCCACGTCCATGGCTCCAAGGTCAAGGTTATACTTAGAGGTCAAAGGACACTTTTGGCGCATTTATCACTTACAGTGATATTTCTTTTTTTTTAATATAATATCTTTATTTTCAACATTATTTTCAAACATGGTTTATATATACATTTTGATTTAAAACATATATAATAAAGTGTAGACTTAAAGATAATACAATGTTTTTGGTTTTTTGTGGAAGATTTCTGCCCGATCATGTATTTTTTTTAAATGGGTTATATTTTTACCATTCATACTAAAAGAGAGAAAATTCAGCAACAACAACAAACAATACCAAAATAACAACAACAACAACAACAAAAAAATACACAATACCCATCGCATTATGTATTTTGATTATTTACTCATTTAAATGCCTATGCTTGTAAGTTATTTTATTTAAAATTGACTACTACTAATGGCTCTATTTCTCTTTTTGTTGAAAGAAGAAAACGGAGCTGGAATCTTCCACATATATATGTAACAAAATATCTATACAATGTTCCATTAATACAATTTGTTGGAATAAAGTTGTTGGTTCTTAAATAAAAAAAGGAAGAGTATTTTCCTGAAATATTATACAGAATTCAATGACTAAATATATTAAATTTAAAATGTTTTCAAGAACAATCAATTTGCTTACTTGGGAATTACAATGTCAACACATTGAATACTATATAATACCACAAAGGAAAAAAACCTATGGAGAGAAATGTAGTCTAGAAAAAAAAGAAGATTTACTAAGTGTAATTAGAAAAAAGAATGAAAAAATAAATAAATTTATAATATTAAAAAACAAAACAAAAAACAACGAATACCAGCCAAGGTGATGTTTAACATTATTTATTTTTAAAGAGTAACTATGGACGTGCGTTTTCCCTTTCAAAAACAAGATATGAAAATTAATTTAGGAGAAAGGATCTCCATTTGCTGTTATGTTTGTCTATTTTGTCATTTTTAAGAGCAATTTCTTTTTCTATTTCTATACTTTTAAATAAATATGTTTTGTAACCTAAACAACTTGGAATGGTTTTCCTACATTTGTTTATGTAAATGAAGTATTTTGCATTTATAATTATGAAATTCAATACATTTACATGTGTTTGCGTATTAACTATACCAAAGGTTATATTTTGCAAACTCAAGTTAATATGTATGTCATGTGTAATTAAGAACCTATGCAAATCTGACCAGAAAGATTGTATATGCATACATTCCCAAAATAAATGATTTACTGTTTCTGTTTGCATTGCACAGAAATCGCAAAGATTAGAATTAGCAATTTTAAATTTCAGTAATTTTGTATTGGTTGCTACAATCCTCATAAGATATCTATATTGGAAATTGCGCAATTTTGTTGAAATAGTTGAATATATTGGTATAGTGTAAATGTTTTTCCACTCTAGATTAGCGTTTTGAAACTCTTGTTCCCAACTGTGTTGTTGTATAATATCATTGTTAATCTCGTTTCGTAATTGATGATTGTACAAAAATTTGTTTGTATAATTGGATTTTTGAAGTTTTTCTAAAAGATTTGGTGTAACGTTTTGTGCATTGATTTGTTCGTTTTTTATTTTATTTTTGAAATTTTGGGGAATACATGATATTAATGATGTATACTTGAGAAAATCTCTCTGTGGTATGTCATATAGGTAAGCAAAAAATTCAAAATTATAAAATTGTTTGCGTCTATAATCATATATGTGTTCAAAATATTTTATACCCTTATAAAACCAGTCTCTATGATATATTGGTTTGCCGTTTACTTTTATGTTCGAGTTATTCCATATTATACTTTTGCTTACTGTTTTAACTTCAGCGTGTTTATTTATTTTTTCCCATGCACTAAGTATATTTTGTAAAAAAAGTTTTTTTTCGAACATTTTTTTGATATCGTTTTCATTAATGTTGCATTCAAAAATTGTATTTCCTCCATATTTTTCTAATTCATATAAATATATTTGTTTCCATTGACCGGCTGTATTGTCCATTAACCTTTTTATCCAGCTGGCTTTAAGAGAGTATATAAATTTCTGTATATCAATCATTTTAATACCCCCATTCTCGTAATCTTGTATAAGTGTGGCTTTTTTAATTTTGCTTGGTTTATTGTCCCAAAGAAATTTGAACATAATATCGTTTATTTCTTTAATTGTTTCGTTTGGTGGATCGGGTAGGACGGTTAGTGGATATATTAACTTTGGAAGAGCAAAAGTTTTTAAAACAGTAATTTTTCCAAGTAGGGTTAGTTTTCTATGCTGCCAACTTTTTAAACAATTTTTGAACTGTTCTAGTTTAGGTTCCAGATTAAGTTTAAAAACATCAATCTTGTTTGTATTGAAAACCATTCCAAGAGCTTTTGCTTTTTCAGATGACCATGTAAACTTTCGATTTTCTAAAAATTGTATTTGACTGTTTTTCATTGTACCTACTCTTAAAACACTGCATTTTGAGGTGTTGAGTCTCAAACCAGATATATTTCCAAAAGAATCCAAAGTATGAATTAGTTTCTCAAATGACTGTTTTGATCCATCAGTTAAGAAAGTTGCATCATCCGCAAATAATGTGTTTTTAATCTTGTACCTGCTTCTTTTTCTTTTTCTGTCCGGCTCTTTTCATAGTAACACTGGTTGCAGGGCCTCAAAATTTTACACAATGGTAGAGCTCAGGCTGGTATAGTGTCTCGAAACTTTTGGGGTCATGGCGTCATCCAAGATGGCTGCCAGTGACATCATAAGGGAAATGTTGTTATCGGTATATCTAATGTAATGTTGATCGGATTTGAACAAAACTTTCACAGATTTTAGAGTTCAGATTCTAGTTGTGCAAGAACATCAAAGTGTGTATCTACATCATGACGTCATGACATCAAGGACGTTATTAGGATGTTATTAAACTTTTTTTTTTAACCTGGTAGCATTTTTTTTAAAGATTTTGTTTTGAAATCTCATTCATTTTCATTGTTTCAGTCATCTTCTTTATTTACGATCGGATTTTCATACAACTTTCACAGCCAGTAGAGAACAATGTCTAGTTGTGCAAAAACATCAAAGATTGTCATGACGTCATCCAAGATGGATGCCAGTGACGTCATGATGAAAATGCTGTTATCACTAGATCTCAAAAAACTAATGGTCGGATTTGAATGAAACTTTCAGAGATTGTAGAATACAGGGTCTAGTTGTGCGAGAATGTCAAACGGTGTCTCTAGGTCTTGACATCATGACGTCAGTGACGTCACAATGTTATTAAAAATAGTTAACGCTAACAGTTTTGAACGTCATGACGTCATCCAAAATGGCCGCCAGTGACGTCAATAGAGAAATATTGTAATCGTTATATTTACTTCGTTTTTGATCGGATTTAATACATCTTTCACACTATGTAGAGAATAACGTCCAGTTGTGCAAGAATGTCAAAAGTTGTCGTGACGTCATCTAAGATGGCCGTCAGTGACGTCATGATTAAAATACTGTTAACACTAGATTTTAAAAATCTATTGTCGGATTTAAATGAAACTTTCACAGATTGTAGAGTTCAGGGTCTAGTTGTGAGAGAATGTAAAAACGTGTTTCTGCGTCAAAATGTTTTGACGTCAGTGACATCGCAATGTTATGAAAAATCCGTTGTTTTCATTGATGGCATATTTTAAGGTGTTTTAATGCAAAATCCATCAATGTCGTTGTTTGAATAGACTCTGACAATTTTACTGTCATGACATCATCCAAAATGACGTCATTTAAGAAATCTTGTAATCGCTATATCTCCTTCATTTATGATCGAAATTTGATAAAAATTTCACAGCTTGTATGGAATAAGGTCGAGTTGTGAAAGAATGTCGAAAATTGTCATGACATCATCCAAGATGACCGCCAGTGACGTCATCAGGGAAATATTGTTATCGCTATATCTACTGTATTTATGATCAGATTTCAACAAAACTTTAACAAATTGTAGAGTTCAGGGTCTAGTTGTGGAAGAACATTAAACCGTGTCTCTAAACACGTGACGTCATGACGTCAATGACGTCAGAATGTTATTAAATTTAACATGATAGCATTTTTAAAGTTATTTTTTTGAAATCTCATTCACTTCCACTGTTTCAGTGAACGCTGACAGTTTTAACGTCATGACATCATCCAAAATGGCCGCCAGTAACATCATTATAGAAATCTTGTAATCATTATATCTCCTTCATTTATGATCGAATTTTGATACAACTTTCACAGTTTGTAGAGATCGAAATCTAGTTGTGCTATAATGTTGAATTGAATGTTGTTTAACAGCTCATCAACACAGTACAGGTTATTTAGAGCCGCCCCAGAGAGAGGGGAAGGATACATAGGAATCCGGGGACCTGCCCTACTCTTATTATCGAATAGATTCCTATGGTTCTTTAACGTGCTCGGAGGATAGACCGATACACAAGACCGCCCGGTTTACGTCCCCATCCGACGGACGAGGCTAAGGAAAAGTGTCTTGCCCAAGAACACACCAACGGAACTCAGTGGCACCACGGAGGATTGAACCCGGGGCCTCCGGTTACAAATCCGCTGCTATAATGTTGAATATAGTCATGTCATCATCAAAGATGGCCGGCGGTGACATCATAAGGGAAATCTTGTTTTGGGTGTATCTTCACTACTTATTATTGGATTTGAATAAAACTTTCACAGATTTTAGTTCAGGGTCCGGTTGTGCAAGATCGTCATGCACTATCCCGACGTCATGACGTCAGTGACATTAAAATATTCAGAAATTCGTTTTTTCAGTGATTGCATGTTCGAAGTCATTTGCATTAAAAATCAATCAATGTCATCATCTTAGATAACTCCGACAGTTGTGACGTCATGACGTCATTAAGACAGGAAAGCCCGTTTGATCAGGCTCTGATCAAAATCTAGTTTAAATTGCTATCAAGCGTTTAAGTTTCTGTTGTGGGTTGTTTTTTTGTTTTTGTTTTTTGCAATGTTTTAATGATAGGAAATTTATGATGACAGCCCTTGATATAAGAGCCGTTTTAGGAAGTAGAGCTTCCACAGGCCCTCTTGGGCCTCTTGTTTCGAGCACAATATGACCTATTAATATGTTGACGTGCCTTAAACACAATTTATTCATTCAGATTTCCCTTAAATATTCAGAAGGAGGAACAGTATTCCTAACACAGATTAGCAAATCTTTTAAAAGACCCTCTACTAATATATGATGTACCAGCATGAACCTGGCTGGTAGCTGACTTCCAGCCTTTCCTCTATACTGCCTTTGTTCACAGAAAACCAAGCTGTACAAAGTTATAAATAGCAATAACTGAGGTCATGCAAGATCATTCATACAATCGATCTGGTTAAGAAGTCTAGTGCACTGAACAATTTGGTGACCTAGATAGATGTCAAGCTGGAGTGTGTTAATACATGTACTACATATTTTGGCTCATTAATCTTCCAATACCTGAATGTTGTAAAATGTGTTTTGTGACACATAATATTATAAAGGATACTAATACAGATATGTTGACTTTGTAGATGAGGCACTAGAAATAGAATAGCAGTTGTGAACTTAGATACCTACAAACTCGATTTTAGTGAGAATTAGGTAAGTACACACAACATTTACATGAATAAGGTTATGGGGGATTATTGATTTGATGTTAAGAGTAGTGTGTGAAGAGTGTTTAGGGTGATAGGTTCAGGATGATATCATCTGATTTGGAAACAACATATTTTGTATGTGTACTGCCATAAGGTTCCTGTGGGTTCACCTATGGTGTGAAGTGGCTTTATATTAAATAAGGGAAGGTTTAGTAGGGCTGCATTATAAGAGGTGGGTTCTCGGAGTTAAATTAGTACATTCTTCAGAGCTCGAAATTAGCACTAGTCCTGTAGCCCGAGGCAAAAATGCTGCCGGGCTAGCAAAGTCTGTGTCTGGGTAGTCCCGATGGGCTAGTAACAAAAATTATTCAAATAAGAAATAAATTATAAATCGATTAGATTATGTAGTGACAGCACTGTCTAACCTAACAGGTCTTTTGAAAACCTGATATTTCCAAAGTTTCAATAAATGTAAAACTCGTATAAAGAAACCGAAACCTGGATTAAAATAGTATTTTCTGTTGAATATTATATTGGGCTAGTAAATTTTGAGCAGGTCTAGCGATTTTACTCAGGAAAAGTGAGAAAACGACCGTCATATATAAACCTCACATGTTGAACATGTTGAAAACGACGTAAAACACCATAAAAACAAAAAATAATCCTTTTATGCAAATATACATGTACAGTAATGTATTCTTGAATAAAAACAAAAATGTATGTAGACTTTGTGTATCGTCTTTTATTTAATACAAGTTTACCAGATGTATAGGCTAGCTACTTTGATTAAGAAACGCGTGCATATGTATATGTTTTTTTTTTGGCTATTCAAAAGGAGAACAAACAATAGGATCATAACATAATTGTTGTTTTCTAAATGTCAACTCAATTGGTGTTAATGATATAATAACTATGCAGCCTTTGTTCATATGTTATTGTTTTCATAAGTTTATTTGATCTAAGTTTCTTTAAATCCAGCATGTTTTAGTATGCCGTCAGAACTGATAAATGACGTTTCTTCATTGTCTGTTTGCTTTTTGACATGTTCACACTTTGTTTTGATTGTTGAATGTTAAAAAACAGGAAAACTCCAAAATTCTAATATCGTTATACGAGTATGTTCAAGCCTGAATAATGTACATTTAGAGTCTATTACATGGGCGTGTAATTGATTATGCACGTTGTAACTTTATAACGTCAAGATTGTCGTATCTTTACAATAAAAATGCATACATGTACATGAAAGCAAGATCCTTTGATTTTGTTGGCACACTATAAATGACTTAATAAACAAACTCTATAATCATTGCGTTTCTATCTTTCTATATTCCTCGCTCAACGCATAAACGTAAACAAAGCAAATTTGCATCATTTTCCTAACATCGATAATGTGCGTGTAAAGAATAAACACAAGACAAAACTGCAGTTCCCTGTGTCAATACACACGACGCTGTACATGTACGATGTCAATCCGTTTAAGGCGCGTTCTAAATGGAAATTTTAGATGTGTTTTGAAATAATAATGGACATAACACTCAGATTAAAGGGAATTGACGGCTACCGATCTCCCTCATTAATAGGCTTCAGTGCCGAGTTCCTGAAACATAACATGAATACAAAGTGTATATTCTAAGTCTATGTGTACAAATTATACTAAATACAGCCCTTTAGATACATGTAATGTACTTCACATGAACATGCACAAACATTTTCTAGATTATAATTTATTATTAAAACTACATTTAAACTAAATGTAACCTGGAAAAAAATATGCGGTGATGCGCGGGATTCCACCTTAATACCCGCCGCGATTCAGCAATGACACAATTCACCGTCCATGATTAGTATGTCCGCGATGGACGAAAAAACAAAGTCGCTTAGAAGGGCGGACTTTCACGGTATCATCGCGGGTCCGCTTACCAGTTTTTCCGCGGGGATAAGCGGAAAACGCAAGTTCTGCGTGGGACCATCTGTACATCAGCGTAGTTGCTATTGAAATTCCCTGAGTACATGAACATGTACGTTTATTTAAGAAATAATAAATAAGTACCTGTGTTTTATCGGTGAATAAAATACAGTTAGGAGTTTGGATGCGTAGTAATTAAATCACGAGTGCGTTAGCACGAGTGATTTAATTTCTCGCATCCGAACGACTAACTGTATTTTATTCACCGATAAAATACAGGTCCGTATTTATTATTTCGATTCTAACACAACAATTACCCCATTATTTACGCTATTGTTGGGGCACTATATATTATCTCGGAGGTCAAGGTAATCAGGCTGCTATGTTTACAGGCTGTTCCAATGGGCGCCCCCGTATGCAAAGTTCTGCGTTTCAATACACTAGTTTTCACGTGACAAACAATTAAGTAATTGCTTACGTCATATAGCTTGCGCTGTATGACTTCAAACATTCTCACCTTGTTCAAGATGCTTATTAATGTTATATGTACATGTGCGTATGATGGGTTTATTTCGGGGGTGTGCACGGTTTGGGAGAATGGCAATTTTGTTGTAATTAACATTTCATTAAAATTACTGTTCGGTTTGTCTTCGTGACATATATTTACCAAGTGACGTCATGTAACGTGGCGCTTCCAACGGATGAAATATACGCTGGGAATTAATGGAACAGCTGTATTTTATCGTAGAATAACATACAGCTGTCTCCCTTCTTTGTGTATATGAAAGATTGCAGAGGTCGTGTTAGAATAATTATTAAATGTTTTTGCATGTTAAATACTGTGTATTGTCAGTACACCTAAGTTTGTTGTCGTTCACTGGTCGCCTGTATAATTGTCTATAAATAGCAACGTGTATCGGCCGTGTGCAGTCGGGTGTATTGAAAGTGTGTAAAGTCGTTTTCATATTGCGGAATATATTGTTTTATTTAATATTTAAAAGGACATGATCTGTTCATGTACAAGACCAAAACTGAGGTCATTAAGTACTACTAGCTAAAAGTTTGAGAACAATAATTAACTCCGCATCCACCACGTTTGCTAGGTGGCTCTGACAAAAAAAAAAAAAGACGTCCTGTGATACCCCTCTACTTTCTAAGCAGTTATATGAAGAAATAGAAGGTCTTCCAAATGTATAACATACAAAGGTGAAAGAGCAATGAACTAAATTTAGCGTAAATGACGTACATGTACATGTGTTTGTTTCACAAGGCTCAAATGTTCTAGAAAAAACTTGGACTGCGTTATCGATTTTTTCAAAAGCTTTTGACGGTTGTAGTTCAATGTGGTAAACCCGTCAAACCCGCTCATTATCAGGAACAAATAGGCTAGATCGGCGAATTAGAAATAATATTATTTTTGCACATACATGTTGTTTCTTAATTATAAAATACAAAGACATAATATTTTTTTACAGATTTTTTATGCCTGCTCTAATTCCCCTGCGTTTCCCCATGAACCTAACACAGAGAAGCGCGGTGATTGCTTTCTTCTGAGACTGGATTTTGCAATCTCGGCGATTTTGATGGTCTCAGTGAATCCGCGGGATATTTCGGGTGACAATCCGCAGTACGATAGAGGGGATTTGCGAGTTCAGTTGAAAAACTGTCACGGGGATACTGCGAACTATAAAAGGTCGAAATCTGCTTTTCAAGAAACAATAAACAGATTTTGACAGTTTTTAGTCCCCTACCAGTCTTCTTCCGTCCATCCATCCATCCGTCCGTCCAACAAACATGGATCCTGTGATAATGAGAAAAGTATTGAAAATGTTTTTATGAAACTTTGTATGTTGGTAGAAGGCAATGAGGGGATATGCACGTTATTTTATTTTGTTGATTTGACAAAAAATATGGTTATCATATCAACGGAAATAGTAAAAATACACAAAATATATGGATCCTTTAATAAAAGAAATGCTTAAGATAATTTAATGAACATTTATGTGTAGGTAAAAGGGAGTGAGAATTTTTAGCTTGACCATTCAAAGAGTAAGAGAGCTTAAATAATCACCCCGGCATCGGCGTCCCACATCAAGGTGTTTGCATGTAAGCTGTGTTTACAAGTCTATGTCTCTTACATTTCTTATCCTAGCACAACCACTAATTTTGCCTTGAGCTTCCTTATAGCATTATCTTAAGTTATTTTGGTTCCGGTAACCCCTGGACTCCCATGGAACCCAATTCTGATAGCCCTTAAAATGTGTCTCATTTCACATCAAATTTTGCATGTAAGCTGTGTTTACAGGTCTATTATCTATTATATTCTTTTTGCATGTAAGCTATGTTTACAGGTATATATCTTAATTTGGGAATTGGTTTCCTTATGTAACTTATACCAAATTACCTTATACTGATTTTAAAAGTTGTATTAACACATAATTATATTAGTAACTCTTGGCAAGCCGCTTGGGATTTGTCAGTTAACAATAAACTCCATCCAATTAAACCGTTACTCGGAGAATGGCGTTCTTCTAGTTGACCCATTCATCGAGAGGAAGTTGTCCTAGCCCGGTGCAGGATAGGGCATACACGTTATACTCATTCATATTTATTACAAGGTGAGCAGTTACCGGAATGTATACCCTGCTTTGCACCGTTAACGGTCAAACACATCTTGTTGGAATGTGTAGACTTTGATCCTATGCGTCAAAGGTACTACAATGTTAATACTATGAAAGAGTTATTTGATACTGTAGATTTTAGTCTTGTTTTAGATTTCCTGAAAGAGATCAGACTATATAAATCATTGTAATGTGTTCTTATATATATTTACTTGTTTATATACCCGTTGCCGGGCATTTATTGATTTACATACATTGTTTATATTACACCTTATCATCCCTTATTTTTTAATAGTTTTATCTTTATATATTTACATTAATTTTTAATTAATACTCCATTTTTAGCTCTACTGATCAGAGATCAGCAGAGCTTATGCCGTGGTGCGGCGTCCGTCGTCCGTCCGTCCGTCTGTCCGTCTGTCTGTCCGTAAACTTTTATTTGTAGCGACTTCACAGCTGAAACTACTGGATGGATATTCATGAAACTTTACAGAAATGTTGCCCATAAAGTCTAGTTGATCCTAGCAAAAATTCATGTTGATGTGAAATCCAAGATGGCCGCCAAAGCTAAAAATAGAGTTTTAAAATACAATTTTGTAGCGACTTCTTCTTGAAAACTATAAGTGATATTGATATGGGACTTTTTCTAAAATGATCAGCATGACATGATGTTGATCCTAGTCAAAAATCGTTTTGATTCAATGTTAAACATGAATGCCAGCGGCCATCTTTGTTTACATAGAGTTATATAGTAAAAACTTGTAGCGACTACTTCTCTGAAACTACTTGGCGGATTGTCATGAAACTTTACAGGAATGTTGCTCTTGATGTCTAATTGATCCTAGAAAAATTTCAGGTCGGCCGGAAATTCAAGATGGCCGTCACAGCTAAAAATAGATTTTTAAAAAATAAGTTTGTAGCGACTACTTCTTGAAAACTATAAGTGATATTGATATGGGACTTTTTCTAAAATGATCAGCATTACATGATGTTGATCCTAGTCAAAAATCGTTTTGATTCAACGTTAAACATGGCTGCCAGCGGCCATCTTTGTTTACATAGAGTTATATAGTAAAAACTTGTAGCGACTACTCCTCTGAAACTACTTGGCGGATTGTCATGAAACTTTACAGGAATGTTGCTCTTGATGTCTAATTGATCCTATCAAAATTTCAGGTCGGCCATTCAAAATGGCCGTCACAGCTAAAAATAGATATTTTTAAAAAATAAGTTTGTAGCGACTACTTCTTGAAAACTATAAGTGATATTGATATGGGACTTTTTCTAAAATGATCAGCATGACATGATGTAGATCCTTGTGGAAAATTATTTTGATTCGACGTTAAACATGGCTGCCAGTGGCCATCTTTGGTTACATAGAGTTATATAGTAAAAACTTGTAGCGACTACTCCTCTGAAACTACTTGACGGATGTTCATGAAACTTCACAGGAATGTTGCTCTTGATGTCTAGTTGATCCTAGAAAAATTTCAGTTCGGCCGGAAATTCAAGATGGCCGCCACAGCTAAAAATAGATTTAAAATAAATAAGTTTGTAGCGACTACTTCTTCAAAACAATAAGAGATATTGATATGGGACTTTTTCTAAAATGATCAGTATGACATGATGTTGGTCCTTGTCGAAAATCGTTTTGATTTGACCTTAAACATGGCTGCTTTGTTTACATAGAGTTATATAATGAAAACTTGTAGCGACTACTTCTTTGAAACTACCTGACGGATTTTCATGAAACTTCACAGGAATGTTGCTCTTAATGTCTTATTGATCTTAGCAAAATTTCAGGTCGGCCGGAAATTCAAGATGGCCGCCACGGTTAAAAATAGATTTTCAAAAAACAAGTCTGTAGCGACTACTTCCTGAAATCAAAATCAATCAGTAGAGCTTCAAGGTCATTGACCTCTTGTTTATATTGTTTTTGCGCACAATATGACCTATTTATGTGTCGACGTGATGTAAAACACCATTCATTCATTCATTCCTTATACATGTATAGTATGTTATAAAGGGTTGCGTAAGTAATTTTGTCTTCTACAAATTCTGTGCTCCCATGGAAGTCAAGGGGCACTTTGTGCAGGAGGTAAAACCTGTTTTATGTACCGTACTCCCTAAATGACCATACCAAATTAGAACTTTTTTTGTGTGTTATTTCGCTGGATCCCCAGTGGATGGAGCCAAAGTATAAAATCTTATTGTGCATCTACACATCTAAGAAACTCCACACATAAACTTGATACCTCAAAGGTATAGAAGAAGTTTGCTTCACATGGCAGAAACAACATAATAGTAAATTACAGTAAGTTTCCCTGTAGCGGCCGGGCCGCTTTATGCAGGAGGTCACAGCCCGTTTTATATATGTTGTGCCTCGAGTCCATCAATGGCCATACCAAATTTAATCATGGCTGTCAACATTTGGACAAGATAAGCATTTTTTGTGGCCTGATTACCCACTAGGGGGCCCCAGCGGGTGAAGCTAAAATCCGTGACATTATTGTGCGTCTACACATTCTAATTACGAAGGACACCATAAAAGAACTTGAAATCTCAAAGGGTATAGAAGGAGTAAGTGTCATAAAGCCAAAACTCTCAAATAGTAAATTACTGCAACTTCACTTCAGCTCCCTCAAGAGGGGCCCCTTTACACAGAAGGACAAAACCCATTTTATAAATGTTGTGCCTCGCATCCCTAAATGATCATACGAAATTAGAATCAGATAAATTCAAATATGGACAAGATATGCCATTTGTTGTGTTTTTTACCTGATTTCCCTCTACGGAGCCCCTGAGGATGGAGCCAAAATATGAAGACTTACTGCACATCTACAAATCCTTAACTAAGAAATACACCCAACATGAACTTGAAAATTCAAAAGGTACAGAAGTGGGCTTGTGAATTAACGTCAAGCCCAAAACTTATAGTAGTAAATTACTGAAAGTTTCCCAAGTTGCACCCCTTTAAGGGGCAAGGGCTGGAGGTCAAAACCAGTTTTATATACGTGTGCCTCGAGTCCCTAAATGACCATACCAAACTAGAATCGAAATCATTCACATCTAGATGAGTAATTTTTTGTGAAGTTTGACCCGATTATCCCCACTCCCCACATTTCCCCCCTCAGGGAGCTGCAGTGCGCAGAGCTAAAATCCGAGACAGTATTGCGCATTTACACATCCTAACTAAGAAATACACCACACATGAACTTGAGATCTCAAAGGATGGTTGTATCGGTCTGTTTAATATGCCCTATGTTGGGATTGCAGTTAGGGTCACTGGGGTCAAGGTCACTGTTACTAAAAATAGAAAAATGTTTTCCGCTCATAAACTTAATTTAGGAATGAGATATTATAATGAAACTTTGTGGGTCAGTAGCCTGTTTGAAAAGGAAGCTTGGGATTGCATTTGGGGTCACTGGGTTCAAGTTCGCTGTTATTAAAAATACAACAACTGTTTCTTCTCATTAACTTTACTTAGGAATGAGATATTGGCCTGAAACTTGGTGTGTAGGTGGCTTATATGAAAAGCAAGTTTGGGATTGCGCATTAATAGTCAGGGTCACTGTTGCTAAAAAAATGTCCGGTGTATTGCTCTGCAATACTTGAGAATCTTGTTTAGCTCACCTCAGTTCACCCCTTTGGGAATGGTACCGGTACCCATTCAATAGGGAAAATTTGCATTGTTTTTTCTTAAATTGGAAATCGTTCACTATCGAACAAAAGCAATATTGTATGTTTAAATACTTCGAAAACACATTACCATGTATACACTCTCTTGTAGTATTTCATTACCCTCACCATTAAAAAATATATTTCCCCCTTTCTTCTCTTTAAGCAAGAGCCCCAAGAGGTCCTGTATCGCACTACTGGATATATGGAGTCTGTGTTTGTTGGGGGTGGGGGAGGGTGGGTGTGGAATATGAGTTGTTGTGACACATATGACGTTGTTGGCGGGATAGCTACTTTAAAGTGCCACTTTAAATATTTTTAAAAAACAACGACATTGGAATTCGTTTTTTTTGTCAAACTGGGATAAATACATACTTTTTGCCATTAGGAATGGTACCATTTTTCGGTACCACTTATATAAGGAAATAAAGCATTGCTGTCCATCCTTCAGCAACAGCCCAAATGATATCTCGTCAGTAACCGCTTGGTCAAATTTTGACCAATTTCACATGGATGATCCTGAGGTCAGTGGTTTTCATATTTGTTAAAATTAAAAATTTCTTAGTTTTTTAGCTCGACTATTCGAAGAATAAGAGAGCTTATGTAATCACCCCGGGGTCGGCGTCGGCGTCCCACATTCAGGTTTGCGTGTAAGCTGTGTTTACAAGTCTATATCTCTTACATTTCTTATCCTAGCACAACCAAATTTGGTCATGGGCTTTCTTATAGCATTATCTTAAGGGCTGCATAAGCAATTTTGGTTCCTGTAACCCATGGGCTCCCATGGAACCCAAATTATGATAGCCCATAAAATGTGTCCCATTTCACTTCATATTTTGCGTGTAAGCTGTGTTTACAAGTCTATATCTCTTACAATTCTTACCCTAGCACAATCATATTTGGCCATTAGCTTCCTTATAGCATTATCTTAAGGACTGCTTAAGTACTTTTGGTTCCTGTAACCCCTGGGCTCCCATGGAACCCAAATTCTGATAGCCCTTAAAATGTGTCTGTTTCACATCAAATTTTGCGTTTACAGGTCTATATCTCTTGCATTTCTTGTCCTAGCTGAACTAAATTTTGGAATTGGTTTCCTTATAGTATGTTGTAAACGGTTGGGTAATTAATTTTGTCTTCTGCAAATTCTGGGCTCCTATGTAACCCAAATAGTGATGGTCCATAAAATGTGCAATAAAGGCAAATCTAGGTTTGCATGTAAGCATGTATATATCTATAAATTTGGTTTGGGATTTCTTATAGCATTATGCATCTTATTCATACTTCACTCATATTGGGGCATGGGCTCCCTCCTCCCCCCCCAGCCCCCACTCCCCTCCCACCCCTCCACACTTTTTTTTTTTTTAACTTTTTTTAACTTTTTTTTTTACATATTTCTGTGTTGTTTTGGTCGATTCTTACACATTTATGTTGCCCTCTCCCCCGCCCCCACCCCCCCACCACCACCTTCCCCGCCTCTCCATGTTGCTCCCTCCCCCGCTGCCCCCCTCCCCCGCCATGCCCCACCCCCCACCCCCACCACACACTCGAAACTAGAATATTTTTAATTAATTTTTATTTATTTTTACATATTTCTGTGTTGTTTTGGTGAATTTTTACACATAGCTTCTTACACATAGCTTCTTAGACATATATGTTGCCCCCTCACCCCCTCCCCCCTCCCCCCACTTGAAACTATTATTATTATTTTTTTTACATATTTCTCTGTTGCTTTTGTAAATTCTTGTAAAGTTGCCCCCTACCCTGCCACCCGCCACCCCCCTCCCACCACACACTCGAAATGGAATATTTTTATTTAATGTTTATTGTTTTTAGCTCTACTGATCAGAGATCAGCAGAGCTTATGCCGTGGTGCGGCGTCCGTCGTCCGTCCGTCTGTCCGTCCGTCCGTCCGTCTGTCCGTCTGTCCGTCTGTCCGTCCGTCCGTTAACTTTTATTTGTAGCGACTACTCCTCTGAAACTACTGGATGGATATTCATAAAACTTTACAGAAATGTTGCCCATGAAGTCTAGTTGATCCTAGCAAAAATTCTTGTTGATGTGAAATCCAAGATGGCCGCCAAAGCTAAAAATAGATTTTTAGCTCTACTGATCAGAGATCAGCAGAGCTTATGCCGTGGTGCGGCGTCCGTCGTCCGTCTGTCTGTCCGTCTGTCCGTAAACTTTTATTTGTAGCGACTTCACAGCTGAAACTACTGGATGGATATTCATGAAACTTTACAGAAATGTTGCCCATAAAGTCTAGTTGATCCTAGCAAAAATTCATGTTGATGTGAAATCCAAGATGGCCGCCAAAGCTAAAAATAGAGTTTTAAAATACAAGTTTGTAGCGACTTCTTCTTGAAAACTATAAGTGATATTGATATGGGACTTTTTCTAAAATGATCAGCATGACATGATGTTGATCCTAGTCAAAAATCGTTTTGATTCAACGTTAAACATGGCTGCCAGCGGCCATCTTTGTTTACATAGAGTTATATAGTAAAAACTTGTAGCGACTACTTCTCTGAAACTACTTGGCGGATTGTCATGAAACTTTACAGGAATGTTGCTCTTGATGTCTAATTAATCCTAGAAAAATTTCAGGTCGGCCGGAAATTCAAGATGGCCGTCACAGCTAAAAATAGATTTTTAAAAAATAAGTTTGTAGCGACTACTTCTTGAAAACTATAAGTGATATTGATATGGGACTTTTTCTAAAATGATCAGCATAACATGATGTTGATCCTAATCAAAAATCGTTTTGATTCAACGTTAAACATGGCTGCCAGCGGCCATCTTTGTTTACATAGAGTTATATAGTAAAAACTTGTAGCGACTACTCCTCTGAAACTACTTGGCGGATTGTCATGAAACTTTACAGGAATGTTGCTCTTGATGTCTAATTGATCCTATCAAAATTTCAGGTCGGCCGAAAATTCAAGGTGGCCGTCACAGCTAAAAATAGATTTTTAAAAAATAAGTTTGTAGCGACTACTTCTTGAAAACTATAAGTGATATTGATATGGGACTTTTTCTAAAATGATCAGCATGACATGATGTAGATCCTTGTGGAAAATCGTTTTGATTCGACGTTAAACATGGCTGCCAGTGGCCATCTTTGGTTACATAGAGTTATATAGTAAAAACTTTTAGCGACTACTCCTCTGAAACTACTTGATGGATGTTCATGAAACTTCACAGGAATGTTGCTCTTGATGTCTAGTTGATCCTAGAAAAATTTCAGGTCGGCCGGAAATTCAAGATGGCCACCACAGCTAAAAATAGATTTAAAAAAAATAAGTTTGTAGCGACTACTTCTTCAAAACAATAAGAGATATTGATATGGGACTTTTTCTAAAATGATCAGTATGACATGATGTTGGTCCTTGTCGAAAATCGTTTTGATTTGACCTTAAACATGGCTGCTTTGTTTACATAGAGTTATATAATGAAAACTTGTAGCGACTACTTCTTTGAAACTACCTGACGGATTTTCATGAAACTTCACAGGAATGTTGCTCTTAATGTCTTATTGATCTTAGCAAAATTTCAGGTCGGCCGGAAATTCAAGATGGCCGCCACGGTTAAAAATAGATTTTCAAAAAACAAGTCTGTAGCGACTACTTCCTGAAATCAAAATCAATCAGTAGAGCTTCAAGGTCATTGACCTCTTGTTTAAATTCAAGTTTGTAGCGACTACTTCTTGGAAACTATAAGTGATATTGATATGGGACTTTTTCTAAAATGATCAGCATGACATGATGTTGGTCCTTATCAAAAATCGATTTGATTCGACGTTAAACGTGGCTGCCAGCGGCCATCTTTGTTTACATAGAGTTATATAGTAAAAACTTGTAGCGACTACTCCTCTGAAACTACTTGGCCAATTTTCATGAAACTTTACAGGAATGTTGCTCTTAATGTCTTATTGATCCTAGCAAAATTTCAGATAGGCCAGAAATTCAAGATGGCTGCCACAGTTAAAAATAGATTTTTAAAAAATAAGTTTGTAGCGACTACTTCTTGAAAACTATAAGTGATATTGATATGGGACTTTTTCTAAAATGATCAGCATGACATGATGGTTATCCGAGTCGAACATTATTTTGATTCGACATTAAACATGGCTGCCAGTGGCCATCTTTGTTTACATAGAGTTATATAATGAAAACTTGTAGCGACTACTCCTCTGAAACTACTTGACGGATTTTCATGAAACTTCACAGAAATGTTGCTCTTGATGTCTAATTGATCCTAGCAAAATTTCAGGTCGGCCGGAAATTCAAGATGGCCGCCATGGCTAAAAATAGATTTTCAAAATGCAAGTTTGTAGCGACTACTTCTTGAAAACTATAAGTGATATTGATATGGGACTTTTTCTAAAATGATCAGCATTACATGATGTTGGTCCTTGTCAAAAATCATTTTGATTAGATGTTAAACATGGCTGTCAGCGGCCATCTTTGTTTACATAGAATTATATAATGAAAACTTGTAGCGACTACTCCTCTGAAACTACTTGACGGATTTTCATGAACTTCACAGGAATGTTGCTCTTGATGTCTAATTGATCCTAGCAAAATATCAGGTCGGCCGGAAATTCAAGATGGCCACCATGGCTAAAAATAGATTTTCAAAATACAAGTTTGTGGCGACTACTTCTTGAAAACTATAAGTGATATTGATATGTGACTTTTTCTAAAATGATCAGCATGACATGATGTTGATCCTTGTCGAAAATCGTTTTGATTCGACGTTAAACATGGCTACCAGCGGCCATCTTTGTTTACATAGAGTTATATAGTAAAAACTTGTAGCGACTACTCCTCTGAAACTACTTGGCGGATTGTCATAAAACGTTACAGGAATGTTGCTCTTGATGTCTTATTGATCCTAGAAAAATTTCAGGTCGGCCGGAAATTCAAGATGGCCGTCACAGCTAAAAATAGATTTTTAAAAAATAAGTTTGTAGCGACTACTTCTTGAAAACTATAAGTGATATTGATATGGGACTTTTTCTAAAATGATCAGCATGACATGATGTAGATCCTTGTGGAAAATTATTTTGATTCGACGTTAAACATGGCTGCCAGTGGCCATCTTTGGTTACATAGAGTTATATAGTAAAAACTTGTAGCGACTACTCCTCTGAAACTACTTGACGGATGTTCATGAAACTTCACAGGAATGTTGCTCTTGATGTCTAGTTGATCCTAGAAAAATTTCAGGTCGGCCAGAAATTCAAGATGGTCGCCACAGTTAAAAATAGATTTTTAAAAAATAAGTTTGTAGCGACTACTTCTTGAAAACTATAAGAGATATTGATATGGGACTTTTTCTAAAATGATCAGCATGACATGATGGTTATCCGAGTCGAACATTATTTTAATTCAATGTTAAACATGGCTGTCAGTGGCCATCTTTGTTTACATAGAGTTATATAATGAAAACTTGTAGCGACTACTCCTCTGAAACTACTTGACGGATTTTCATGAAACTTCACAGGAATGTTGCTCTTGATGTCTAATTGATCCTAGCGAAATTTCAGGTCGGCCGGAAATTCAAGATGGCCACCACAGCTAAAAATAGATTTTCAAAAAAACAGTTTGTAGCGACTACTTCCTGAAATCAAAATCGATCAGTAGAGCTTCAAGGTCATTGACCTCTTGTTTTTACATATATCTGTGTTGTTTTGGTAAATTCTTACACAAAGCTTCTTACACATATATGTTGCCCTCCCCACCCCCCGCCTCTCCCCCATCCCCACTCAAAACTCGATTTTTTTTTTTTTTTTTTTACATATGTTTGTGTTGTTTTGGTGAATTATTACATAGCTTCTTACACATATATATTGCCCTCAGCGTCCCCACTACCCCCACCACCCACCCCACCTCTCCCCCACCCCCCACCCCCACTCAAAACTTGATTTTTTTTATTATTTGTTTACATATTTCTCTGTAGTTTTGATTAATTCTTACACATAGCTATGTTGCGCCCCCAACCCCACCCCACATTGTTTTAGCCTTGTTTTCTGATGGTATATACTAGCTATATAATTTATTATTCTCTGAATAATCGAATAGTCGAGCTGCGCTGTTCTGCGACAGCTCTTGTTATTTGTATAGCACTGCTATATTGAGGGTAAGAATAGCTTAACAACACTTTGTAATTTACTTTAATGAAGAAATATATGTTCATAAGTTAGCTTTTGAATACAAAACTTATCTGGTATTTCTTAATTGTTTTTAGACCAAAAATCAGAGCACAACACAATGAATATACAACATTCTTTAATGTGTTATTATGTGTACTGGTCACGAATGCTTTATTGGGTGGGCCTCATAATCTGAAGAAAAATTGAATATCACACTTTGCTCATGAAATTGTTTGGCTAACAGTGATTTACAGTAACCTATAGAAATTCTCTCTTCTGGATAGATTGTTCAAGAACTGTTCTTGAACTGTACCTAATCTGTTCTGGTACAGTTCTAGAGCAGTACGTGAACGTTAAATGAGACAAATTTTCTAGAACTTATGTTCAAGAACAGTTCTAGAACTTATGTTCAAGAACAGTTCTTGAACTATCTGTACTTGAACTGTTCTAGAACTGTTGCAGAACGATCTGTACTGGAACTGTTCTAGAACTGTTCCAGAATGATCTGTACTGGACATGTTCTAGAACAGTTCTAGAACTATACCGGAACTGTTCCAGTAAGATAGTTCTAGAACTATTCTTGAACATAAGTTCTAGAAACAGATGAAGCATAGTTCAAGAACAGTTCTTGAACAATCTATCCAGAACAGTTCCTGCACAGTTCCAGAACTCCGTTGGCCACTAATTTAACCTACATAACAGTTAAAAGAACAATTCATTAATTGAACCTTCAGAAGGCCTGGTCATACTTGGTGAAATGTTACATATGATACTGAAATGAAATAATATCTGCAGTGCTGAATACCATTTTTCTGTGAGCAACAAAAAAAGAAAGTCAATCCGCGAAAACACATGACAATAGGGGTTTCATTTTAAAATACTGTTTCTAAAGACTACATTTAGAAATTTCATCTTTCAAATACAACTATTAAATATAATAAGATGTTTTGACATTATAAGTAATTTAAGTATTATCACAAAACACTTACATTTAATCATTAAATGATGCAAGCACAATCTTCAGTTGGACTGCCATTTTACCGCCAAAAACTCCAAAGAATGGCGTCTGCATGTTATTTGCAATTTTGTCAGAATCCCACTCAGGTGTCATATATTCTTTACCTACTTTCTTTGCTTTTAAACTCCAGATAATGTTATTATATTAAACTGTCCATGCAATAATGATTATCATACATTTGTTTGTTAATAGTAGTATAGATTTGTTTAATTAATGAAGATGAACCCCTGCAAAACTCTGTTCTTATACTCAAGAACAGTTCATGAACATTTCTAGAACATTAAGAACAGTTCCTGAACTGTTCTTGATTCATTGTTCTAGAACATGTTCTTAATATGTTCTTGAACATTGAACATTTTCAAATACTATTGAAGAACATTTCAAGAACTGTAATTTTTCTTATAGCCTATACTGTGTTGATGAGCCGTTAAACAACATTCATAAACATTCAGTTTGTTATGGAAAAACCTGTTCTGGAAATAGTGTAATAAAATTATGTTGTTTTATGAAAATACTCAAAAGATTTGAAACTTTTGAACTTTAATTTAATCAACACAAAACTTAAGTGCTACAAAATAAATGTCTTTTTATACCAAGTTTATGGATAATTGTTTTCATGTCCCAGCAAAAGCCATCTATGTATACTTGGGGTGTGTTCAAGCCACTTAAAACAAAGAAATTTCATATTGCATTATAATACCTGTGCCTGTCAGCATTACAAAAATAATGCCTTTTTCAAACACTGTATCAGTAACTAGTGTGTAGTTTATTAGGTGGTTAATATTGTGACTTGCTTACTAATTTAATGTATATTTACATTTGCACAGATGTAATCGATCTGTAACGACATTCCTATTAAGATAACACATTTATAGATATTTTAAGAACATCTTAATTACATTTCCTAATTAAAGGAATTTAGTTCACATTTTCAAGAACATTTGAAGAACTTTAAATAGAGAAGATGTTCTAAAACTGTTCTTAAACAATTTCAAGAACAAATGAAGAACAGTTTAGAAACTACAAGGGTTTAAACTGTTCTTAATTAGTGCTTAACACTTAAAGTTTAAGAACACTTAGAGTTAAGAACTGATTAAGAACTGATTAAGAACGATTTAAGAACCATTGAAGTTCCTGAACGGTTCTTCATTTGTTCTTCAAATTGTTCAAGAACAAATTAAGAACAGTTCAGGAACTCCTGAAGTTCCTAAACTGTTCTTGATTTGCTCTTGAAATTGTTCAAGAACATTTTTAGAACATTTTCTCTATTTAAAGGTGCTTGAACTTGTTCAAGTTCAAGAACCTTTAAATAGAGAAAATGTTCTAAAGAACATTTTTAGAACATTTTCTCTATTTAAAGGTGCTTGAACTTGTTCAAGTTCAAGAACCTTTAAATAGAGAAAATGTTCTAAAGAACATTTTTAGAACATTTTCTCTATTTAAAGGTTCTTGAACTTGTTCAAGTTCAAGAACCTTTAAATAGAGAAAATGTTCTAAAAATGTTCTTGAACAATTTCAAGAGCAAATCAAGAACAGTTTAGGAACTTCAGGAGTTAAAAGAACCTTTCAAGAATATCTTAAGAAAAAATAGTTTTCTTGAAATGTTCTTCAATAGTTCTTGAAAATGTTCAAGAACATATTAAGAACATATGTTCTAGAACAATGAATCAAGAACAGTTTAGGAACTGTTCTTAATGTTCTAGAACTGTTCATGAACTGTTCTTGAGTATAAGAACAGAGTTTCGCAGGGGAATAACCAGCATCGGCCCTGGGGTCTATCCCTTAGCTGGGTAGTCTGATGGGCTAGTAAAAAAACTTGTTCTAATACAAAATAAATTATTATATTGACTTTAAAGTTGTTTAGTGACAGCACTTTCTAAACTAAAATTATTTTTTTTCCATAGTTTCAACACAAGCCCGAACAAATATTAACAATTGCCTCAGTAATCAAAATTAGTATTTTCCGTAATTGCTTTTAGCAAGTACTGACTCTAGATGCTTTAATTTGCTTGAATTGAATTGAATTGGATTTTATAGTCGCACCAACAGCTAAGTTCATATGGCGACTTTCCAGCTTCCATTTGTGGAGGAAGACCCCAGGTGCCCCTCCGGGCAATTTTCGTGCACGGGCGGTCACCTGGGTAGAACCACCGACGTTCCGCAAGCCAGCTGGATAGCTTCCTCACATAAAGATGCCTAGGCCCCTGAGGGATCGAACCTACAGCGGTGAGGGTTAATTTGCTTGAATAACCTTTAATAAAAAAGAAATGTGGAGATATCTTCAAAATGCATTTAAACTCATGAAAAGAATCCGAAACCTGAATTAAAGTATGAGTTTTTGTGTTGAATATTACATTGGTCTAGTAAAGGTTGAGTAGATCTAGTAAGGGTTGAGTAGATCTGGTGACAACAACTAGATTGGTGGTCTAATAAATTAAAAATGTTAATTTCTAGCTCTGATAACCATATATAACCATATAAACACTTATGGAAATGAACAGACAGAACCATCCAGCAGTGGCCCCGGGATCCATCCCCAACCCCACAACCATGGGGACATAGCCCTGTGTCATAACTTGGAAACCTTTGAGATCCCCCCTCTATAAACATATATACACTTACTGGGCATGACCAGACGGATACAACCATTCAACCAGCACTGTGCCCTGGGTCCATTCCCAGTCCCTGGGTTCATAACTTGGAAACCATTGAGATCCTTCTATCGAATTGTTTCAAATGGTGATCCTGGTCTCAAATCTGGCCTATCCCTGGGTAGGTCACAGTTTAAGGGTCTCTCTCTAATGCCCCTCTCTAAGAAATCTCAAACAACAAGAGTAGAAAGGTCTAATATTTTACATGTACCATCAGTTTATGGTCCTCTACCTGATTTATTCAAATAGTGAAATGTGATAGTGAAAGTTGGCACCACCTCAGGGGTCTCCTGCTTTACTTATATAATAGTTCTTGAGCTGGCTGTAGACCCCCCTCCCCCCACCCCCCAGGGGGAATTTTGTAGGGTATGATTTTCTGAAAGAACATACATTAAGCTTCAAAATGAGACATGTGTGCCATCTGAGCGTTGGGGCTTTAGTGAGTTTTGGGGGAAAACGTTGCGTTTTTAGACGAAAATCGCCAAAATCTGGAATTTTTTTTTAGAAAAAGAATGAAATATGTTAGAACCAATTTGAATGGATGGAATCTTTCTCGGAACACATCTCTACATGTCCCACTATATAATTTATGGATCCGATACTTAAATATTGAGGTTTTGGGTAAAAATGTTAAAAAATTGAATAAAATCGCTGATTTCTGTAATACATTGGGGGTATTTAATTAAAAATTAGAAATATATCTAATACAATAGAAAAAAGAAATATTGTAACCTTTTTGGGCAGGGCAAGGTCCATTGATTAAAAAGAAAAAAGTTCCAAACCACATGATGTTTGGAAATGCCTTAATTTTGGGGCGAAAAATGTGTATTTTTGTCAAAAATCGCCGGAATCTGGAATTCTTTTTTAAAATTAGTTTCAACATAAACTGAACAAATTGAAGCAATAAAATGTTGTACAGCACATATATTCAAGTTTTTCCTGGCATCATATATAACATATGTGCTCAAATATTGGCATTTTAGGGCAAAATGTTGGAAAAAATGACAAAACTCACTGATTTCTGTAATCCATTTTGGGTATGGGTTAAAATTTAGAAAAAAATATTTAATACAATAGAATAAAGACATATTGTAACATTTTGGATAGACAGAGGTCCAATAATTAAGTAGAAAAAAGTCATGAACCATATGATGTTTAAAATATTGCCTTAATTTTCAGGCGAAAAATGTGTATTTCCGTAAAAAATCAACGGAATCTGGATTATCTTTTGAAAATAGTTTGAACATAAACTTATCAAATTGAAGCAATAAAATGTTGCACACTATACATATCCAAGTCATTTATTGTATCAGATATAATATATATGCTCAAGTATTTATATTTTAGGGCAAAATGTTGAAAAAAATTACTAAAATCGCCGATTTCTGTAATGCATTGAGGTATTGGGAAACAAAAGTGCATAGAAATAATGAGAAAAAAAATATTGTAACATTTTTGCAGTCCAATGTGCCATCATATACCAGAAAACCCATCAGAAGATGGTAAATGCTGCTTTATTTTGTTGGAGGAAAATGTGTTTTTAATAAAACATAAACGAAATCTGGATTGTTTTCTTCAAAAAGTAATTTCAACATACATGTATGTTACAACGACATATCGCCAGATGAGAGAATAAAGTGCCGTCTTTCTTCTATGGAACATTCCTATTCTCACCTGGCGATATTGCCATTGACCCATCATATGTTTCCAAGGAGTGCATGGCAGGCTGACATTTTATTTGCTCAAACAAGCCTGCTCTAGCTGATACCTTATGAGAATTTGTTAAAAAATGGCATGACAGAACCTCCCGAACAATACAACACATCATTTACTAGTTGTCGAGCTGGCTGTAGACACCCCCCTTCTCCCGAACTCAGGTAGCCCTCCCCTTATACGGTCTAGCGACCGAGTGCCACGCCGTTGAGTCACAAAACCTGTGGGTCGGCCCAGCGGCCGTCGGCACTGGGTCGCTCAAGGCTATTTCTCTCTATATAACTATACTGTATATAGCTCTAGGTGCCATGTTCGAGACTCGAACTCGGGAAGCCATCCCACTGAAACGACCTAGGGATTGAGTGCCACACATAGCGAGGACCGTTGCCGACGGCTGACCACCGTTCCCGTTGGGTCACAATACCTGTGGGTAGGCCCAGCAGCCGTCGGCTGCGGGTCGTTCAAAGCTATGTACTATATAGCTCTATGTGGCATGTTTGAGACCCGAACTCAGGCAGCCTTCCCCCTGATACGACCTAGGGACCGGGTGCCACGCGTAGCGAGGACCGTTGCCGACGGCTGGCCTCTGGTCCCGTTGTGTCACAAAATATGTGGGTCGGCCGAGCGGCTATCGGCCGAAGGTCGTTAAACGCTATTCCGTCTATTTAACTGTATATAACTCTATGTTACATGTTCAAGACTCGAACTCGGGTAGCCCACACCTTGATAAGGTCTAGGGACCATGTACCACGCATAGCGGGAACCTTTGCCGACGGCTGGCCACCGGTCCCGTTGTGTCACAAAATATGTGGATTGGTCCAGCGGCCATCAGCCGATGGTCGCTCAACGCTATTTCTCTCTATACATTTATAACTATACTGTATAAAGCTCTAGGTGAGTTACGAGGTTCGAGACCCGAACTCGGGTAGCCTCCCCACTCATACAGCCTAGCGATTGAATGCCACGCGTTGCCGGGACCTTGCCAACGGCTGCCCACTAGTCCCGTTGCGTTGTGTCACCCAATCTGTGTCGGCCCAGCGGCCGTCGGCCGAAGGTTGTTCAACGCCATGTCCTTCTATATAACTGTATATAGCTCTATGTGCCATGTTCGAGACTCGAACTCGGGTAGCCCTCACCCTGATAAGGCCTAAACACCATGTACCAAGCATAGCGGGGACCTTTGCCGACGGCTGGCCACTAGTCCCGTTGTGTCATAAAATATGTGGATCGGTCCAGCGGCCATCAGCCGATGGTCACTCAACGCTATTTCCCTCTATACATACATAACTATACTGTATAAAGCTCTAGGTAAGTTACGAGGTTCGAGACCCGAACTCGGGTAGCATCCCCACTGATACAGCCTAGCGATTGAATGCCACGCGTTGCCGGGACCTTTGCCGACGGTTGCCCACTAGTCCCGTTGTGTCACCCAATCTGTGTCGGCCCAGCGGCCATCGGCCGAAGGTTGTTCAACACTATATCCTTCTATATAACTGTATATAGCTCTATGTGCCATGTTCGAGACTCGAACTCGGGTAGCCTTTCTCTAAATATGGACTAGCGACCGAGTGCCAAATGTACTGGGGACCTTTGCCAACAGCTGGCCACCGGTCCCGTTGTGTCGCAAAATCTGTGAGTCGGCCCAGTGGCCGTACGCAGAGAGTCGCTCAACACTATTTCTCTATTTATAACGTATACTGTATATAGCTCTATGTATCATGTTCGAAATACCGGTAACGTGATAATGTCCAAGTCGCAAGTTGGTACACGTACATGTTCCAAAATGCTCTACACATAATGGGCTTTCAGAAAAATAGGGTGTACTAAATTCCCCTTGGGGTGAGGGTTACTCCTACTAGCTTACAGTCTATTTTCTATTGTACCAGTATTATATATTTTTCTAGATTTTAACCCCATACCCGCAATGGATTGCAGAAATAGTGATTTTGGTCCTTTTTTCCAACATATTTCAGCAGATATGTTATATATGATGCAAGAAAACACTTGAATATGTATGCAGTGCAACATTATATAACTTCAATTTGATAAGTTTATGTTAAAACTATTTTCAAAAATAATTCCAGATTCCGTCGATTTTTGACAAAAATACACATTTTTCGCCTAAAAATTAAGGCATTTTCAAGCATCATACGGTTCGGGAATATTTTTTACTTAATTATTGGACCTTTGTCTATCCAAAAATGTTACAATGTGTCCTTATTCAATTGTATTAAATTTGTTTCTATATTTTAACCCAATAACCCAATGGATTACAGAAATCAGTGATTTTTGTCATTTTTTCCAACATTTTGCCCTAAAATGCCAATATTTGAGTACATATGTTATATAATGTGTCAGGAAAAACTTGAATATGTATGCTGTGCATCATTCTATTGCTTCAGTTTGATAAGTTTATGTTCAAACTAATTTCAAAAAATAATTCCAGATTCCGGCGATTTTTGACAAAAATACACATTTTTCGCCCCAAAATTAAGGCATTTCCAAACATCATGCGGTTTGAGACTTTTTTCTACTGAATCACTGGACCTTACCCTGCCCAAAAAGGTTACAATATTTCTTTTTCTATTGTATTAGATATTTTTCTATTTTTTAGTTAAATATCCCAATGTATTACAGAAATCAGCAATTTTATTCAATTTTTAACATTTTTAACCAAAATCTCAATATTTAAGCATCAGATCCACAAAATTATATGGTGGACACGTAGAGATGCGTTCCGAGAAAGATTCCATCAATTCAAATTGGTTCTAATATATTCCATTCTTTTTCTAAAAAATAATTCCAGATTTCAGCGATTTTTGTCTAAAAACGCAACGTTTTCCCCCAAAACTCACTAAAGCCCCAACGCTCAGATGGCACACATGTCTCATTTTGAAACTTACTGTATGTTCTTTCAGAAAATCATACCCTACAAAATTCCCCCTGGGGGGGGGGAGGGTTCCTCCTACTAGCTCACAGCCTATAAGGAAAAATCTGAAAATTCTTTTCTCTGAAATTACAAGGCATACCACTCTAATAAGCTTATGGTCTTCTACCAAGTTTGTTTAAATGTGACCCTGGGGTCAAATTTGGCTCTGCCACAGATATCACATGTTTTACATAGACTTAAATACAGGGGAAAACTTACACAATACAGGGAAAAACTTAAAAAACTTCTCTAAAACAGGCATAGAGCTCTCATGTATTGCATGTAGCATAAATGTGTGATCCACAACTAATTTTTTTCAACAGTGACCCTACGGCGAAGGCTCAAGGTCATCTATTGGGATCACACTTCGTCACCTGTCCATCATCCGTCTATAGGCACAGCTTCAAACGACCTCCTCAGAAACCCTTGGCCTATTTTAATTTTGACCAGTTTTCACATGGATGATCCTTAGATGAATGCTTTTCAAATTTGTTAAAAGTAGGTCCACGTGACATCTAAGATGGCTGCCATTGCCATAAAAGGTCTAACCTTAAAAAATCTTCTCAAGAAACCCTGGACAGATTTTGACAGTTTTTCCTTGAAAATGATAGCCAACACCTAGACTCAAATTTATTCAAATAAGTTTCGAATGGTGATCCTGGGGTTGCATTTTGATGTGCATCTGGGGGTCAAATGTTTTACTTAGACTTATATAGGGAAAATCTTAAAAAATCTTCTTCTCTGGAACTACAAGAGCCAGAGGTTTAAAATTTTATATTTACTATAAAAGTATGGTCCTCTGCCAGGTTTGTTCAAATGGTGACCCTTGGGTTACATTTGGCCCACCCAAGGTAGGGGAAATCTTTAGGGCTATTCCATTAAAACATACATGAGACCCCAGGAATGCAATTTTGAAATTAAACACCCACCCTTAGATGCAAAATAGAGATTAAAGGATCAAATTTCAGAAAATAGGGTTAACCCATAGATGTTTATTAAATTCCCTTCCTGGGGTCCCGGGCATTTTTAATGGATACCCCTTAAAAAATATTCTTCTCAGAAACCACTTGGTCAATTTTGACCAAACTTTACAGGGATGATCCTCAGGTGAATATTGTTTCAAATTTATTAAAATTAGGTCAATGCAACATCCAAGCTGGCCGCCATAGAATTTGTTTTTAGCTCACCTGAGCCGAAGGCTCACAGGTGAGCTATTGGGATCACTCTTCGTCCGTCGTCCGTCCGTCGTCGTTAACTTTTACCTCGTTAAGACGATAGGGCCTTCATTTTTATCCGATCTTTACCAAACTTTAAATGATTGTTATTATCAATGAAAGCTTGGACAAGTTTAAAAACGACAAGTTTGAAAACCAGCCAGATCGGAGAGGTAACAGCGGAGTTATGGCCCTTGATTTCGTTAAAAATGCTATAATTTGCCTCGTTAATATGATAGGGCCTTCATTTTGCATCTGATCTTTGCCAAACTTTACCAGATTTTAAGACTCTTTTTTTTTGATATTATTATTAATTTTTTTTTTATAGATCTTTTTTTTAAATATTTTAATTTAATTTTTTTTTTTTTTTTTTTTTAAATTTTGTTTAAATTTTTTTTTTTTTATTTAGCTCTATTGGCCAAACTAGCCAGATCGGACCAGCTCATGATTTAGTTAAAAATACTATATATTGCCTTGTTAATACGGTAGGGCCTTCATTTTTCATCTGATCTTTACCAAACTTTACCAGATTCTTTAGTTATGGCCCTTGATTTAGTTATAAATGCTGCATTTTGCCCAAAACTTTCAAAAAAGCGTAAATTGCAGTCACTCGCTTCATTGATGTTATAAGAGCCATGTTAGCCAGTAGAGCATCCACAGGCCCTCTTGGGCCTCTTGTTTATTTTTTTCAGATTCTGAAAAGACAGTGTTTTGGTGTTCTGTAGTCCTGAAACTATTGAAGTTTTGCAGGAATAATGTACTTGACCTCAGGTTTCGAAGGGGAGCGTTTTTATGGAGGCATCATTAAACTGTTGTTAAAAGTTGGCCATAAACTTCACTCAGGTGCTCTCCATAATAAAACAAGGTGGGAGAGACAAGTTCCAAAACTCTAGCTTTTAATTTGACAAGACAAGATTATGTCCCTTTTTGTACTGTAAAAAATACATTAAACTTTTGGTGCAAGTGGCTATAATGAAACAACCACTCCAAGAAATTGAATACAAAATTGCGCAAGTGTTAACCGTATAAAAAAAAAGACACGAGAAAGGCAAGTTCCAAAAAACTCTTAACTTCTAGTGTTGTTCCGATGATCGATTATTATAAAAAATTGGTCAATTTGGGATAATTTGCCAATAATCAATTGTCACTTGTAAAGAAAAGCAAGTATTATAAAGGAAGGCCGAAAAAATATATTTTCCATTGCCAAAAATGCCAAGAAAACATATTTATACTCCCTCAAAGTGGTGGGTGTATACTTGAATCAGCTTGTTGTCCATCTATCTGTCCGTAGACGCAATTCTTGTCCGGGCTATTTCTCAATTACTCCTTCTTAGAATTTCGTGAAACTTGCTAGGAAGTATCAATATCGAGTGGACATCCTCGTACTACTATGACGTTCCGGTTCAGTAAAAAAAATCCACTGAGTTATGGCCCTTTGTATTTTTAATGCATTTCATACTTGGTAGTCAAATAGAACATTCTTGTCCAGGTTTTTTCTCTATAATATATGTCTATATATCTTATAGGAACAAAGTCTTGTATGTTTAGCCACCCCCAACAAGTTGCCAGCGGGGGGTATTTGTGTGCTTCAGGCGGCAGTTCTAGTTTTACGGGTAAATCAATTTTTATTCGGATACTTGTCGTAAATGGGTCTGTCAGTGAATGCAGTCCATAAACTGCTCTTCCTGCAGTCTAATTTTGCAGCCCCAGTGAGTGTAAACGTCTGGGCCATAAGACATAATATACATATTTTAGCTTGTTTGCACAATTTCATTAGACGGAGATGTACCTGTTTTCATAGAACTTCAACCTGCAACCTAACCTAGCTCATAGCTTGGCAAAAAAATGTGACCTATGGTTATGAAACTTCAAACAGTTATTCCTTATCAATTATTCAATGCAGATTTATGCACCTTTATTATAAAACTTTAACAATTTAAGAATTGTTTCTGCTCCAGATTGCACCCGCTGACTTTAAACTTTATATCCTTGCTGAAATGTGCACATGGCACTGCGTCACAAATGTTCCATGGAAAACCCTTCTAGTTTTGACTTATAAATTATTTTATGTTATACTTTTGCTTTAAAGTTTTTTACAATCTAAAGATCTTCAACATTCGTTCCGACTTAATTTGTTAATGAGTCTTCAGTGTCATCAAAGCAACTCATAGACTCTGTCTTGCATTTTATCAAAATTATGGCCTTTACAGGTGAGACACTTTCCACTTTCTTGTTTCTGCGTTAAGACTAGATAAATGTGATATTATGGGCATCAATTTCTGGCTTCTATACCCTATTTGGATATTCTCCAACCTGAAACTGCTTCACCTGTGTCTCATTCATATCCATGAGTTATTGTTCAGGGCGCTTGTTTCTGCCAAAGGTATTGGGAAGTTTTAAGACAAAATTTAACGATCCTTTTATTTATTATATTGATATTTCATATTAATCATATCTCATAATCACTCGCTTGGCTCGGCCATGGGGAATTAGCCAAAAGCAAACACAAGTCACTGTTTCCTTTTAACATGTTGTTTATTTTCTATTCACTAATTTAATAGTATATGTCCACATTGTAACTTTACTTTATTATTATCCTAGTTCTACCCTTTTCAATATATAACTGAAACCTTTCTTTCATAACTCCGAAACCGTCTTCTACCTAGCTCAAACCTTACTGACTATATAAAAAACCTTTTCCAATTCCCGCTCATTTCTAAGCACCATCCTCTTACATCTAGACACACCCAAAATCATACATACAAAACCCTACCATCCAATCAGATATTGATATTAACTTGTCTATAATCATTAAATAAAGATTATCCTAGGAGTCCAGCATCAACCTTAACAAAGTATTGCATTAATTAATACCTGCTGTAATAATAGATAAGTGTGACTATTTTCACTTTGATGATCCAGACTGTAGCAAATTAAATCTATAGCCAGATTGTCCCACACTGGGTCCAATGTACCAACATCAATCAACAAGCTCTGGGATCAACAATATTAAATCTTACTTATCATAAAATTTAATAAAATCATTATCATTATTTATCATCAGGTTACAGTAGTACCCAAATAAGTTTCTGATCAGTGAAACAAACATTTTTATTGGTAAATAAAAATACTTTCTTTTCAAAATTGGTTCAGAAATAAAAATTTCACCTGCTTAAGTTGGTTTTGATAGGGCATTTTTTATGCAAAATTCTGCTGCATCAAAAATTTTAAAAATATTTTATTTTAGAATTTGTATCCAAAAATGGTTTTAATGTGTCGAATAGGTGGGTGCATTTGTGGCCGAGTGGTTAGAGTCTCTGACTTTAAATCACTTGCCCCTCACTGCTATGGGTTTAATCCCTCATGGGCCTAGGAATCTTTATGTGAGAAAGCTATCCAACTTGCTTGCGAAATGTCGGTGGTTCTACCTATGTGCCCGCCCGCAATGTGTTGAATAAACCTAAACTAAGACGCTCTGAAAGTTGTATAGCATCATATTAAGACTAACTGAAGTTAGGTAACATTTCTTAATTTTCTGCTGTCCCAGAAATTTACATGGGAAAAGCCCCATCAAAAAAGCATTTTGGCTGTAAACTGTTTATTTCTCAACTTATTTTCAAAACTAAGGTCGTTTTAATTACCACTAAAAATTTCCATTCCAATGATATATAATTTGAATATGTATTATTAAAATGCTGAAAAACCTTTGGCTGAAACAAGTGTCCTGAACAATAGTACCATTTAAAGTATCAGTACAGCTTTAAAGAAAAACGTAAATAATGGCAGTAATGGTTTGATTTTCTTTTAGTCACGATGAACGACTACCCGGGCGTGTTGACTGGTGATGAGACTGAGATGTGGGATTCACACATGAGAACCTATGGTCAAATGGGCAACATATCTCCCTCTAACCAGATGGTAGAGCCCACATCTAGCACCTCAGCAGAAGAGTTTGCAATGGTAAGTGGTATAAAGTGTAAGATAAAACCTTAAGAGAATAAAAAAAATTAAGAGATTTTGGGCAATCTTTACAGCTGTAATTACATCTTAATCTTATATTATGGGCTTGCCTATTCCTAAATATAGGATACAAACACAAGTTTAGTAGATGATGTAACCACCAACTCATTTGTGCAATAAAATGATAAGGGCTCAAACTTGAGCTATTAGACTCATTCTTCGTCCGTCTACCATCTGCCTGCAGTTGTTAACTTTTTCTCTTAATGACTTCTTCTCAGCAACCACTTGGTCAGTTTAGAACAAACTTCACAAAGATGATCCTTAGGTTTTAGGTTTGTTAAAATAAGGTCATCTTGATATCCAAGATAGCCACCATTACTATAAATTAAATAATTCAGACATTATTATCAGCCTGTTTGATAAACGCACATATTAAGGTATGGGGTTGTCTGTCCGTCCATCCTTAACCTACAATTGCGGCATTCTGGACGATTAATTAAAAAACATAAAACCCACACTCATGAAACTTCATTATTACATTGCCCTAGGTGAGAGGAGAAACCCTGTTATTTTGAGGTCATTAGGTCAAATGCCAATGTCACTCTACCCTTATATGGAAATATGCATTCCACGCGATTACTTCGGAACCATAACACCAACACTCATGAAACTTCATAGGTGCATTGCCCTTTGTGAGAGGAGAAATCCTATTGAATATTTTGGGGTCAGTAGGTCAAAGGTCACCATGACCCCATATAGCAATATGCATTTCACATGATAACTTTGAAAGCATAACACCCATCCTCATTGGGTCACTGGGTCAAAGTTCAGTGTCACCATGACCTCTAGCATTTTCATTTTCATATTGTTTGAATGGTGTTTTATGTCATTTTTCTCTCGCTCTTTATCAAACATGGCCAGAGTCGTAATATCGGAGAAAGCTATGACAATTTCGAGAAACACCCGGACAGGAAAGGTTGGAGTTATGGCCCTTGATTTTTAGCTCTACTGATCACAGATGGAATCTTTACCAAACTGACTGGCATGATATGAAGTTGGTCCTAAACAAAATCTTTTTTTTCTATTTCAAACATGGCCACCGGGCATCTTTGTTTACATAGAGTAATAAAGCGAAAACTTGTGGCGACTACTCCTCTGAAACTACTTGATGGATTTTCATGAAACTTTACAGGAATGTTGCTCTTGATGTCTTGTTGGTCCTAAGTAAAGATCAGATCGACCTGAGCTTCAAGTTGGCCACCACAGTTAAAATAGATCATGTGTTATTGATTTGGTACCTTTACCAAATTAACTGGCCAAGTACAAAGTTGATTCTAAACATTTTTTCAGCTCGACTTTTTCGAATTAAAAACGTAGAGCTATTTCATCACTTGATCATCATCTGCGTCGTCTTCTGCATCCTGGTTAAAGTTTGTATGTAAGCTTCTATCTCCGAAACTACTTTACATAATGGATTGAAACTTCACACATGTATTCAGCATCATTAGACAACATAACACAGCCAGGTTCTATAACTCGTGCTTCTATTCTAAAAACATACGTCCCCTTTTATAAGTAGAAAATTTGGTTAAAATTTGTATGTAAATGTTGTTGGTTAAAAGTTGTATGTCAGCTTGTATCTCCTAAACTACTTTACATAATGGATTGAAACTTCACACATGTATTCGGCACCATTAGACATCATAGAGCCAGATCCTACAACTTCTGCTTTTATTTTAACAGAATTATGGCCCCTTTATACTTATAAAATTTGGTTAAAGTTTTGTTTGTAAGCTTGCATCTCTGGAATTACTTTACATAATGGATTGAAACATGACAGATGTATTCGGCATCATTAGACAACATCATAGAGCCCGGTTCTACAACTTATGCTTTTATTTTAACAAAAGTATCTACAACTTATGCTTTTATTTTAACAAAAGTATATATAATATATATATATGTACTTATAAAATTTGGTTAAAGTTTTGTACGTACATGTATGCTTGTCATCTTTTTAAGAATTCAATGACACATCGCACATGCATTTACTTTCATATGAAGAACTCGGAGAAAAGTGCCATACTTCTTTAGGCTATAAGTAGAATTTGCCTTTCAACTTACTTTCCCAATAAATAGACAAGGCCTCGAAAGTCGAGCGTCTGCACCGACAGGCGGTGCTTCTTGTTCACTTTAATTTCCATGAAATTTGTCAAAGAAGATGTATGCTACATGGACACGATGTAGCAAGTAGCAAGTAGAGCGATACAGGGCCTCTGGTTTCAATGCTCGCTTATAAGAGGGACATTTTACCACATCTTTTAAAAATAATTTTGAAAAAATATCGTGCGGTTATTAGGTCAAGTACAGTATAATATAAAGTTAACCTTTCAATGTATTATACCTACACTCTTGGAACTTTATACATATAGCAGCCATGGAGCAACAGCATGCCTTTTGGTTTATGGTTAGTGGGTCAAAGGTCAAAGTGACCTGATCATAAAACTATTGTTTCCTGGCTGTTATTCATGAAATATATGACCTACAATCAAATAGTGCTCTTTGGTAAACATCAAGGTCATATTGACCTGACACACAAACAAGGTCATATTGACCGGACACACAAATAAATGCTTTTCAAAAAACAAAACCTTAGCAAACTGGTGTATAATTCCTGGGTATGCGATGCTCTTGTTATATTGACATAAATATTTCCCATTACAAAACATGAGTTTATTAATTGCTATAATGAATAAATAGAGTTGCTCTAAAAACCCAAAACCTTTTGAACCCTTTTCCTTGTCCATTTTAATATGGTGCTTTAATGCAACCACAACTTTTTCATTGAATTTAAAATGCTGTAAAACGTAGTATGTAATTATGACTTAAATACAAACTTCAACTGTACAAACTTGTAATAAATCAATACAAGTCAATAATAACTTGTATAAAACAAGTTTTCTAAAGGTATTATAGATTTTTATAGCCAAATGAAGGTCTTAGTACTTGAGCTATTGAGAATGAAAGAATTCATGGATTGTAAGGACGCCTGCCTGATCAATGGTTAACCAGGTCGTTTGCAAATAGTGCAATACTCAGATACACATGGTATTTCAACCATTGTCAAACAACAAATTTGCAGGTGATGTAAAGACCGTCCTAAATGAAATTTATTAACAAAATATCAAGTCAGAGTAAAGAATTTACTGTATTTGCCCCATTAAGCACATTTGGCACTTTAGAACTAAATCAAAAAATGTGTGCCACTTTATTTTGACACAATTTTCGTACCTCAATATTGATTCAAAAAAGCATGTTTTAACTGTTACTTTTAGCACCACTGCTTTGTCTAGTAGATATTATAATATGGCGAGATGTCCGTCGGTTAACTTTTGCCGCGTTAAGATAATATGGCCTTCAGTTTTTATCCAATTTTTTTCAAAATTTACCAGATTGTTGATATCAGTGAAAGCCTGGACAAGATCGAAAACCTGCTAAATTGGACCAGTAACACTAGAGTTACAGGCTTTGATTTTTAGCTCTACTGATCAAAGATCAGCAGAGCTTATGCCATGGTGCAGTGTCCGTTGTCCGTCTGTCCCACTCTCTGTCCGTAAACTTCTTTTTGCGGCTACTACTCCTCTGAAACTACTGGATGGATTTTCATGAAACTTTACAGAAATGTTGCCCATGATGTCTAGTTGATCATAACAACAACTCACGTTGATGTGAAATCCAAGATGGCCACCAAAGCTAAAAATAGATTTTTATAGCGACTACTTCTTGAAAACTACAAGTGATACTGATATGGGACTTTTTCTAAAATGATCAGCATGACATAATGTTGGTCCTTGTTGAAAATCATTTTGATTCGACGTTAAACATGGCTGCTAGAGGTCATCTTTCTTTACAAGAGTTATATAGTAAAAACTTGTAGCAACTACTGTTCTGAAACTACACTACAGATTTTCATGAAACATCACAGGAATGCTGATCTAGCTATCAAAACCTATCAGTAGAGCTTCAAAGTCATTGACCTCTTGTTTTAAATATGCTTTATTTGTAAGATGATAAGGTCATTTTAAGCCCCCAAAGGGCGTCATATAGTAGTCTCACCATCCGTCCATCAGTCCGTCCGTCCGTCCATACAATTATGTCCGGTCATTAACTCTGACATTCCTGGACGGATTTTCAAATAACTCGGCGCAAGTGCTCACCACAACAAGACAATTTATTGCGTGCAAAATCCAGGTACGTGGCTCCAAGGCCAAGGTCACACTTAGAGGTCAAATGTAAAAAAGTAGTGCTTTCTTGTCCGGTTAATAACTCTGACATTCATGGACGGATTTTCAAATAACTTGGCACAAGTGCTCACCACATGAAGACGATGTGTCACGCGCAAAATCCAGGTCCGTGGTTCCAAGGTCAAGGTCACACTTAAAGGTCAAAACCACTTCGGGGGCATTTGTCACAGTGACATTTTTTGTTGCTCGGTCAGGTTTGAAAACCAGCTAGATCAGATTATTAACATCAGAGTTATGGCCGTTGATTTAGTTCAGTTCATTTTCCGTCTGATTTTTATCAAACTTGGCCATAATTTGTTGACATCAAGGAAAGTTCAGACAAGTTTCAGACCCAGCTAGAACTGATTAGTAATACCAGAGTTATGGCGCTTGATATATTAAAAAAAATCATTTCCTTTCTTAAATCTGTACTACTTCATTTCTCATCGGATCTATAAAGGCTCAAACAAGTTTGAAAACTAGCCATGTTTGACTTACATCCATCCCTATCCCACTACCACCACTTACATTAAACTGGAGTCTAACAGCCCCTTTTAGCTCTCCTTAGCCGAGGGCTCAGAATGAGCTATTGTGAATGCTTTTTGTCCATCGTCCGTTAACTTTTACTCAAACGACTTCTCCTCATATACTGCTTGGATGATTTTGACCAAACTTCACGTGGATGACCTAAGGTCATTTACTTCCAAATTCGTTAATTGTTCAGTGGTTCTTGAGAAGATTTTCTAAGGTTTGAACCTTTTATGGTAACGGCAGCCATATTGGATGTCGCGTTGACCTGATTTTAGCAAATTTGACAAGAAATGTTGAAATTCCATGAAAACCAGGTTTTCAGTAAGATTCCTACGAAGTTTCATTCCAAGAATTCTTTCCATTTAACCTATCTACACACAAAGTTTCCAATATCTCCTAACTGAAGTTATTGCCTGGAAACCATTTTAAGCTTTACTGGCCAAGGGCCACCATGCTTATGGCTGATGCGATAGCATTTCGTCTGGCGGCGTTGCTGTTGGCGTCCGTTACTCAAATTTGCCATGGATGCTCGTGAGTGGAATTTTCAATATAATCTTCTCTGAAACTACAAGAGACAAAGTTTTAATATTTTGCATTTATGGTCCACTTCGTACTTTGTTTAAATGTTGACCCTGGGGTCAAATTGTCCTCGTCCCATGGGTCACATGTTTAATATAGACTTATTTATGGAAAAACTTAAACAATTGTCTTTTCTGAAACAACAAGGTATAAAGCTCTCATATATTGCATGCAGCATAAGCTTACTGTCCTCTAACAAGTTTGTTCAAATTGTGACCATGGGGTCAAATCTGGCCCTGCCCTAGGGGTCACATGTTTTATAGAAAAACTTAAAACATTTTTTCTTTCAAACCACAATGTATAGAGCTCTCATATATTACATGTAGCAAGTCCTTTACTGTGTTTGTTCAAATGGTGACCCTGGAGTAAAATCTGGGGTCATAGATTTACATAAGAGTTATATGGGAAAATCTTTAAAAAAACAAAACATTCTTCTCTGAAACTACAAGAGCTTGAGGTCTAATATTTTGCATGTACCATAAACTTATGTTCCTGTACTTAGTTTGTTGAAATAGTGACAACAGGGTCATTGTTCCTGTACTTAGTTTGTTGAAATAGTGACAACAGGGTCATTTGGCCCGCCTCAGGGGGTCACTTGTTTTACATGAAAAAGGTGCACACCAATTTAGTTCAACCGAATGACCTCAATTTTCAGAATAGCTTTCTGAATGTACTATGGGATTCACTTTTGGGACTATTTAAGTTGTAAAAATGGTGACCCTGGTGTTAATACTGCCCAGGGGTCATATGGTGTTATAAAGCAATATGCAAAACTTTCTTCTGTAAATATAATAGTAAAATAACTACCTTATTCCAATAGAGCATCCACACGCCATCTGGGCCTCTTTTCATTACTTGCATTTCTCACACTTCTACTCAACAGTTTAGAATTTATTGTTCCCAACTTCATATACACATAACAACTGACAACCTTATACCCCATCTACCACATAACAAGTGACGACCTTATACCCCTTCTACATCACACATTACAGAATTATGGCACTTTGAGTTTTCCACTTCAATAAAATTGTATAATGAACTTCATATGGCTTTCACTTCAAAAAAATTCATGGACTGTTATTACACTTGGCATACAGTTCACATGTGATGATAAAAATTTTATGATGCGTCTCCACATCAATTTTTTTTCGATTTTGCATTTTTGATGCTCCCTAAAGTTTTCTTGTCCGCTTAACTCCTCCTACGTTTTTCATCCGATTTTCAGTATGATGTATAGTAGCGTATATTGTCGGGACGTTCCGGTTGAATGATTTTTGGTGGAGTTGTGGGACTTTGAAATATTTTGAATGTAAACCTTGTCTGCTCAACTCCTACGTTTTTCATCTGATTTTCACGAAACTTCATAGGAAGTATCAGTATGATGTCTAGTAGTGCTTAGTATCAGGAGGTTCCAGTTGAATGATTTTTGGCGGAGTTATGGGAATTTGAAGTTTTTCAAATGTTAACCTTGTCCGCTCAACTCCTCCTACGTTTTTCATCTGATTTTCACGAAACTTCATATGTAATATCAGTTATATTGTCAGTAGGTTCCGCTTTAATGGTTTTTGGCGAATTGCGGGACATTCAGTTTTTCGATTCTAAAGCTTGTCCGCTCAACTCCCAAGTTTTTCATCTGATATCCATGAAACTTTATAGGAAGTAACAGTATTATTTCCAGTAGCGCATATTATCAGGAGGTTTCGGTTAAAAAAAAAATTGCGGAGTTAATTACTGGCAATTTTTTTAAAAATATAAAACTTGTAAGGCCAAAAAAAAATAGCTGTGTTTCCGGTGGCCCGACCGACCCTATTTTTGAGGGTCCGACCCTAAAGTTTGTTCTGAATTATCAATGATTATCACAATATATCGAGGTAAACTGACATCACAGAGAAACTTTCAGTTGTATCATCAACTTGTAAGGGGTTTATGAGATAAATACATGTAGAATCTCACAATATCTTGCTCCAAAAAAACAAAAAACAAAAAATCCCTACCGACCTACCCTATTTTTTTAGAGCATGCAATAGGAAATACCTAATTTTTTTTTTGGCCTAAGCTCATTTTCCATCCGATTGAATTTCACATATGTACTTTTATCCGGGGAGCATCCATCGCTTCTACCGATTTCTTGGTTTTTAGCTCGACTTTTGCCGTGGTGCATCGTCCGTCCGTCTGTCCGTCCGTAAACATTTTTTTGTTGCGACTACTCCTCTGACACTACCTGACAGATTTTCATGAAACTTTACAGGAATATTGCTCTTGATGTTTAGGTGATCCTAGCAAAAATTCAGTTCGGCTGGAAATTCAAGATGGCCGCCATGGCTATAATAGATGTTGAAAATGCGATTTGTGGCGACTACTTCTCAAAAACCATAAGTGATATTGATTTGAAACCTTTACCAAAATGACTGGCACAACATGTAGTTGCTCCTTACCAAAGTTCATTTTGATTGATTGTCAAACATGGCTGCCAGCGGCCATCTTTGTTTACATAGAGTTATATAGGAAAAACTTGCGGTGACTACTCCTCTGAAACTACGTGATGGAATGTCATCAAACTTGACAGGAATGTTGCTCTTGATGTCTAGTTGATTCTAGCAAAAATTCAGGTCGGTAGGAAATTCAAGATGGCCACCACTGCTAAAAATAGATTTAAAAAATGCAACTTTGTGGCGACTACTTCTCAAAATCTTTAAGTGATATTGAATTGGAACCTTTACCAAAATGACTGATGCGACATGTACTTGGTCCTAACCAAGAATTATTTCGATTCAATGTCAAACATGGCCACCAGAGGCCATCTTTGTTGACATAGAGTTATATAGGAAAAACTTGTGGCGACTACTCCTCTGAAACTACTTGATGGATTTTAATGAAACTTCACAGAAATATTGCTCTCGATGTCTAGTTGATCCTAGCAAAAATTCAGGTCAGCCATAAATTCAAAATGGCCACCACTGCTAAAAATAGATTTTAAAAATGCGATTTTGTGGTGACTATTTCTCAAAAACTGTAAGCGATATTGAATTAGAACCTTTACCAAAATGACTTGTGTGACATGTTCTTTGTCCTAACCAAGATTCATCTCGATTCAATGTCAAACATGGCTGCCAGTTGCTGTCTTTGTTTACATAGAGTTATATAGGAAAAACTTTTGGCGACTACTCCTCTGAAACTACTTGACGAATTTTCATGAAACTTCACAGGAATGTTGCTCTTGACGTCTAGTTGATCATAGCAAAAATTCAGGTCTGTCAGAATATTCAAGATGACCACCACGGCTAAAAATAGATTCTAAAAATGCGACTACTTCTCAAAAACCTTAAGTGATATTGAATTGGAACCTTTACCAAAATGTTTGGCACAACATCTTACAGGCTGATCGGGGTTTTCACTGTCTGGGTGTTCATCAGTCATTCCTTTGTACTATAAATGGACTGGTCCAAATGCAAAGAAAGGACAGTCCATTATACATTCATAGTGGGGTAAGGATTAAGTCTCCTTTGTATTTTTGACTCTCAGAAAAAGACTGAAAAGAAATTGTAGGATTTTAAGATTTTCTTTTGATTCTGATTTTCCAAATATGAACTGAGACAAGAGCAAGTCTACTTGTAGTGGTGAGATAGTAACCTAATTCTCAGGAGAAATTGCATAACATGACCTGTGACCTGGACACACACCTGCTATATTTATGAATATGGATCATCCATTTATGTTACAAAAGGGTGATTTGGAGAAATTACTTTTGAACAGCAAATAGGCTATACTAAGGTTGATGTTGTAAGGGATTTAATTGATATAGCTTTATAATTAAAATTTGTGGTAGCATTATGACGTTTTTATAAGCTGGAAAAAGATACAGTCTTTAGACTAGGATAAAATTGAATGAGACTAAATGTTGCATAGGTAATGTTGCATAATAAATCATAATATTTAGGAATATATGAATGTTGCTCTTGATGTCTAGTTGGTCCTAAGTAAAAATCGAGTTGGCCTTAAATTCAAGATGGCTGCCATGGCTAAAGATAGGTTTTTAATTTGTAGTGACTACTTCTCCAAACCAATAAGTGGTATTGGTTTGGTACCTTTACCAAAATGACTTTCATAAAACTTTACAGGAATGTTGATCTTGATTAGTCCAAAGTAAAAATCAGGTTGGCCAAAAATTCAAGATGGCTGCCACAGCTTAAAGACATATTTAGATTCATTGTATTTGTGGGGGGAGAGAATTTCTATAGGTAACTGTAAATCACTGTTAGCCATACAATTTCATGAGCAAAGTGTGATATTCAATCTTTCTTCAGATTACGCGGCCCACCCAATAAAGCATATGTGGCCAGTACACATAATAACACATTAAAGAATGTTGTATATGTATTGTGCTGTGCTCTGATTAAACAAATACCAGGTAAGTTTTGTATTCAAAAGCTAAATTATGAACATACATTTCTTCATTAAAGTAAATTACAAAGTGTTGTTAAGCTATTCTTACCCTCAATATAGCAGTGCTATACAAATAAAAAACTAAGAGCTCAATTTATATACTTGAGTTGATCAGCCATAAAGCGTGCTGGCTGTAAATATTCAAGATTCTCATGCTTTTTCAATGACCAAGTAGCGTTGGGAAATGTGTCTTTAAAGCTGTACAGTCCCTATTTTAACTGGTAATAACTCATGAATATGAATGAGTCACGTGTGAAGTAGTTTCAAATCGACGAACACCCCAAAAGTCGGTATATAAGGAGAAAAAGATACGTAAAATTTCATATTTTTATTTAGCCTCTGTACAGGTAACATCGATAAATATACGTCTCCAGTATATATGTGATAAAAAAATAGTTGCCAGGAACAGGATTTGAACCACAGCCTTGCACTTGTAAGATTTGAAAGATGTACGCTGAACCTCTAGACCACTGCTCTTTATTGGTATTTTGTAGCATTTTTAACTCTAAATAGGCATTACGTACACAAAGCGCGCACACAAACTCATCAAGCGCTAAAGAACAAGTTGAGATATGGTTGATTTGAGGCGAAGTATTAGTTTCATATTGATAAGATACAGTATTACACCAGGCAATGTTAATTTACACGTGCAACAATATGGACTGCATATTTATTGATCCATCTTTAGTTGCGTTCAAATATGTTAAGTTATTTTGGCTCATAATATATGGTAGTTAGTATACTGTTTTCTCAAGTAGCGTTGTAGTTCAGTGGATAGAGCACAGGACTTCAAATCAGAAGATCGTGTGTTCGAGCCCCGAAAGAAGCTAACTATTTTTTGTGTAAAAATTACTGTTACCTGTGTATAGGTACTATGTGCACTGGTCGATATATATACAGTAAATGATTTCCTTCACTATATTTGCTCGCTTAAATACCCGATTTCGACATGAGCTGGCGAACATGAAGTTACAAATAAAGACACGCCTACAAAGAAGAAATCGATTGATATAGGGACTCTGTAGCTTTAAATACAAGTTTGAGGCAACTACTTCTCGAAAGCCATAAGTGGTATTGATTTGGAACCTTTACCAAAATGACTGGCATGACATGTAGTTGATCCTAAACAAAATTCATTTTGATTTTGGGCTAAACATGGCCAGTGGCCATCTTTGTTTACATAGAGTGATATAGGAAAAACTTGTGGCGACTACTTCTTTGAAAGTGTTGGTCTTATTTCCATAAAACTTCACAGGTTCCTATGGCTGATCTAGCTATCAAAATCTATCAGTATGGCTTCAAGGTCATTGACCTCTTGTTTTGGACAGAATTATGGACCTTCGTTTTACTTAAATGCTTTAAATCAAATAATTCATCACCTTCAGTGAAGTTCTAGCCTCTTTACCTAACTTGGCTAATATATACAATCTTGCACCAAAATAGTTTTGCACCAAGCCCTCCATAAACCTAATCTTCACCTCTACACTCATGTCATCGAATGGGATGGAGGGGAAGGACAGAAACATTACTTATAATCATGCTTTACTGTGTATTGAATATAAACTGAAATTAACTTCTGTTATTTTATATATCATAGTTAAAAAAAAGAGACCAGAAGCGACGTCCCAAGCCAAAAGATGGAACAATGATGCTCTGTCAGATATGTGGGGATCGCGCGCTGGGCTACAACTTTGATGCCATTACCTGCGAGTCATGTAAAGCCTTCTTCAGAAGAAATGCCCTTAAAGCTAAGGTAAATGTTTTAATTTTCAAGTGCCCCCTGAAAAGAATGTTATTAATGATCAACAGGCTAAAACAAATCAGATATGTTAAAGGACATATGCTGGGCCAATTTGATTTTAAAAGCGTATTAAACTATATTTATTTAAATAATTATTTAAAAATTAAAAAAATAAATAATAGTACTGCAGAAATATAAATCTTCACTACCGGATGAGGATATCCACATTTTACATTAGTGCTGTAAAAACATCTTAAACATGGGACAGTCACAAACATCAACAATGATGTTGATACATGGAATGCCATAACTGTCTTACAGTGCTCGAAAAGTAGGATAGCCCGACGCCCGGGGCTCCTCGAAATCCATTCCGGGCCTGTCTCATTTGCAGACCAGGAGCCCGACGCCTGTCTTAAAAAAAAAACAACCAAAATCTATTTTACTTGATCTCAAGATCCTTGAGACAAAATACTCCATGTGTATTGTGAACTGTGAAAACACTTGCAATAAAGTAATTAAAATGTGTTATACATATGTTGAAACAATAAGAAGTTTGAATATTTTGCCTGGCATGTCGGCAGTTTGTCACAGCAGAGATCGACAATTATTGACATAAAACTACATTATCCTGCTATTAGGGTTGTGTTTTCTTTCTTTCTTTGATAAGAAATTCCATTTTTTGGCATTCAAATCACATTAATGCATGAAAAAAGTTCGTAATTGATGGTATTTCGATTGAATGTTTGTGAAATTTTTCGGGCCATAAAAGTGCGGTGTCATAGTATTATAGTAGTTTGGATGGTACATAATTTCGGATATTTTTTTTATTTAATCCATCATTCCTTCTTTTATCAATGTGTAAGGGGTTCCTGGAATCCTACTTTTAAATGAATTCTATTCTAGGCTCCTAATTCTTTAACTTCGAGAAAGTGGTGACAGAATGAAAAATATAGCCAGAGGAGGCCCTGATAGTCTAACAAAACCCAAAAAGACACATTTCCACTAAGAAAAAAATATTGAACCTTTCCATTTTAAATCAGGGCCTGCCTGTCCATTTTAAATCAGGGCCTGTCCATTTTCAGAAGCACAAGCCTGGGCCTGTCTCTTAAAATAATTTCTGTGAGCAGCACTGTCTTATGATGAGCATTTATCTTGATGTTCGGTATATGCCTTTATGTGTAGTGGTAAAAAGAATTATATGCAGTTGTATCATCATATGTTCAGTACATTTATTAGCTCTACTGATCAGAGATCAGCAGAGCTTATGCCGTGGTGCGGCGTCCGTCGGTCTGTCTGTCTGTCTGTCTGTCTGTCCGTCCGTTAACTTTTATTTGTAGCGACTACTCCTCTGAAACTACTGGATGGATATTCATAAAACTTTACAGAAATGTTGCCCATGAAGTCTAGTTGATCCTAGCAAAAATTCATGTTGATGTGAAATCCAAGATGGCCGCCAAAGCTAAAAATAGATTTTTTAAATTCAAGTTTGTAGCGATTACTTCTTGAAAACTATAAGTGATATTGATATGGGACTTTTTCTAAAATGATCAGCATGACATGATGTTGGTCCTTGTCGAAAATCGTTTTGATTTGACGTTAAACATGGCTGCCAGCGGCCATCTTTGTTTACATAGAGTTATATAATGAAAACTTGTAGCGACTACTCCTCTAAAACTACTGGATGGATATTCATAAAACTTTACAGAAATGTTGCCCATGAAGTCTAGTTGATCCTAGCAAAAATTCATGTTGATGTGAAATCCAAGATGGCCGCCAAAGCTAAAAATAGATTTTTTAAATTCAAGTTTGTAGCGACTACTTCTTGAAAACTATAAGTGATATTGATATGGGACTTTTTCTAAAATGATCAGCATGACATGATGTTGGTCCTTGTCGAAAATCGTTTTGATTTGACGTTAAACATGGCTGCCAGTGGCCATCTTTGTTTACAAATAGTTATATAATGAAAACTTGTAGCGACTACTCCTCTGAAACTACTTGACGGATTTTCATGAAACTTCACAGAAAAGTTGCTCTTGATGTCTTATTGATCCTAGCAAAATTTCAGGTTGGCCGGAAATTCAAGATGGCCGTCACGGCTAAAAATAATTTTTCAAAATACAAGTTTGTAGCGACTACTTCTTGAAAACTATAAGTGATATTGATATGGGACTTTTTCGAAAATGATCAGCATGACATGATGTTGGTCCTTATCAAAAAATCGTTTTGATTCGACGTTAAACGTGGCTGCTAGCGGCCATCTTTGTTTACATAGAGTTATATAGTAAAAACTTGTAGCGACTACTCCTCTGAAATTACTTGGTGGATTTTCATGAAACTTTACAGGAATGTTGCTCTTAATGTCTAATTGATCCTAGCAAAATTTCAGATCGGCCAGAAATTCAAGATGGCTGCCACAGTTAAAAATAGATTTTTAAAAAATAAGTTTGTAGCGACTACTTCTTGAAAACTATAAGTGATATTGATATGGGACTTTTTCTAAAATGATCAGCATGACATGATGGTTATCCGAGTCGAACATTATTTTGATTCGACATTAAACATGGCTGCCAGTGGCCATCTTTGTTTACATAGAGTTATATAATGAAATTTGTAGCGACTACTCCTCTGAAACTACTTGACGGATTTTCATGAAACTTCACAGAAATGTTGCTCTTGATGTCTTATTGATCCTAGCAAAATTTCAGGTCGGCCATCTTGATTTTCCGGCCTACCTGAAATTTTCCTAGCAAAATTTCAGGTAGGCCGGAAAATCAAGATGGCCGCCACGGCTAAAAATAGATTTAAAAAAAATAAGATTGTAGCGACGACTTCTTGAAAACTTTAAGAGATATTGATATGGGACTTTTTCTAAAATGATCAGCATGACATGATGGTTATCCGAGTTGAACATTATTTTGATTCGACGTTAAACATGGCTGCCAGTGGCCATCTTTGTTTACATAGAGTTATATAATGAAAACTTGTAGCGACTACTCCTCTGAAAGTACTTGACGGATTTTCATGAAACTTCACAGAAATGTTGCTCTTGATGTCTAATTAATCCTAGTCGGAAATTCAAGATGGCCGCCACAGCTAAAAATAGATTTTCAAAAATCAAGTTTGTAGTCACTACTTCCTGAAATCAAGTCATTGACCTCTTGTTATTATTTACAGTACACTTTTCATTATATGCGATACATCTGACTATATGCAGTACACGTCTCATTATATGCAGTGTCTTTGTTATTATTAACTCTACTGGCCGAAGGGATGCAGAGTTGTCTGTCTGTCAGTCATCATCATCGTTAACTTCCAGCCAGATCGGACCATTAACAGCAGAGTTATGGTCCGTGAATTCGTTAAAAATGCTATATTTTTGCCTCGTTAAGACGATAGGGCCTTCATTTTTTATCCGATATTTACCAAACTTTACAAGATTGTTAATATTAATGAAAGCTCGGACAAGTTCAAAAACCAGCCAGATCAGACCAGTAACAGCGGAGTTATGGCTCTTAATTTAGTTAAAAATTCTATATTTTGCCTAGTTAAGATGATAGGGCCTTCATTTTTCATCCGATCTTTATCAGACTTTACCAGATAGGTAATATCAATGAAATCTCAAAAAGGTTAGAAAACCAGCCTACAGCGGAGTTGTGGCCCGTGATTTAGTTACAAAATTAATGTTATATTTTGCCTCGTTAAGACGATAGGGCCTTCATTTTTCATCCAATCTTTTTCAAACTCTACCAGATTGTTGATATCAATGAAATCTAGGACACAACAAGACGATGTGTCATGCACAAAATCCAGGTCTGTGGCCCCAAGGTCAAAGTCACACTTAGAGGTCAAAGGTCAAATCGTGTCCGGTCAATAACTTTTGCATGCCTGGACGGATTTTCAAATAACTTGGCACAAGTGCTCACCACAACCAAACGACGTGTCGTGCACAAAATCCAGGTCCATGGCTCCATGGTCAAGGTCATACTTAGAGGTCAAAGGACACTTCGGGGGCATTTATCACTTACAGTGATATTTCTTGTTTTCACTTAAAAATTATGAAAGCATATCGTCGGGTAAAAGCGTTTTCAGGCAGAAAAAAGTATAAACATCGATCACAACGTAAAAGGATGAGTTATCTTTCCATGAATTAATTGTTCATTAAATATTGTATGATTTAATTATTGACCAAAGTGTTACAAAGTAAAAATGCAAACACACAAACAAAACAAAACAATATGTGCACATAATTTAACAATTTATTGTACAATTACAATAATTCTGAGTAATTGAAGAAAAAAAAGCATATGTAAACAAATGAAGAGTAAAAATATTGATAATAAAAATGTTTGGGGTAAAAAAACAAATATAAACTAAAATGGACGGAAAAAAGAAAGAAAAGTAAAGTCCTTATCTTAAGCTCTACTACCAAGTAGTTCAAACGGTGATCCTGGGCTCAAATTGGCCCCGCCCTTGTGTTCTCTGTTTTGTGTTATATAACATAGGAATATCTTTAAAAGGTCGTCTTCTCAAATGACACAAGCTATTGGTCTAATATATTGCATGTAGCACAAGCTCATGGTCTTCATGAAAATCTTCTTCATGAAGCTACATTAACCAGGGCTCTTATTTATTGCATGTGGCATTAGCTTATGGGCCCTTACCAAGTTTGTCAGTGACCCTGGGGTTAAATTTGGCCATGCCAGGGTTCACAGATTTACAAAATTGTATAGATAAATCTTTACAAAGTCTTCTCTGAACTTACCAAAGCTCTTCTGTTGTTATTGGTACAAGTGTCATAAATTTAAAAGGTCATCAGGTGTGTGATTCAGTGCCAATTGGCTCTATTGCTAGCTCTACCGGCCAAAGGCTTATGCCATGGTCTTTTGTCCGTCGTCCGTTGTCGTCGTCCGTTTTTGATGTCAACAGTCTAGCACATTCGTTTTTCATGCGATTTTTACCAAACTTTACCAGATTATTAATATCAATGAAACTCGGACTCGAAACAGATCGGACCAGTTAGTAGCACCGGAGTTATTGCCCTTGATTTAACGAAAATTGCTATATTTTGTCTTGTCAACATTTTCGCAGGCCCATTTTGCATCTTCCTTTACCAGACTTTGCCAGATTGTTGATACTGATGAAAGCTCAGTCCAATTCGAAAACTATCCAGAGCGGACCAGTGACACTGAAGTTATGGCCCTTGACTTATTGAAAAAATTAACTTTTTGATGTCAACACTCTAGCACCTTCATTGTTCATCCGATCTTTACCAAACTTCACCAGATTGTAAATATCACTGAAAGCTCGGACGAGTTAGAAAACAAGCCAGATCGTTGAAAAATTTAACTTTTTGATGTCAACACTCTAGCACCTTCATTGTTCATCCGATCTTTACCAAACTTCACCAGATTGTAAATATCACTGAAAGCTCGGACGAGTTAGAAAACAAGCCAGATCGGAGCAGTAACACCAGAGTTATTGCCCTTGGATCAACGAAAATTTCTATATTTTGTCTTGTCAACACTCTAGCGCCTCCATTTTGCATCCTATCTTTACCAAACTTTGCCAGATTGTTGATATTGATAAAAGCTTGATCAAGTTCGATAACCAGCCAGATTGGACCAGTAATACCAAAGTTATGGCCATTGAATTGTTGAAAACCTTTTGATGTCAACACTCTAGCACTTTCATCCGATATTTACCAAACTTTACAAGATTTTTACTATCAATGAAAGCTCAAATTTGTATTAGTAACACTGGAGTTATGGCCCTTGATTTAGTTAAAAAATGCTGTATTTTGACTCGTTAAGACGATAAGCCCTTCATTTAGCCGGATTTCCCCTTCGTTTAGCCGGATTTCAGTGAAACTTTGCAGGGATGATCAGTACCAAGCCTAGCTGTACGTATTGTCACCATGTTCTGGTTGAATGATTTTGTCAGAGTTAAGGCCCTTTAAAGGTTTTAATACACAAACTTTGTCTGGACTAGATTTCAGTGAATTTTTTTAGGGATGATCATTGAATTGAATTGAATTGGATTTTATAGTCGCACCAACAGCTAAGGTCATATGGAGACTTTCCAGCTTCCATTGGTGGAGGAAGACCCCAGGTGCCCCTCCGGGCAATTTTCGTGCACGGGCGGGCACCTGGGTAGAACCACCGACGTTCCGCAAGCCAGCTGGATAGTTTCCTCACATAAAGATTTCTAGGCCACTGAGGGATCGAACCTACAGCGGTGAGGGGCAAGTGATTTCAAGTCAGAGACGTTAACCACTCGGCCACGGACGCCCCTAGGGATGATCAATAACATAGTAGTACCGATTGAATTATTTTTAGCTGCACTATGGCCCTTTAGATATTTTAATACACAAACTTTGTCCCGATAGTTCTCCTGATCCCCTGGCCGGATTTCAACGAAACTTGGCAAGGATGATCAGTATCAAGCCTAGTTGTGCATGTCATTGCCGTGTTCCGGTTGAGTGATTTTTGGCACTGTTATGGGCCTTTACGGGGTTTAATACACAAAATTTGTCCAGACTAGTCTCTTCTGAATACCTGACCGGATATCAAAGAAACTTAGCGGGGATGATGAGTATCAAGCCTAATTTCTCATGTCATTGCTATGTTCCAGTTTAATGATTTATGGCAGTGTTATGGCCCTTTTAAAGTTTTAATGCACAAACTTTGTCCCGACTTGTTCTCCTGATCCCCTGGCCGGATTTCAACGAATCTTGGCGGGGATGATGAGTACGAAACCTAGTTGCGCATATCATCGCTGTGTTCCAGTGTTCCAGTTGAATGAATTTTGGCAGAGTTATGGCCCTTTAAAGGTTTTAATATACTAACCTCTGGCCGGATTTCAGCAAAACTTGGCAGGGATGATCAGTACCAAGCCTAGTTGCACATGTCATCGCCAGGTTCCGGTTGAATGTTTTTTTAACAAGAGTTATGGCCCCTTATACGGAAACTTTATCTTTAGCCAGTAGAGCGTCCACAGGCCCTCTTGGGCCTCTTGTTTTATTTTACCCCTGCAAACGAAGTTTGAGAGAAGGTATATAGTAGTCACTGCAGCGGGCAGTCTGTTGGTCTGTCGGTCGGTCTGTTGAATCTTGTGGAGTGAACTACTTCTACTGTTTTCAACAGATGGAATTGAAACTTTGTATACATGATCAATATGATATGTGGCTCGCTCAATTCCATGCAGAGTTATTGCACTTGCACTTAGTCAAAATTGCTTTATTCAGCATATGCAATCTTGTGGAGTGAACTACTTGTACAGTTTTCAAGATATTGAATTGAAACTTTGTATACATGATCAACATGAAGTGTAGATGTGCGTAACACAATTTTGGTGTGACTCGCTCAATTTCATGCAGAGTTATTACCCTTGCACGTCAAAATTGCTATATTCAGCATGTGCAATATTGTGGGGCGAACTTCTTCTACAGTTTTCAAGATATTGAACTGAAAATTTGTATACATGATTAAAATGAAGTGAAGATGTGTGTGACACGATTTTGGTTCGGGGGGTCAATTCCATGCAGAGATATTGCTCTTGAACTTTGTCAAAATTCAATTGCTATATACATCATATGCAATCTTGTGGACCAAACTACTTCTACAGTTTTCAAGATATCAAATTGAAACTTTGTATACATGACCAAAATGAAATGGCTCAGTCAATGTCATGCAGAGTTATTGCTCTTGAACTTAGTCAAAACTGCTATTGAGCATATGCAATACGTGTGTGTGTGTGTAGTTCGAAGGTTTAAAGACCGTCCGCCAACTAACACGACAAGTTTCCCTGCCGCGATGGGGGCATATGCAATACTGTGGAGCTAACTACTTCAACAGTTATTAAGATATTAAATGTTAACTTTGTGTACTTGATCATCATGAAGTGTAGATGTGCGTGACACAATTGTGGTGCGGCTCAGTCAGTTCCATGCAGAGTTATTGCACTTGCACATAGTAAACATTGCTTTATTCAGCATATGCAATCTTGTGGAGTGAACTACTTTTTTGTTTGGAAGATATTGAATTAAAACTTTGTGTACGTGATAAACATGAAGTGTACATGTACGTGACACAAGTTTGGTATGGCTCAGTCAATGCCATGCAGAGTTATTGCCCTTGACCTTACTAAAAAATTGTTTGCGGGGATATTTATCACCTTCAGTGATAGTTTTAGTTAAATAATAATTCAAACAATGGTCGGGCTATCAAAAATATTGTCAGTAGAATGATCTTGTTTACCAACAACTTATCAGTACCTTGTCAGTAAATCACTTCTTAGTGGTTTCACCCTGTCCGTCCATTCAGTGTTTTTTTATGTGTTTTGTGAATGCAGCCTGTGCCTGTGCCATTGTGAAAAATAGCGGCATTTTTCTAGAAATTGTGAAAATAGTGAAATATTATAACAAAAGAAAAGAAACTTTTTTCACTTTTATTTTCACAGTTTAATATCCCTTGGTTTTAAGTTATGTATTTGGTAAATACAGACTAGTTTTGACACCAGCTTATATAAAGACTAGTATCCTTACTGCCTTATTTTTCTTTTGAGATTAAATTTTTGGATATAATTGTGAAAAAAGTATACTTTTTGGCATTGTGAAGGGGCCGAATAAGAGATCAGCAGAGAACAGCAGAGCTTATGACGTGGTGCAGTGTCCGTCGTCCATCTGTCCGTCCGTCCATAAACTTCTTTTGTAGCGACTACTCCTCTGAAACTACTAAATGGATTTTCATGAAACTTTACAGAAATGTTGCCCATGAAGTCTAGTTGATCCTAGCAAAAATTCATGTTGATGTGAAATCCAAGATGGCCACCAAATCTAAAAACAGATTTAAAAAAAACAAGTTTGTAGCGACTACTTCTTGAAAACTCTTAAGTGATATTGATATGTGAGATTTTCTAAAATGATCAGCATGACATGATATTGGTCCTTGTCGAAAATCGTTTTGATTTTTACGTTAAACATGGCTGCCAGCGGCCATCTTTGTTTACATAGAGTTATTTAGTATTTAGTAAAAACTTGTAGCGACTACTCCTCTGAAACTACTTGACGGATTTCCATGAAACTTCACAGGAATATTGCTCTTGATGTCTTAATGGTCCTAGCAACATTTCAGATTGGTCGGAAATTCAAGATGGTCGCCACAGCTAAAAATATATTTTCAAAAAACCAAGTTTGTTGCGAGTACTTCTTGAAAACTATAAGTGTTATTGATATGGGACTTTTTCTAAAATGATCAGTATGGAATGATGTTGATCCTTGTCGAAAATTATTTTGATGCGACGTTAAACATGGCCGCCAGCAGCCATCTTTGTTTACATAGAGTTATATAATGAAAACGTGTAGCGACTATTCCTCCGAAACTACTTGATGGAGTTCCAGGAAACTTCACAGGAATGTTACTCTTGATGTCTTATTGATCCAAGCAAAATTTCAGGTCGGTCGGCTGCCACAGCTAAAAATAGATTTTCAAAAAACGTGTTTGTAGCGACTACTTCTTGAAAACTATAAGTGATATTGATATGCGTCTTTTCCTAAAATGATCAGTATGACATGATGTTGATCCTTGTTGAAAATTATTTTGATTCGACGTTAATCATGGCTACCAGCGGCCATCATTGTTTACATAGAGTTATATAATGAAAACTTGTAGCGACTACTCCTCTAAAACTACTCGACGGATTTTCATGAAACTTCACACGAATGTTGCACTTGATGTCCAATTGATCCTAGCAAAACTTCAGGTTGGCCGGAAATTCAAGATGGCCACCAAATCTAAAAATAATTTTTCCAAAAACAAGTCTGTAGCGACTACTACTTGAAAACTATAAGTGATATTGATATGGGACTTTTTCTAAAATGATCAGCATGACATGATGTTGGTCCTTGTTGAAAATCATTTGACATGGCTGTCAGCGGCCATCTTTGTTTACATAGAGTTATATAATGAAAACTTGTAGCGACTACTTCTCTAAAACTACTCGACGGATTTTCATGAAACTTCACAGGAATGTTGCTCTTGATGTCTAATTGATCCTAGCAAAATTTCAGATCGGCCGGAAATTCAAGATGGCCACCATGGCTAAAAATAGATTTTCAAAATACAAGTTTGTAGTGACTACTTCTTGAAAACTATAAGTGATATAAATTATGGGACTTTTTCTAAACTTGTCAAAAATTATTTTGATTTGACGTTAGACATCTTCGTTTACATAGAGTTATATAATGAAAACTTGTAGCTACTACTCCTCTGAAACTACTTGACGGATTGTCATGAAACTTCACAGGAATGGTGATCTAGCTCAGTAGAGCTTCAAGGTCTTTGACCTCTTGTTTTGTTTTCAAATGTTACGTTAAAACATCTTGTGTGTCTATCTCCTCCCACAGTTTTCAACCAATTGTTTAGAAATGTTATAGTATGTCAACATGTGCATATCGATTCAGTGCCAGTGTCTTTTTTCGTAACATTTTATATTTTTCACTGATTGTTTTCATTCGGGGCATCCATGTCCCAAGGACACATTTCTGGTTAATTGAACTGTGCTTGTTAGGGGTGCTGTTTTGTAGTTTTTGAGACTTCACATTATCACTAGCAGTTTTCATGTTATTTTCAGGCTTTCACATGCAGTTTTGAAGGGAATTGCAAACTTGATGCCCACACCAGAAAGTTTTGCTCAGGTTGTCGACTGAAAAAATGCATTGATGTTGGCATGAAGAAAGATTGGATTTTAAGTATGTATCTTCTGAATATGACTTCTACTTTCGAGGAAATATAGATCACGTCCGGTCTCCGCTACGACATGCATATTTTCCTTCTTTCTCGCAGGATTTTCATCAAACTTCATCACAATGTTCCTTATATGCATCTGCTATCCAGCTGGCTTGCGGAACGTCGGTGGTTCTACCCAGGTGCCCGCCCGTGCACGAAAATTGCCCGGAGGGGCACTTGGGGTCTTCCTCCACCAATGGAAGCTGGAAAGTCGCCATATGACCTTAGCTGTTGGTGCGACTATAAAATCCAATTCAATTCAATTATATGCATCTAACATCATTTACAAAATGTTGGGGTCGTTGTGACCTACTTTGTACAAAATACAGGTCACATCCGTTCTCCGCTACAACATGCATCTCTATTATGGACATAAATTAAAAATATTAAGTATGTAAGGAACGAATATCTCTTGGTAGTGACAATTGACATTGATGTTGGTCAAATAAAAAATCTGGACTACTTAACAATAGGGCTCGACATGTAGGCCATGGTCTTCTAGTTCTTTATTAATGATCGTCATTTCCTAGAATATCCAGTTTGTTCAAATGAATTTGCCTGGGTTAAAAATGGCCGTGACCATGGGCTATCTTAAATTGCATGTAGCATAAGTTTATTCAAATGATGACCTTGGGTTCAAATCCTGTCCCTGCTCCTTGAGTCACAGTTTTACATAGACTTGTAACGAAAATCTTTAAAAGATCTTCTTGTCTGATATTTCAAAAACTAGAGGTCTAATATTTTGGATGCAGCATAAAGGTTTATGGTCCTCTACAGTGTTTTTTTGCATTGTAAATTTGGCCCAACCCCAGGGTTCACATGTTTAAAATTTAGGGAAAAAGCATAGAGTTTTCGTATATTGCATGTAGCACTAGCTTATGGTCCTCTACAAATTTTGTTCAAATGGTGAGCCTGGAGTAAAATCTGTGCCAAACCCGCGGGTCACAGTTTTACATAGTTATATAGGAAAACCTTTTTGAGCTTGGTCGTCGACTGCACTGTCTGCTGCATATGGGTTAAAGTTTGTATGCGAGCGTGCATCTCTGAAACTATTTCACATAATGGATTGAAACTTCACACATTTATTCAGCATCATTAGACAATATCCTACAGCCAGGTTCTATAACTCATGCTTTTATTTTAACACAGATGAAGAATATTATACATATTACAAGACCCTTTCTGGATTAATAGATCATGGAGATTCAATTTCAGCTGATGATCAGCTGGCCAAGAGGCGTAGGAAAAGCACACACACACTGTCAGAAGAAGATCCAGTTACGTTTGCAGCACCAATGACATCGTCATCTATAACATCATCACCTGGCACGAACATGCCACCACAAAAGTTTGAAATGTCATCTCCACTAAGTAGCTGTAATGAAGGGGATATAACATCCACCTACATGTCAGACTCAACAGAGAGCAGCCTGGGAAGCCCAAACCAGATGACAGCATTCTCCCCTCCTTTAGTAAAAAAAGAACTGTCAGAGGACGACTTTCCCCAGCCCTTGTCGCTAGATATTGTGAGAGAAATTGAAAACTTGGAACAGGAGTATATAAATGTGTTTGACAGTGGTTACTCTGAGCATCAGGCAAAGAAAATAGTGGAAAAACCAAGTAATGCAAATGATTTGTTTAATATGACAGACATATTTATACGCCGCTTGATAAAGTTTGCCAAGCATTTACCAGAATTCAAAAGTCTAAAACAAGAAGATCAGATTTTTTTGTTGAAGGTAAGTTGTGTTTCTCAGATCACTGGAGCCGAAGCCTCAAGGTCATCTATTGGGATCACTTTTTGTCCGTCGTCCATCATTAGCCATTTCTTCTGAGAAACCGCTTGGTTTATTTTGACCAAACTTTACGTGAATGATCCTTACGTCAGTAGTTTTCAAATTAGTTAAAATTAGGTCAACCAAGATAACAGCCATAACCATAAAAGGTCGAAACCTTAAACTTTCTTCTAACACCGCTGAACAGATTTCGATAGTTTTTAGCTCAACTGGCCGAAGGCCAGCAGAGCTTATGGGATGAGCTTCATTAATAATCAAATCTTTACGAAACTTTGCCAGTGTCTTTATATCAATGAAAGCTCGGACAAGTTCGAAAACCAGCCGGATCGAATAAATTTCAACAGAGTTATGGCCCTTTTGCTGAAAAATGCCATATTAAGCCTTGTGAACACTCTAGCACCTTCATTTATTATTTGATTTTTACCAAACTTGCACAGATTGTTACTATCAATGAAAGCTCGGACAAGTTCGAAAACCAGCCAAATCGGATCAGTAAAACCGGAGTTATGGCCCTTGTTTTTTCTGAAAATTGCTATTTTCTGCCTGGTGAATGCTCTAGCACCTTCATTTATTATTTGATCGTTACCAAACGTGCACAGATTGTTAATACCAATGATAGTTTGGACAAGTTCGAAAATCAGCTAAATCGGATAAGTAACACCGGAGTTATGACCCTTGATTTTTCTGAGAAATGCTATTTTCTGCCTTGTGAACACTCTAGGGCCTTCAATATTAATCGGACCGTTACTTAACTTTGCCAGTGTCTTTATATCAATAAAAGCTTGGACAAGTTCGAAAACCGGCAAGATCGAAATAATTTCACCGGAGTTATGGCCCTTGTTTTGCTGAAAAATGCCATATTAAGCCTTGTGAACACTCTAGCACCTTCATTTATTATTTGATCTTTACCAAACTTGCACAGATTATTAATATCAATAATAGCTCGAAAAGTTCGAAAACCAGCTAGATCGGACCATTAACAGCGGAGTTATGGCCCTTGATTTAGTTAAAAATGCTATATTTTGCCACGTTAAGACGATAGGGCCTTTATCTTTCATTTGATTCTTACCAAACTTTACCAGATTGTTTATATAAATAAAAGCTGGGACAAGTTCGAAGACCAGCCAGATCGGACCAGTAACAGTGGAGTTATGGCCCTTGATTTAGTTTAAAATGCTATATTTTGACTCGTTAATGTGATAGGGCCTTCACTTTTCGTGCGATCTTTTTGAAACTTTACCAGATTGTTAATATCAATGAAAGCTTGGAAAAATTCGAAAACCAGCCAGATCTGACCAGTAATAGATGAGTTATGGCCCTTGATTAAGTTAAAAATGCTATATTTTGCCTCGTTAAGATGATAGGGCCTTCATTTTTCATACGATCTTTATGAAACTTTACTAGATTGTTAATATCAATGAAAGCTCGGTCAAGTTCGAAAACAGCCAGATCGAACCAGTAACAGTGGAGTTATGGCCCTTGATTAAGTTAAAAATCCTATATAGACTATAGGGCCTTCATCTTTCATCCGATCGTTAAGAAACTTTACCAGATTGTTTATATCAATAAAAGCTTGGACAAGTTCGAAAACCATCCAGATTGGACTATTTACATAGGAGTCGTGGCCCTTGACTTTCTGAATATGCTATATCTTGGCCTCATTAAGACGAAAGGGCCTTCATTTGGGCAAATTTCATTGAAACTTTGCAGGGATGATCAGTACCAAGCCTAGTTGTACATAGTCACCGTGTTCCAGTTGAATGATTTTGGCGAAGTTATAGCCCTTTAAAGGTTTTAATACACAAACTTTGTTCTGACTAGTTCTCCTGAACCCCTGGCCGGATTAAACAAAACTTTTTAAGAATGATCGATTCTATGTCTAGTTGTGCAAATCATCGCCGTGTTCCGGTTGAATGATTTTTGGCGGAGTTATGGCCCTTTAAAGCTTTTAATACACAAACTTTGTTCTGACTAGTTCTCCTGAACCCCTGGCCAGATTTAAACGAAGCTTTTTAGGGATGATCAATTCCGTGTCTAGTTGAGCAAATCATTACCGTATTCTGGTTGAAGGATTTTTTGGCAGAATTATGGCCCTTTAAAGGTTTTAATACACAAACTTTGTCTGATCTACTTCTCCTGAACACCTCGCCAGATTTCAATGAAACTTTGCAGGGATAATCACACCAAGCTTAGTTGTCATGGTCAAGTTTCGGTTTACAGATATTTGGCAGAGTTATGGCCCTTTAAAGCATTTTGATACCACAATTATTTTCCGGGCTAGTTCTCCTGAACCCCTGGCTGACAAACTTGACAAGGATGATCAGTATCAGTAGAGCGACCACAGGCCCTCTTGGGCCTCTTGTTTTCTTTATTATGGGGTGGATTTGCGATGGCACACCATCGACTGTGTGATCTTATTCTGTTTTTAAATATTCACCTGTATTTAAATTTCTCATTGAAAAAGTCTGAGGATATCCGAAATTACTAGCCGGGAAAATAGCATGTGGTAATTACTAGCCGGGAAAATAGCGTGTGGTTCTCAAAATCATCAAAAAATCCGTTGAACAACAAGAAATCAGCATCGAGAGCTCCTTCAGCTAGAAATACAAGTAGAAATTTGTATCATTTAGACAGTGATGTAGATCCGGCATGGATCTGTAAGTTAGGTTCTGAATCTTTTGAAAGTGAGGATGATAAACTTCTAGAATGTGAAGGGTGTCGAGGTAAATTTTGTCTTCCATTCTACCTGATTTGGATGAAAATAATTATATGATGCTAGCAAATTCCAAAATTTCACGTCATTGGTTTGGGAAAAAGATGTTATGACTTCTGTCAGAAATGATACAGAAATTGAGGAAAGATGCAAATTATTTACACATCAAATTGGCACATGTGGACAATTCTCTTAAAGAAAAGGTTGATAAAGCCTTATCGGATGAAGTTAGATCTTATGTAAAGGTTAATACTACAAGTATAAATGGTCTGGCAAAAGATATGTCTAACTTGTCAAAATAAAATGGATCTGTCATTGAAAGAACCAGAAGAAATTGAAAGACGCAGATGCAATATAATTATAAAAGGGCTTTCTGAAGACAATGCAGATGATTTAGATAAAGTTAAGGAGATCTTCGCAATATTAGGCAAGGACACTGCAAACATTAAATCAATTTGAATTGGAAAAAAAAATGAGGAGAAAAACAATGACAATGGAAATGGCAAAGTAGTGGATGGGGCCAAGCAAGAGCTGCTAGAAATAGTTCATTGAGAATATCATTAAACTCGGAAGAAATAAGGAAGGTGGTAAAGTCTGATCCTAAAATAAAAAATAGTTGATGAGAAAAGATGTCATGTTTTTCAAACCACGTGAGTCGCCTCACTACACGATATTACAATGGGAAAAGGAACTTAAGGCAAGAGTGAACTGAAAATAAAGAGACAAGTTTACCCAAACTGAAAGTTAGGGAGGGGG